>JAMPIV010006370.1:367500-677500 GCA_024509875.1 Oreohelix idahoensis
TCGGACATGATGTCCATTGTGATTTTCTCTATATCATCATGGGGATTGGAAAGTTTTCGATATGACTGAAATGTCAATGTTTTCCCCAGTGATTCTTTGTTCGTCAAGAGTGACGACATTTATTAAGTGTGTATCCGGAAGATTCTGTAAAAGGTAAATGACATTCATATTAATATGCCTTTGGTTGCAGAACATTTGAAGTTACCTATCTGCGAGTGAAGCTCACAGATCTTGAGAGACAGAATTCCTTCTTTGCTTCTTGTGTTAGCCAAATGAGACTATGTGTCTTCTATTGAACAGAAGCCTAATGATGATGATGATAAATTATTGTGGACGCCGCAGGTTGGCGGTATATATGTTTAGCATGGCTTGATCGTGCCTGCTAACAAAGGATACACAGCTGTCTACATATTGAGGCCCTGTATTACGGCCAATATTTTTCAGCAAGAGGAAATATATCTGACGGGCTATGCCAGTTGAATAACAGCCTTAAGTATTATTGCTACACAATTTAGGAGCTCGTTTGTTGGACGACAGAGCTAATTAAGTACCTGACGCACTGAGTCAATGGTACGGGAGCTACATTATAAACTGTAACATTAGGACAGATGATGTTTGGGTATGTCCTAGTTGATGTATGATGCAAGCCTTTGATTACCAGACATTTAACAGTCATTCATTATTATGTGAAGTCCTTGATCTTGTCGATTTGACTGTCCTGTTGATGCTACTGTCAGTTTCGTAAATAAATTTTTGAAACGTGCCAGCAGTCTTCAATTCATCATTGACTACTGCATGTGAGTGTATGGGTGCATTATTGACTTAACTAAGAGCTTCAAGCATTCGCGTTCTCGTCTACACCCACACTCAGCACATCATAATACCAGTACCACACATCTACAACATGTACGCTGTTTTGTGTTAGTGATCATAGTACCCCTGGCAGTGCCTCATGCTGGTGGCCGTTACATTTCTGGCCATTACATTTCTGGTGACCTACATCAACACCGCAACATTACACAGTCCAGGTGATAAACAACACGTTCACTCTGCCAGCTTTCACATCACGCATAAACAGTACGTTACATTTATGGTGGACCAGATTTGTGGGTTTTCTACATTTTCAAGACAGTGGTAAATAGGTCAACAACTGGGCTGACTCACATAAACACTGGCGTTGGCATTTTTGTGTTACTGCTACATGGACCACAACTGCTACGGAATTGAAGTGACATTGTTATACATTTCTGGAGTTCTACAAATGATGGCAATATATCTGGGCTAAGATTGTAAACAGTACCGCTGGTTGTTTACACTACATTCTGAGCTATCAAGTCACATCGTTACCTGTCAACCTAAGATCGTAAACAGTACCGCTGGTTGTTTACACTACATTCTACAAACATATCGATGTTGGATCTTCTAGTCTCAACTGGTGTCGAGTATGATTTTTGTAGCTACACGTTGGCGACCACTGCCTGTTATGAAGTTACGGTGACCTTCAATGGTGGATCGTCTACCATTGTTGTTGACAGTAGTACCGCATTATATTGCATCTTTGCGGCTATTGAGGATTGTGCTTAAAGATAAGTGGCCTGTTTAGTGTGTAAACTGTGCCTTTATTTTGTGTAAAGCTGAGCCTTCCTCTATACACATACTGTATATTGTTTATTTACATTTGTCATGCATGTTTGTTGTATACATGTTTTTGTTTACATGTTTATTTAGTGTGTATTTCAGTGGGTTGGTTGGGAAGGTGACTCCTTTTAGAATATACCACGTGAAAGAGGTTCTATCTGAGAGTGTTTTCTGTAGGGACTGTACAAATTTTCCACAGGGAAATTTGTTAGCAATATTTGTTGCTATTTACGTTTAGTTGTGCCGAGGTGTGCCTTTTCGTTGTTTTTGTAAAAAATTTTCTGTTCTTTAGTTTTTATTTGATTTGTTTGAATTTGTCTGGCTCTTCTGTCTATCATTTATTTCTATACATCTTTGTGTTTATAACAGTGTTGCCATTTGTTTGTTTATTTTCGCAGTCATCATTACACATTTTGTAACAATTTTTTTAGTTTCGCTGTATTGTTTATTTGACTTGTGCGAACGTTTTCGGTTGTTGTTTTGTATTCTTGTCTTTGTATTTATTATTGTAATACATTGTTGTCATACAGTCTATAGATATACTTGATCATGGACTATTATTACTAATATCATAAACTTTTCATATAAAGGTTAATGATAATATTATAGAGAAACAAGGTAACTATACAAGGTCTTTGACTAAGACTTGTCTCTCAAAGAGAGTGAAATAAAGTGAAGTGAGTATACAAGTCTAGTATTACAGACTTGTCTCCCATCAAAGTGGGATAAGGTAATTTATTTAATTTTTCAGGTCTGATCTCACATAGTTAGACAGAATGTCTACACTAGACTACTTTATTGAACAAGAGAAAGCCCTTGTGAAGACAGGTGAGAAGTTAGAAGAATTCGCAACTGCTCAATTTGACAAAGCATTGAAGTTCGAAGAAAAGAGACAAAAAGAGGAAAATAAAAGATTAGACAGAGAATCTGAGAATTTAAGATTACAGATGCAGGCAGATGAAAGAAAACTTCAAGCTGCTGCTGAAGAGAATAAACTTCAAGCTAAAAAGCTTTGCTGCTGAGAGAAAAAATTTCAAAGCTGCTGCTGAGGAGAAAAAACTTCAAGCTCAAGCTGCTGCCGAGGAGAAAAAACTTCAAGCTCAAGCTGCTGCTGAGGAGAGGAAATTGCAAGCTACTGCTGAGGAGAGAAAATTTCAAGCTGCTGCTGAAGAGAGAAAATTTCAGGCTGAGGCTGAAGAGAGAAAAGCAAAAATGGAACATGATGAAAGACTCGCAGCTTTGGAGTTAGAGAAATTGAAATTGATGAATGCGGGTGCTCATCAAGCAACTTCGGATACAACAAAGGAGAAGTCTAATAAGATCAAATTACCTCATTTCAATCCTTTAAAGGACGATACAACGGATTATCTTGATAGATTCCAATTTTTATGCAATACGCATAAAATAAAAAAGGAAAAATATGTCGAACAACTGATGGAATTTTTTTCAGGTGAACCAGTAACTACTCTTATGACAATAGAGGAACATGATAGGACCAACTATGATGTTGTCAGAGCAGCATTACTTAAAAGATATCAACTAAAAGAAGAAGATTATCGTCTTTGTCTTAAGACAATGTTGCCAGAAAATGGAGTAGATTTCTCTGACTTTATTATAAAGATATGCCGTACATTCACACGTTGGATTGAGTTGTCTCAGACTGAAAAAACATATGAAGGCCTAATGGACTTATTACTTCGAGACAAAGTTATGTCATCGGTCAACGAATCTTTCCTTGCTTTTCTTCATGAGCGTAAACCTAAAAACATAAAAGACATGGAGGAATATTGTTGCCAGTACGTAACTGCGCATCCCCATGCTACAGTTAGCAATTCTAAAGTGAAAGAAGGGTTATCAGTTGCTTCGGCAGCACCATATGGCTCTAATTACAATCGTAAATTTCATGGTGCTAAACAAAGCTTTAATAAGAAGAGTAATCAGAATTACACTCAATATCAAAGCAATCCATCACACAGTGGGTTTTCTTCAAAGAATTGGAGACGAGCTGATAGTCCTCGTAATGTTGGGTCTAACAATTATAGACACTTTCGCAAAGGTTATCACAATAGGAACTATCCGAGTTTTTCTTCTCGAGATAATTATCCTCGCCGTCAAGAACATTACAATCATGGTTATGGAAACTGTGATTCGAACCAGAATAATGGTTATGATGGGCAATATAATGATAATTACAGGGGAAATAATAATCGCGGCAGACCTAGACATAACAAAAGAAAATCTTATCGTCAGGCAAACGCTGCACAACATGAGTCTCAGGAAGCCTGTAGTCAAGTGAACGATAGTAGAAACTCTAATGCTATCACTGGCTCTGCTTTCGATTTTGGGAGAGCAGCTAAGTGCCCCCAATGCTCAACATTGTTCGAGCCATCTACAGTATCTTCCCTAATTTGTGGTCACCATCTTCCCGCTCTTCCTGCTACAGTTGCGCATGACGGGAAAGGATCTCTTATCTTACATAAAGGTCTAGTGAATAATAATCCAGTCTCAGTACTTTTTGATTGGGGAAAACCCAAACGAGAAAATATTGTCAGACCTCAGTAGTATTTATCACCCAATGTCTAATGGGTTAGTTGAACTTCTTAATAGAACACTTAAGAACTTACTTGGCAAGATTACTGAGGATCATCCTCAGGATTGGGACAGGGTTTTACCCGCGGCTCTCTTTGCCTATAGAGAGGTCCCCAACGAGCATACAGGGTTTTCTCCCTTTCTACTAGTTTTTGGCGTGCAACCGCGCGGTCCTATGTCCTTGCTACACGATTTGATAACTGCCGATAATATTGACAATGACACTCAATCTTCATATGAGTATGTCATTGCTCTCAGGCATAAGATTATCGAAGCATGCAAGTTAGCGACTTCATCCTCCGAATTTGCCAAAGAAAAGGCGAGGCAATTCGCTAATAAGAAGAGACGCCTACGTCAACTTTGTCCTGGAGACAAAGCGTTTGTCTTACACGGCTGTTTGTGCCCTTTACCAGAGCGATCTTTTAGTTTCGGTGACCGGAATTCTGACACCGGGTATAACATTTTTTTATGCACCGTAAAAAACTACTGAGTATTTTGGCGGGGAAAATCAGCTGATGTGTGTGTAAAATCAGTAAAATATAAATCATTACACACTCGTTCTGCATAAACACAGCGCTAAAATTCTTTTGTGTACTATAACTTTGTTCTGTGTTCTATTTGTGATTGTATTTTTATTTGTTTGAAATTAGTTTTGACGGAGTTACAGACTTTTGAAAACAGCGTCATCATTTGAGGAAATTCATAAAATAAGTAATCTTTTTATTAATGTAATATCTAAAAATCGGCCCATTCGTATGAGTTTATAATTATAAAGACTTCTCGAAGGGAAGCTAAAGATTATTTCCACATACTTTTTTTGTTTGTTTCATATCTTGAGAATGTGTGGTAGTCAGTTTTGTGAGTTTGGCATTACAAGAACAAGCATATTGTCACCAGATTTTATAACATTTAAATCACTGTAAACGCATTCCTGATACTCGCAAATCTTAAATAAGGTTGTAAAAAAAAACTTTTTGTAAAGCACCATCTGTTTTTGCATTTTCATTCATTTATAATGATATTTAGCTGCGTATATAAGCGTCAGAAAACATGTAAAGCTATAGATAGATTACTTCCACAATACTTTGATCTATCTTTCAAGTCTTGTTAATCTTGTATTTATAATATGAATGTCTTTTTTTATTGTGTGTGAGATAAGGACTGTTCCATTAGTGTTCTTTGGTAGACAATCCTGTGCACACGACGGCTGCCAAAGAATTCTAAGTAACTGTTTGTATATCTTCTTTCATTCAAAGTTACAATGCAGGTAGTAAATTTAGAGAAACCAAATTCTAAATCTAATACCATCCTGTTATCAATGGCTAGAGTCAGAGATACATATGATAATTTAGAAATATTTATGAATGGCATGAAAGCTCAGATAGTCACTAAAAGATTTAGAGTGGGATGGTAAAAAAGTTGTTGTTTTCTTATTCGGGGATTATGACTTTTTGATGAAAATGTTTGGTTTGTCTGGAGCTCAAGGAATATACCCATGTCTGTGGTGTCTCCAGCAAAACAAGGAAATAAAGACATCCAGAGAGCATACAACTTGCAAACCAAGAAGTTTGGCAATGTTGATTAGAGATTACAATAGATATATGAAATATGGGAAAGGGAATAAAAGGCAAGTGACACGTTACCATAATTGTTTACACAAACCAATGTTAAAGATTGAAATTGAAAATGTAGCTCGTCCTTACCTTCATGTTTTATTAGGCATTGTTGTGAAACACCACAGACTTCTAGAACAGGTAGCCGATACAATAGACGCAAAGATATTTGAGAATCCGCAAGAGATACATGCAAACATTAGTCCTATGAAGAGATTTGGTAGGAACTGAAAACAGGCAGAAGAATTAGAAGCTAAAATTGAATTTTTTTCAGGCAGGTATTGAACTTTGTGAGAATAAGGAGGAGACAGATAGTTTTAAAGTTAAACTTGAAAATGCACAAGATGCGCTGGCCAAACTTCAGTTTCAAGATCTGTGTGCTAGGTCTGGTCCAGTTTGCTTACACTTGGACAAGGTACTAGCCAAACACAAAATCATACCACAGGCTTATCATAGCAGAGAAATCATAGGGAATCACAGATATCTCACACAAAAAGTTTATAAAGATCTTACAAGAGCAATCATTACACAAACAATGAAAATTACAAACAAACAAGATATAACTGACATAGCTTTTATTGCCCAAGAACAATTCAACTCACTGAAAGAAGCATTTGAGAAAGTACACAACAAAATATCACACAGTAAACCAATTAGTAAAGAATCAATAACAGCAGTAATAGAGACTTATAATATGTCTTTGTTCAGAAAGCTATTCCCCAGTAAGACAATTCCTAAACAGCACATATCAGAAAAACATTGCGCAGACTGGATCAGAACTCATGGCTTTGGAATGGGCATGCAAGGAAGAGAATTTGTACATTCCACTATTTCCAAAATTGAAAGATGCGCCAGCGGTATTAAAAATACAACTTCACAATTAAAATTTATAATGGAAACTCATTTGTTACAAATTTCTCCATCTGTAGATTCCTCTTATTAAAAAAAAAGGAAGTGTGAATGATAATTGAGCGAAATTCTGGGACTAGAGCAAATTATGGCAGTTGTTGCGTGAGAGTGACAGAATTAACAGAGTGTGGAAATCATTTAATAGATGTATTTATTAAATACACCTATTTATTTATTAAATTGAACATTTCGTTTTACTCATGACCACACTCATTTTTACTTGACCATCGTCATGTATGATTGAGATAATTGTTAGCTCTCATGTTTTGGGGACAATTGGGTGTGTTATTTTAAGGTAATAAATGTGGACTTGCGATTTAATGTTTCAATAATTAATGTTTGACGCATGAAACCAAAACAAAACTTTGATATCCATTTTCTGCAGGTTTTCTACTTTTGATTTCTGTAATTTGTTATGCATGTTGATTGTGACCGATTTAGTGTAAATTGCATTAGAAACAAACCATAATAAAATATAAAAAAACGTAAATTTTACACTATTTTAGACTATTATATCTTCTGTTCTAATTGTGATAAAATGTTTTCTTGTTCTAAAATTTACTCTAACATTTCTAGTCTAGCTTTACGCAAAATTAAAGCCGGTATTTATAATAATAAAGTAGCCTAAAAGCATTAATTAAGCCCTATCAAAAGTAAACATCGCCACATGTTTTTCCCATTAGGAAGTTGACCACGTGACCTCTGTCAATGTAGCTATAAATAGCGCGGTCGGGGAAAAAAGGGAAATAACTAAAAGATCGCTGGCAAACTTCCTTCGAGGGAGAACAGACTTCTCATTGCATGGAAAGGTCCATATAGAATAGTCTCAAATTTCCGATGTCGACTATGTTGTCGATATTGAAGGAAGGCGTAAAACCTTCCATATAAATATGCTTACGGAATTTATTGAACGACCAGACTATTTGCAGCCTATTTTCCAGGTGACGGACGATTCTCCAGTCCAACATGGTCATATCTCATCCTTGTCGGTTATACAGGAGGAGGAAACTACGTTTTCAGATGTTAATCTACCTCTTCCTATGATTCCACTCAATTCTACGGAATCATGGAGAAACGTTTCGGTTTCTTCTAATTTGTCTTTTGAGGAACAGCGTCAAGTATCTTCTTTGCTACAATCATTTCAGGATGTCCTTACCGACATTCCTGGACACACACATATTATCAAACATGACATTATACTTACTGATCATAATCCGATCAGAGTAAGACCATATCCTATCCCTATTCATTTCCAAGCGCAAGTCGAGAAAGAATTGGATGAAATGATACAATTGAAAATAATTGAACCATCCACTTCAGCATACTCTTCATCCATGGTTATTGTTCGAAAGAAAGACAATAACATACGTCTTTGCGTTGATTATCGCAAATTGAACCAAGTTACGAAGTTCGATGCTGAACCTATGCCTTTATTAGAAGATCTACTTACTAGACTTTCTAAATCGCGATTCTTTACTAAACTTGACTTGTCGAAAGGCTATTGGCAAGTTCCATTAACTGAACGCGCCAAACCTTTCACTGCTTTCTCAACACCTAGGGGTTTGTATCAATGGAATTTTATGCCTTTCGGGCTTATGAACGCCCCAGCTATTTTCGTACGCATGATGCTTCGAATTTTCTCATATCATACAGATGTCATCGCATACTTAGACGACATCTGTCTTTTCAGCGATACTTGGGAAGAACACTATTCGGGTTTAAATGAGTTACTGTCTACTCTACATGAGCATAATTTGACTGCAAAACCCTCTAAAGCCTTTGTTGGGTTTAGTGAAATTTCTTTCCTAGGTCATCGTGTTGGTCATGGTCTATTGAAGACAGAGGACCAAAACATTTCTAAGATATTAAATATCTCTGTGTCTAAAACAAAAAAAACAAGTACGTAGTCTGTTGGGATTAATACAATGTAATGTGGAAGGTTAAGGTTAACATAAAATAAAGGTTAAAAATAAGAAGAGGAAAAATGTTAAAATGGCCACATATAATACTTAAATAATTTTGTAATGACTATAGTGCATTATAGCATGTTACTAATTGTGTCATTTATATTGTTCTCAGTGCAAACTAGTACCAAGTACGGAGCGCTTGTGAGAACCATGATGATGCCATACCTTACATTTGTTCGAGAGATCGCAGCACATATTTGTATATAATATACTTCTATTGTTAGATAATGTGTAAGGAATTTAACAAATTTGGTCATGTCCATCCATTACATATATTAATGGTATAACATTGTAATTTGCATATTGATATGACTTCTTGAGATAGATTGTCATTTGTCATTGCTATGATTATAGTATTGCATAATTGTTTGATAGTTATGTAATTTTTGTAAGTATCGCCAGCAACTGAGGTTTCTTTGATGGTACCTTCCCGAATATATTTTCGATTATTTGGTGAGATGATTTGATTCTCTCCGGTTGATTCTTTCATTGGCGCATTATTCATGTGTCATGAGCTTGTGGTATCTTGCTCATTGATGTATTTTAAAAAAAAAGGGTCATTTTTTTATACGGGGGGTGTGGTAGTCTGTTGCTGTCGTTTTTGATGGAGTCATTTCAGGTAAATCTATTTAATACTTTTGTTGTAAAACTTTGTTGGTCAAAGTTGGATAATTGGGTATTAACTTCTATGACAGGTTGTTTAAGGGTATCTTCTCTTTCTTTCAATTATTGTCGTTGATCTGTCTTAACGATGCTCAGTTGTATGCTGTCTAGGCATGCGCAAGTTCTGGGCGCGAACTGAGGAAACTTCCGTCAGGGAGGTTGTGTTTTGGGCTGTCGGACATGATGTCCATTGTGATTTTCTCTATATCATCATGGGGATTGGAAAGTTTTCGATATGACTGAAATGTCAATGTTTTCCCCAGTGATTCTTTGTTCGTCAAGAGTGACGACATTTATTAAGTGTGTATCCGGAAGATTCTGTAAAAGGTAAATGACATTCATATTAATATGCCTTTGGTTGCAGAACATTTGAAGTTACCTATCTGCGAGTGAAGCTCACAGATCTTGAGAGACAGAATTCCTTCTTTGCTTCTTGTGTTAGCCAAATGAGACTATGTGTCTTCTATTGAACAGAAGCCTAATGATGATGATAAATTATTGTGGACGCCGCAGGTTGGCGGTATATATGTTTAGCATGGCTTGATCGTGCCTGCTAACAAAGGATACACAGCTGTCTACATATTGAGGCCCTGTATTACGGCCAATATTTTTCAGCAAGAGGAAATATATCTGACGGGCTATGCCAGTTGAATAACAGCCTTAAGTATTATTGCTACGCAATTTAGGAGCTCGTTTGTTGGACGACAGAGCTAATTAAGTACCTGACGCACTGAGTCAATGGTACGGGAGCTACATTATAAACTGTAACATTAGGACAGATGATGTTTGGGTATGTCCTAGTTGATGTATGATGTAAGCCTTTGATTACCAGACATTTAACAGTCATTCATTATTATGTGAAGTCCTTGATCTTGTCAATTTGACTGTCCTGTTGATGCTACTGTCAGTTTCGTAAATAAATGTTTGAAACGTGCCAGCAGTCTTCAATTCATCATTGACTACTGCATGTGAGTGTATGGGTGCATTATTGACTTAACTAAGAGCTTCAAGCATTTGCGTTCTCGTCTACACCCACACTCAGCACATCATAATACCAGTACCACACATCTACAACATGTACGCTGTTTTGTGTTAGTGATCATAGTACCCCTGGCAGTGCCTCACGCTGGTGGC
Source organism: Oreohelix idahoensis (assembly GCA_024509875.1). NCBI lineage: Eukaryota > Metazoa > Mollusca > Gastropoda > Stylommatophora > Oreohelicidae > Oreohelix > Oreohelix idahoensis. The sequence goes on from JAMPIV010006370.1 coordinate 378,014, forward strand.
CATTACATTTCTGGCCGTTACATTTCTGGTGACCTACATCAACACCGCAACATTACACAGTCCAGGTGATAAACGACACGTTCACTCTGCCAGCTTTCACACCACGCATAAACATTACGTTACACAGATCCTGTACAGACCAGATAGCCACATTGAGAATAATAGTTGAACAAAGTCTGGAATGGAATTCACCGCTATACATCGGATTTGTGGACTACGAAAAAGCATTTGACAGTGTAGATAGAGAATCACTCTGGAAATCGATGAGGCATTATGGAGTTCCCATGAAGATCATTAACTCAATTAAGAAGACCTATGAAGACATGACATGCAGAATTCTTCATGAATGACAACTTACAGAACCATTTAGGATTAGAACGGGAGTGAGATAGGGATGCCTCTTGTCTCAATTTCTTTTCTTACTAGCAATAGATTGGGTTACGAAAACATCAACATCACACAACAGAGATGGAATCCAGTGGAATCTGACTAAATGGCTTAATGATCTAGAATCATACACATATCTTGGCAGTAATATAGACAAAGTTGGAGGGACGACCAGTGATATCAAAATAAGAATACAAAAAGCAAGAGGAGCTTTCATTGCAATGGGAAACATATGGAGAACAAGAGTAATCAAGTCCAACATGAAAATAAGAATCTTCAACTCAAATGTGAAGTCAGTCCTATTGTATGGCTGTGAGACATGGAGAACAACCAAAACAACAACCAAAAAGCTACAGACTTTCATAAACAGGTGCTTGCTTAGAATAGAAGGACTGAAATGTTATGACAAGGTTACCAACGTGGAACTGATGACAAGAACCAGGCAAGTGCCAGTGGAACAAGAGTTCAGAAAAGACAATGGCGATAGATAGGAAACACATTGAGGAAACCTGTTGATAGCATTACAAGGCAGTCCTTGTTCTGGAATCCCCAGGGTCAGAGATGCAGAGGTAGACCAAGTAACACATGGAGAAGAGAACTGGATACAGAGGGGAAAATGATGAGGAAAACATGGAAAGAACTTGAGCGGATGGCACAGGACAGGAAGACTTGGCATGTGTTTGTTGAAGGCCTATGCTCCTTGGGGAGCTAAAGGGTATTGATTGATTGATGTTAGTTTGTTAGCATTTTGCTTACCTTTTATTAGTAATTATCTTGCATTAATGCTTATTAGTTTAGCAAATAGTTCATGCATCGTTATGATTTTGCCGGGTTGCATTATGCCGTTTAAGCTATTTTTGTTTTTACTTGTCTTTTTAGAAAGTTATGAAAGCGATTGCAAAGTGCAAACATTTCTTTTTGTACTTATCTATACATTTGTTAAACTTATGCATGGGCTCCCAAGAGCTCCGAGCCACTATGATTCAGCCAACTTAACTTAATGGATAGTCCGATTCTGTTCCCATGGAGAGGACATCATCCATGCTATGTTTTTTTTGTTTTAAAAAGGTGATGGGTATAGAGAGGGAACTTAACAGCTGACCATTATTGCCTTTGCTTGTCCACCATCTTGGTCTACCCTGTTCAACCTCAGATTTGGTTATAATTAGGGTATTTAATGTAACTTTATTTTTAGTTTGGTATTTAGAACACCATTGTCTTTTGCAGTTGATGGTTTTAATTTATATTAATATTTCTTCTTTTTGTTTGTTTATAAATTCTTTGTCTTTCCTTGCACTATGAGTAGTCAATAATTTTGTTTTTCTTTAATGGTTTGTTATTTTTTTGTTGATTAATTTCTATTTAGTTGAATTTCCTTTCTGAAGTATTATTATTTCTAATATTGTCACTGTTATTAACATTATATGTTTTCCTTTGTTTTGTGTATATATATCGTTTATGTATTGTTTCGGCTTCCCGTGGGGCATTTATACTTAAAACCTTATCACCTGTCATGTCTTTGTTGTGATTTCTAAAGTATGTTTTTAATTCAAGTTTCTCTTGCTCATACTTTTTACAGTGGATCAGGTAGTGGTCTATGTCATTTTCTTCCTGACATTCTTGGCAATGTTGTTCCTTTATCATAAAGTATGCTGCACCGAGACGAATACACAACATCTTTTTGTTCGAGGGTACTTTTAATTCTTCTCTGACCTGGCACGTCCTTGTTGGTTCTTTCAGAATTTTGAATACGTGTCTGCCTTTACTACTATCCTTTCGTGTTGTCTTGCATTCCTTGTTTATGATTAGCTTCACTTGGCTCTTAATCTCCGATTTTCCCAGTCCTGCTCTTATATTGTTTTTACTTATTCTTCTATATTTGGCAGTCTGGTCTGCCAACTTGTTGCCAGCTATACCTATGTGTGCTGGAACCCACACAAGCCTCACACTGCTACATTGAGTATGATCCAAGAAAGATATCCCAAACACTCATGGATACATGCCTACACAGATGGATCAGGAATAAATGCTGTAAAAAAGGGAGGCGCCGGTATCTTTATCTCATATCCTGACAACCACTATGAGACTAGGCATATTCCCACTGGTAAATTCTGTTCCAACTACACAACTGAGGTTCAAGCTCTAAAGCAAGCTGCAAATATGATTTATAACACCAACTCTGACTGCCACCAGGTAGTCATCCTCACAGATGCACTATCTGTACTGCAAGCTCTCAACAGTGGTAAATTCCCGCATCTGAGAAATGAACTAAGCAAGGTAGCTGCCAAAAAGCGAACCATACTTCAGTGGGTACCATCCCATTGTGATGTACCTGGAAATGAAAAGGTGGATAAACTTGCAAAAAAGGGAGGAGAATGTGAACAAGAAGATAATGACATCACATACTTTGAGAAAAAGAGAGCTATCCAGACTATCAGAAGAGAACAGAACCAACCCAACAAAGACTACCACACTTTTGACCGGCAGGGACACATCACCATTTTTCACCTCAGGACAGGGCATAACAAACTGAATAAACACATGTACAAGCTATGATTGTCTGCTTCACCACTGTGCACATGTGGATTAAACGAACAAACTGCTGAGCATGTTCTACAGGATTGTTCTCTGTACGACCAGTTAAGAAAGATATACTGGCCCAATGACTCAACACTAAACTCAAAGCCGTATGGAGCTAAAGAGGAACTCCAGACAACAGGCAAGTTCATCATGAGAACTCATCTGATGGTGTAAACATCAAAGATGCAATCACAAGAAGAACAAGAATAAGATAATCCATCTTCACAAAAGGTTGAGGGTCAGATATAAAGTTAACGTGCTCAGACTCATTCAGTATTGTTCTTGACTTCTGAAAAATCTTGTGAATACTCCCTCGTGGTAGAAACATCATTATCCTTCTATCTACAACTCTGTCAAGAGTAATCTTGTTCAAAGGTAGACATTGAAGACCCACATTAGATACTCTAGGTTTGGCCACTGTTGGATCATGACTGCAGTGTAAGGGAAGGCAACCCGTGACACTATTGACTCAGTAAATTCTTGGAGAGTTTTTTGCTGGCTTTATCTAACGTCTAATTCAGTACTTCTAGACTTTACTTCAGCTGTCTACTTCTGCAGGTTGTCTCCAAGCTTTCTAAATCTGACAGCACGAACAGTAATATTTACAGGTCTACTTCTTGCACCTGTTTTCAGGATGTCTGTGAGAAAGTGACAGAGTTCACAATTTGCCATCTTTTGCTTGAAAGAGCAAATGCTGATTGTAGCACATTTTACTGAATCTGCAAGCTCTTTCTCACGTCTCATTAAACCAACTGAACTGTACTATTTCAAGATTTCCCATAGACAAGTGTCCATTATTTATAGTTAAAATAACCTCCTTGTTAGACTGTTCTCATAAAGTGTGAGATATATATAGTGATATGAACTTCAAAATAACTGTCATTCAGAAGTGCTATACATGTATAATGCTTAATTCACATCCCCCAGTATGCTTACCAAATGGGTCCCTTAGGCCTTACCCCCATCACAGCAGCAGATGATCTCCATGGGGGGCATGTATCCTTACATGTATGCTCCGCACAGAGTAAGTCAATACAAAATTTCACCTAAATACAAAATCACGGTATTTGTTTTTACTACCTCTCGCAGTCAGTGACCCTGGCTGTCAGATATGTCGATCATCCCACATTGTTTAATTTCCACATGAAATCCTAGTGACATTTGCTGACCTCAAGTTTTGACAAACTGAACTATGTTGTAATTTTTGTGAGATTAAACAGGAAAATTGAGATTTTATCATTTATAACCTGTTATCAGCCAGGGTGATGTGGCAAATAGAGGACATTGTCATTAAAGCATGTGGTCACATGGTTACCATTCTAGTTTTGAAAAAAGGAACGATGATTTTTTTCAAAATTGTATTCAGGAATATATGCTATTACATAAGTAAAATAAAACAATATGTACTGTAAGCTACGTATTCCTAAACAACGTATTACAACAAGACTATAATTTAAGTCTTATGGTACCAACCAGAATGGTCACATTACGGGTCCCGCAATTACTTATTATGACCCTGCAGACATGGTGTGGTCACTTATCAGTGTCACTATGGTAACCAAAGATTGTCCTTCACTGTACAGTACCAGACATGGTAAGATCACTTACCAATATCACTATGATAATTAAATATTGTCCTTCGCTGAACAGTACCAGACATGGTGTGGTCACTTACCAATATCACCATGGTAATCAAAGATTGACCACCACTGTACAGTACCAGACATCGTGTGGTTACTTACCAATATCACCATGGTAATCAAAGATTGAAATTTATTTATTTTTTTTAAAATTACCTGCAAATACACACTTTTATGTATGCAAATCACAAAGCCTTTTATATTTGGACGTGTGCCCTAATATAACTGATGGACATTGTGCCTAGGTTGACTACTTTATTATGTCTTTTCAGTCTTTATTATGTCTTTTAAGTATTTTTATTGGCAAGGGAAAGATCTTAATAAAACTAGAGAACACGGAGTAGGTTTTGCGGTCAAAAAATCCCTAACTAAAATGGTTGAACCAGGCGAGAATGGATCAGAACGCCTGTTAACGCTCCGCCTACAAACTAGCACAGGTCCCATCACCCTTGTCAGTGTGTATGCTCCTACTCTGTACTCTGCCTCAGAAACTAAAGATGAGTTCTACGAGAATCTAGCAGCAGTCATCAAAAGCATACCTAGGCAAGAACAGCTTGTTCTCCTTGGTGACTTTAACGCTAGAGTGGGTGCCGATAATGTTTCATGGCCTTCATGTCTGGGCAGGTTAGGTATTGGCAAGATGAATGAAAATGGACAACGGCTCTTAGAGCTGTGTGTCCACTGTAGTGGTTTTTGATGTTAATGTGTGGTTGCGATGTTACCTAGTGTACTGGATGAGGTCAGCTGTGAAGGCTCCTGAAGATAAAAGTTTATGTGAGTACAGAATGCCTTTCCGCTACCACTTATGACCTCAAACAGACTTATTCTGCTATTATGTATGTTTGCTACGTTTTATGTCTAAGGTAATGAAATGTGATGTGTAGGTAATTAAATACACAGACACACACATGAAAACACTAAGTCTAATAATAATAATAAGCTCTATGATCAAATCAACTAACACTGGCTTTTAGAAGTTAAATGTTATAATTTTTTGAATTTATTTAGTCCTGAACCAAATTTTCTTCTGGTCAGGACATATGAAACAATATGTATTTATCAATAAAAGTGCATATATATATTGCATAATCAAATGAAAATTTTGTACATAAATATATGTTTACATTGGTTAATATTAACACTAACTACAGTGTCTTTGGAAAACTAGCACTGGATGTTTAGTCGGGGTGGTGTCATCATACCCGATCTCTGTTTACACGAGTCATTGTCTTTGGAATATTGAACTGAATTATAGTTTTTCTACACCAGAATTGTGTTTAGTTATTTATTTAATTGGGGAAACAAGTTTGATGAATCCACAACAGGCCAGGTTTTCACTTATCTGGCCTGTGACGATGCAGTAAAGAATTCAAGTGGCCCACTCCTCACAGTAGCTGGAGTAAAATGATAGGCTTCTTAGGCATCCACTCGTGGACCTCTTCAAGCATCTGGCACTAGCACAGTGCCAGACCAGAAACTCTGAAACCAAAATTTGTGCCATGTGTCAGCACACTGCCTACTGCACCAATTTTACACACAACAAAGCAAAAAGACAATTACAAAGATCGGGTCAGATCTCTCTGACCAACTCAGCACATCTCACCCAGGTGGTATCAAATAGCACCAGTTTCCCATGACTGCATTGCATCCGAAATATGTTCAATAGTCTCCTCTTCCATCCAATAAGGTGGGTGTTATGTTCCCACTGATCTCAAATATAGATCTGTCTTCTCTAGTCTTGGATATGTTTTCCTATATTATTTATTTGCCTCTAGGCCCTGGGCTGTCCATGGGGACCTAGAATAAGCACTCACTTGTCGTAATCATTTTTCATGACATGGCAGTATCAATCACTCAAAATATTAAATGTTAAATAAAAGGGTTAATGAATTTTTCTCCTTACCACAATTCAAAATTGAAAACACAGTTACGTAGTACTAGCAAAACTCAGCTGAGCTGCTGGCTAGATTATGGCGTCCCACTGATAATATTTAATATTTCCTGGAAATCACACCTCTAGCATTAACGAACTGTGTATATGGACAGTCTCTTACAAAATGGCACTAGCGGGTATCTTTCTTTCTATAATATGAAAGCTTCTGTCCAATCAGCGAACTTCCCCTCTACCTTTCAAATATTCAAACTACAAAGTCCAATTTCGGTCCAGTCTCAGTCTAGTGTGTAGTATTTTTCTGTCGGTCTGTCCGTCCCAGCTTGGTTTTTCCCAAAATTACACTTGTTTTTGGACCAACTACAAGAAAAAAACTACACAAATTTTGTCTCCCCCTACTTCTAAGATTCTATGCTAAGTTATTTTTAGCTACTATCCTCCTACCCTGCCCCTAGTCCACCTGTAATGTTTTTCTGCATTTTTAGTCTCAAGGACGTCAAAATGTAACTTTAGTGAAAATATGCACAAAAAACTGTCTGCTAGTCTGCACTGAACAATACAGTCTTTCGTCAATATCTTCCGTGTTATCTGTCCGTCTGTGTAATTAAAAGTATATTATTTCTCAGATTAAGATGGGCTATCAAACTAGCTAGTTTTTATTCTCCTAAACTTATTATTAAGAAAAAACCTACTTTTTTTCAAGGTTAGTTTTGAAATTTGTTTTTGTGCCCTAGTTCACTGCGTTTGCCGCTATATTCAAACTAAAAGGACTAATTACCGTAGAAAATCCAAGATATGTCTGTTTCTAACTAGAGCTAAGGTCGTTTTTGTCCATTTCTTACATTGTGTCAACTAGTGGCGTAATTTTTTCTTTAAAAAAACTACAAATTGCGTCTTTTAGACTTTAGATTCAAACACGTGTTCAGACCGTCACATTTTTTTCTTTTATCTCCGTTTCTACCCCGTCTAAAAGGATAAATCGTTTAGTCTGCATGTTCTAACTAGTTAGTTTCAATGGCGCTAGAAAACGCTGGCGTAGGTGAAGAAGCCGCAGCGTATCTTACCTATATTTTTATCCCTACATGTTATTTTACCTGTTATCTTTTTAAATGGAGGAATTTTAACGTTGCATCACTGTAATTTCACCACATCCACCATGACCTCTGCGTGACCAACACCTACTTTCAGACAAAACCCCAGCATAAGGTGTCATGGAGACACCGACGATCCAAGCACTGGCACCAACTGGACCTGATTCTCGTCAGAAGGCCACTTCTCAGGTCTGTGCTCTCCACGCGCTTGTACCATAGTGCAGACTGTGATACAGATCACTCCTTGGTTTGCTGCAAAATCAGAGCACAACCAAGAAAACTCTATCGTGTCAGACATGAAGGGAAACCACGCATTGATACCAGCAAGATGTCAGACCCTGTCATGATCGCTCAATTTACTGCGACCTTCAAGAAAGTGCTCAGCAGCCCTCAGCATGGTGATACTATTACAGAGAACTGGGAGCATCTACGGAACACCATTCAAAGTACTGCACTTGCCACCTTTGGTAAGAAAACAGCAATGTCAAATGACTGGTTTGATGCTTCATCAGATGTGATGGCACCTGTCATTGAAGCTAAGCGCAGTGCTATGAATGAATACAAACGTTCACCGAGTGCTAGAACCCTACAGATCCTGAAGACCATGAGAAGCAAAGTTCAACAAACTGCTCGCCGCTGTGCAAATGACTATTGGCTCCAGCTCAGTGAGAGCATCCAGATCGCAGCGCAAACAGGCAACATTAAACAAATGTATGACGGTATAAAGAAAGCACTTGGCCCCCCAAAAAGTAAGACGGCACCGCTAAAAACCATCAGCGGAGAGAAGCTAACCGATAAGGGTAAGCAGATGGAGAGGTGGGTCGAGCACTACTCTGAGCTTTATGCTAGAGAAAATACCGTTACGCCTGCAGCCCTTGATGCTGTCAAATGTCTGCCAACTATGGAGGAGCTGGATGCCGAACCAACATTAGAGGAACTCAGCAAGGCCATTGATAGCTTGGCCTCTAGCAAAGCACCAGGCAGTGATGGGATTCCTCCTGATTTAATCAAATGCTGTAAGAGCACGCTATTACATCCCCTGCATAGGATGCTATGCCAGTGCTGGGAAGAGACAACTATTCCTCAAGACATGTGAGATGCCAAGATTGTAACACTGTAAAAAAATAAAGGAGACAGAAGCGATTGCAATAACTACAGAGGCATCTCTCTTCTTAGTATTGTTGGTAAGGTTTTTGCCAAAGTCGTCTTAATGCGACTACACAAGTTAGCTGAGCGCATATATCCAGAGTCACAGTGTGGATTCCGAGCTGGTAGATCAACAACAGACATGATCTTCTCTGTCCGCCAGCTTCAGGAAAAATCAAGAGAGCAGAAAAGGCCTTTATATATCGCCTTTATAGACCACACAAAAGCATTTGACCTGGTTAGTAGGGATGGACTCTTCAAAATCCTCCTGAAAATAGGCTGCCCTTCTAAAATGCTGGAAATGATAAAGTCATTCCATGACGACATGAAGGGAACAGTCCAATATGCTGGAAGCACGTCACAGCCCTTTGACATACAAAGCGGCGATAAACAAGGCTGTGTTCTGGCTTCGACCCTGTTTGGGATCTTCTTTGCCTTACTCTTGAAACATGCATTCAGAGATGCAACTGAAGGAATATGCCTTCACACTAGGTCAGATGGCCGTCTGTTTAATCTTTCAAGGCTGAAGGCAAAAACAAAAATCAGAAGGGTCACTATAAGAGACTTGTTGTTCGCTGATGATGCTGCAGTCATCACTCAAAGCCAACAAGAGCTTCAGAGCTTGATGAATCGCTTCACTAAAGCATGCAAGGACTTTGGCCTCACAATAAGTCTAAAGAAAACGAATGTGCTGAGTCAGGATGCGGATGCTGCACCAGTTATCCCTATCGATAACTATGAATTGGCAGTGGTGACCACTTCATATACCTAGGGTCTACCATCAATGACAAACTCTCACTGGATACAGAAATCGACAGCCGCATTGGCAAAGCTGCAGCTACCTTTGCCCGCCTCACATTGCGTGTTTGGGGAAACTCCAAACTCACAATGAAGACCAAAGCTGCGGTATATAATGCCTGCATCACCAGCACACTCCTATATGGCAGCGAGACCTGGACGACCTATGCTAAGCAAGAAAGAAGGCTCAATACCTTCCATTTACGGTGTCTACGCCGCATCCTCGGCATTTCATGGAAAGATAAAGTGACAAATGTCGAGGTGTTGTCACGTGCTGGCCTTCAAAGTATGTATACACTGCTTAGACAGCGCAGACTTCGCTGGCTTGGCCATGTTCGCCGCATGGAAGATGGTCGCACCCCAAAAGATATCTTCTACGGACAATTAGCAGATGGCAAGAAAACAGTTGGGCGACCACAGCTGAAGTTCAAAGATGTGTGTGTCGTGTGAAATTCTAATCCACATATATAAATTAAAAAGTAAATGTAAAGCCTAACAAATAACTTCAATAAAAGGAAAGAAGAATGGTAAAGAACAGTGCTGTCACAATGACTGTACTCGAAATCCCCCTTGTTTTCTACTTCGTCTGCAAATTGTAACGTTTCACGTTGATAGTAAAAGCCTACTGCATCACTACACGCTTTCTTCAATAAAACGTGTACTGCCTTTCTAAGAAAAACCTTGAGATACGCAAGCTGACCTATATTTAATATTCCATTCATGTCATTTTATACACTACGTTACCATAAACGAAAGACAGATGGAACTTAGGATAGAGAGAAGGGAGGGCTGAAAGCAGGAACGTATGCAACACTAAACACGCGTCTCGCTATACAATTACTACCATCACGCGTGTAAGGCCACAAGCACTAGCTTTTTTCAAATCGACAGTGATAAAAAACACTACCCATACGAGAGTTAGGTTTTAAAAACCGGAAAAACGCTTATTGGGAAATATGACATTATACTGGTTTACGTTTGAAAACATTACAGTACCCAGACACCACATCGATCGAAGTGAACGGGAGGTAGAAGAAAATACATATTTTGAACGCAGCCCCTTAGCCCCATTAAATTTATATATTTGGGTTCCTTAGGACTTGCTGACAAAGAATACGTTAAACGTTACGCAAATAGTCTAGGAATTAACAAATTATAGCCAAAAGAAATAGTGAGGGATGTCAGACAACACCAAAATCAGAATCGCTCAGTGGCAGATTTTGACACCACCATTGTACGGGAAATAGGTCCCCATGTTACCTCCTATTTGATTGGCGGAAAGTAAATGTAAGGCTAAACCCGATTAGTCGGGCTATAAATATTGATTCTTTGTTGTTAGGGAAACGTGAGTAGGAGTACTTTTTTTCAAACGCTGGTGTAAACATGGCTCGATTGGTTAGACCCGCCAATATAGGCAATTTGAAGCGTTAGTTCAGCACCACATTTTCAAATAAACTTACTAAAGAACCAGTGCGTTGAGCGCCAGTGCATATTTTTCTAAATAAAAGCCTGGGACAATGGCAGATCGGATTTTGTGCCTATTCATTGCCAGTCAACGTAATTCTGTATTATTTCCATGAATTGTGGTAAGCTTGAAATATTTGATATCTTTTTAATGAAAAGTGAATGTAAATTATTTCAGATGAAGCTGACAGTTGGCCTACCGCTCTGAACTCAGTGTTTGTCATGTATTGTGTTCAGTCTAGAAATAGATTATAAATTAGTTATGAAGTAGGAGGTACAACCTTCTTGTTTCAGGGACTGTGGTCCTAAAGTTATTGAGCAGCACCTGGTCTGAGCTTTGCTGAAACTGGAGGTTGACAGCATACTCCTGGGTCCAGATAGCGACTAGTGAGGTGTCTCCAGAACACAGGGGAGCAATCGAGCAGAGGAGTCTTTTCCTGCCGCCATCACGAAAGTTAAGCCTCTGTGGCCAGTGGAGCTCAACATTATGTGTCCCCTCAAAAATTGACATTTTAGAAAAAAAAAAGGGACAATACCTTGTTTAAATTGACAGGAACTGTGAACTTTTTCCCCATACTATTTCTCAGATAAACAAACACTTGAAGTCATGATGACAAATAACAACATAGCTTGAAAAACAAAACCAGTAGTACCTCATAGTACCACTACACACTGACACACATAGGATAATATTAATAAAATATGTCACTACAATGTTCATATTTATAAATTCTATATATATAAATTGTGATTACATTTGAATGTGTTTCCTGGTTCACTTGGTAGTTGAATCAGGATATATAATAGTGAAAGTAATTAATACATAAATATTTGAAACTTTACCAGTGACTCATTTAAGATAGTCTTATAGAGTGTTAAATGTGTGTGAGTGTCACAGTGTTGTCAAGTGTGGTGGAATAAATTAAATTGTTTATCTGTCTGTTGTTGTTGTGACTTACACTTCATCATTTACATAACCCTAGACATTTAACGTAGTCATCACAATATTCCAGAATAATTCTGACTGAGTTATAAATGTGGTAGCAAGTAAGGTTATCTGTAAAACACTACACCTATTAGATACAGATACCTTCACAGCTGATCTCAGTCAGTACACTAAGTCCCCTATAAATATTTATATCATCCCATTTTACCACATATATTGGGGTCTCGCTCCTGGGATTTTGAATCTTTCCCTATTATAAATATTGGGGGTAATTCACTATTGGGAATAATAAGAATTAAAAGGTATCCTTGGGTGGAAATAAATAACGTTGAGCTCTCAGTGCCTGTGGTGTCCTTGGATAAGTAATATCATATTGTATTGTTTAGTTAGACATTATATAAATTCACCTGTTAGAAAATGGCGGACCTGGCCAAATTTCGATCTGCTGCTGTACAGACTGCGAAAGAGTTAGGAATGGACGGGCAAATTATGATTGCTTATGTCACTGCTGAATGTGACAAATATATTGAACGGGAAGAAAGAAGATTAGAAAAAGAGGCCGAAAGAAAGTTAGAGGCTGAGGCTAAGAGGTTGCAGATTGAGGCTGACAAAGAGGCTAAAGCATTGGAAGCCGAGGAAAGAAGATTGACTGCAGAAAGAGAAGAGAAGCGATTAGCTGCAGAGAGGGAAGCAGAAAAGGAGGAGAAGAGATTACAAAGGGAACATGAGTTACGACTAAGGGAGTTTGAGTTTCAAGGCCATGCTCCTGAAAATGGTGCCAGTCCCTTTACCTCTGATGCCACTGCTAGCCAGGGAGCCTCAACCTCGGCTATGAATTTTCATTTAGATCATTTTGTTGAGAAAGACGATGATATTGAGAGCTATCTAAATAGATATGAACTATTAGCTACCACATATGGGTTACAGAGAGAAAGGTGGAGCTTAAAGTTATCTCAAGGGCTTCGTGGGGCAGCTTATGAAGTTTTTGCCAAAATGAGCAGAGGTGATCAGGAAAATTATGACATGCTAAAGCAGGCTCTTTTGTTAAGATATGAAAAGAATGCAGAATTTTATAGGAAAAAATTTAGGAATGCTAAACTACTGTCAGGTGAGACCTATCACCAGTTCTCTGCACGGTTAGAGACATACTTGGAGAAATGGACTTCTCTGGGGAAAACCCAAGATCTTAAGGAAATGGTCCTTATAGAACAATTAAGAGAGTCCATGGCTCCAGACCTGAGAAAGTTTCTCATGGAACAAGGTGCAGAGAGGCTGGGTGAGTTGCTAAATGTTGCTGAAAGGTATCAAGCGGCTCAGGCAGAGGTATCAGGTAACAAAAACAAACAGGTGGAAAATTTTAGGGCACCACAGAACTTTAATAAATTTGATCCTAGAGATCAAAACAAAGGTAAGCACCAATTTGATAGGCCACGGTATGACAATAAAAATAAAACCCCACAATTCGATGAAAGGAAATATGATGAAAGAAAATCTTTCAACCAAGGGAAAAGGTGGTGTAAAAATTGTAAGATGAACAATCATGACACTGACCATTGTAGAAGGAAACCTCCTCATTGTGCTGCTATGACATCTGGGAAAAAGGTCAAACCTGCAGAACTACAGGAACCATACCACCCCCCAGTGTGTGAAGATGTCATCTGTAATGGTGTCACTATAAGGTGTTTATATGATACCGGTTTAGATTATGATTCCGTTGTGAGTTCTCACCTGGTGCAGGCAGATCAATACACCACAGAAACAGTGGAGATTCAAACTGCAACCAAGGATGTAGCTACCATGACACTTCCCGTCGCCCGGATAAAGGTGAAAACGCGATATGTGGAAGGAATCATAAAAGCAGCAGTGATAAATGAGCCAATCTACCCTCTGATATTGGGGTGTAGATATGTCTTCTTGGGGAATCCCAAGAGACCTGTGGTATTGGCAACAGTGCAGACCAGATCACAGTCTAAAAAGGAGGAGGATAATCCAATAAATACTCATCCAGATGAGATGAGGAAGGCACAGGCGGAGGACAAAACACTCAAGCCGTGTTTCAAGAAGTTGCCCAAATCTCATACACCTCCAGGCAAGGGAGAATTTTATATGAAGAACAAACTGATTTATAGGAAGGCTGGATCTGAATCCAATGGTCACGGACAGCTGGTCCTTCCCACTTCATATAGGACTAAAGTGTTGGAACTAGGGCATGCGATTCCCTTCAGTGGTCATATGGGGATCAGGGCAACAGGACAGCATATAGCTTGTCACTATTTCTGGCCAGGAATAACTGAAGATATCAAACGATATGTAAAATCCTGTCCAGAGTGCCAACGAGTAGCACCTAAACATTGGACTGCACCAGCAACTCTGGGAGAAATGCCCATAGTGGGAACACCCTTTGAGAGAGTTGCCGTGGATCTTGTGGGACCTCTCACCCGAACCAAGAGAAGGAACAGCTACATTCTGACTCTGGTGGACACTTGTTCTATGTGGGGAGAGGCGGTAGCCCTGTCATCGATTGATTCTAAACATGTGGCAGAGGCATTGCTCACAATTTTCACAAGGTTAGGCTTTCCCAATCAAATCTTGACTGATAATGGCTCTCAGTTCAAGGGGAAACTAACAGAAGAAGTTTTCAGGATCTTCCAGGCCAAACACTTCCATTGTAGTGTGTACCACCACATTGATGTCGATCCTGAGAAAGTTGGCACACGAGAAACCAGATACATGGGATCAGTACCTTCACGCCACCCTCTTTGCTTATCGGGAGGTACCCCATAGTTCCACCGGTATGGCCCAGGCAACATTATTGTTTGGAAGGTCAATAAAAGGTCCACTCGAAGCTCTGTTAAGAACGTGGACTGATGAAAAAGCAGAGGAAAATATTACATCCTCATACCAATATGTGAAGTAGCTGACCACTCGTTTAAAAACTGGCTGGAAACTTGCCAATGAAAATTTGAAACAAGCCAGGAAGAAACATGCTGCCTATTATAACAGGAAAGCTAAAGACAGAGATTTGGCTGTGGGAGAGAAGGTACTGCTTCTTCTACCCGGTAGCCAGAATAAGTTACAAATTGGATGGCAAGGTCCATATACAGTTCTAGAGAAGGTGTCTAGAACCAATTATAAGATAGATAAGAAGGGGAAAGAAAAAATCTATCATGTGAATCTCCTGAAGAAATATTTGGAAAGAGAACATCAGGAAGAGACACACTTGTTGCCCTTGTCCATTGCCATGGAGATGAAAAAGGAACCACTTTCATCATTTGAATATCCATTACACCCGTGAGACAGCGGCACAGGTGAAAATCAGTACACATTTAACGAAAACTCAGAAAGAGAGAGTGCAACAGGTTCTAGATAATCATGCAGAGGTGTTAACAGACCGACCAGGGCATACAAACCTATTGGAATATGATATGAAACTGATAGACCCCACACCTGTCTGTATGAAACCCTATTCGATTCCTTTTGCTAAGGAGAAAGCTTTGAAGGAAGAGATAGACTATTTGTTGAAGGAAGGAATTATTTCACACAGTGAATCTTCATATAGTTCCGGTGTTGTACTCTTAAGGAAGCCCTCTGGAGAACATAGACTCTGTATAGATTACAGGAGACTGAATGCTATTACAGAAGGACAGGTGGATCCATTGCCGGATACAAATCAGTTGTTTGCCAGGCTAAATAAAGCTAAATATTTCTCAAAAGTGGATCTGAGTAAAGGATACTATCAGATTCCAGTAAAGCCTGAGGTTAGACCATACCTAGCTTTTAGTACCTCAGAAGGACACTATGAGTTTAACAGATTGCCATTTGGATTGAAGAATGCACCTAGTGTCTTCTCTAGAATGATGAGAAAATTATTGGACCCTCTGAATAATCCATGTATCACAAATTTCATGGATGATATCCCTATAGCAACAGAAACATTTGAGGAACACATTGACTCTCTGAACATGCTGTTTAATCGACTTAGAGAAGCGAATTTGACAGCCCGACCAACTAAATGTTGTGTTGGATGTAAAGAATTAGAGTTCCTGGGACACACAGTTTATCAGGGAAACATGACCCCTGACCCAAAGAATTTAGAGAAACTAAGGAAAGCCCCAAGACCACAAACCAAGAAAGACATGAGATCCTTTGTCTCATTATGTGGTTTCTACCAAAAGTATATCAAGAGCTTTAATTCCATATGTGCACCGTTAACTGATTTGACATGTAAGGGAAATCCAGATCGAATTACATGGACACCACAATGTGAAATGGCTTACCAAGAATTGAAGGAAAAGCTCACAAGTAAACCTATTTTGAAATTACCTGACTTAAGTCAAGAATTCATAGTAAGGACAGATGCCAGTAATATTGGGTTAGGTGCGACTCTGCTACAGAAATCAGATGCATTGGATGGGGAATTAAGCCCAGTGGCATATGCTAGCAGAAAGTTGAATAAAGCTGAAACCAATTACTCAACTAGCGAAAAGGAATGTCTTGCAGTAATATGGGCGATAAAGAAATTCAATATTTATCTGTATGGGAAGGCATTTAAGTTGCAAACGGATCACAAACCTTTGTCGTTTCTAGCACAGGCTAGACATGAGAATTCTAGATTACTCCGTTGGTCATTACTGATGCAACCATATGAGTTTAGCATAGAGTATATAAGTGGAAAAACAAATCTGGGGGCGGATTTTTTAAGCCGCCATCCGTGTGATGAGAATCACCCTAAGCCCCAGGAAGGATAATAAATTTCTCTATGTGTATATAGAATTATAGACTGACATATAACGTCTGTTTCAAGTGGGGAGAATTTGTCGTGTGAAATTCTAATCCACATATATAAATTAAAAAGTAAATGTAAAGCCTAACAAATAACTTCAATAAAAGGAAAGAAGAATGGTAAAGAACAGTGCTGTCACAATGACTGTACTCGAAATCCCCCTTGTTTTCTACTTCGTCTGCAAATTGTAACGTTTCACGTTGATAGTAAAAGCCTACTGCATCACTACACGCTTTCTTCAATAAAACGTGTACTGCCTTTCTAAGAAAAACCTTGAGATACGCAAGCTGACCTATATTTAATATTCCATTCATGTCATTTTATACACTACGTTACCATAAACGAAAGACAGATGGAACTTAGGATAGAGAGAAGGGAGGGCTGAAAGCAGGAACGTATGCAACACTAAACACGCGTCTCGCTATACAATTACTACCATCACGCGTGTAAGGCCACAAGCACTAGCTTTTTTCAAATCGACAGTGATAAAAAACACTACCCATACGAGAGTTAGGTTTTAAAAACCGGAAAAACGCTTATTGGGAAATATGACATTATACTGGTTTACGTTTGAAAACATTACAGTACCCAGACACCACATCGATCGAAGTGAACGGGAGGTAGAAGAAAATACATATTTTGAACGCAGCCGCTTAGCCCCATTAAATTTATATATTTGGATTCCTTAGGACTTGCTGACAAAGAATACGTTAAACGTTACGCAAATAGTCTAGGAATTAACAAATTATAGCCAAAAGAAATAGTGAGGGATGTCAGACAACACCAAAATCAGAATCGCTCAGTGGCAGATTTTGACACCACCATTGTACGGGAAATAGGTCCCCATGTTACCTCCTATTTGATTGGCGGAAAGTAAATGTAAGGCTAAACCCGATTAGTCGGGCTATAAATATTGATTCTTTGTTGTTAGGGAAACGTGAGTAGGAGTACTTTTTTTCAAACGCTGGTGTAAACATGGCTCGATTGGTTAGACCCGCCAATATAGGCAATTTGAAGCGTTAGTTCAGCACCACATTTTCAAATAAACTTACTAAAGAACCAGTGCGTTGAGCGCCAGTGCATATTTTTCTAAATAAAAGCCTGGGACATCGGCAGATCGGATTTTGTGCCTATTCATTGCCAGTCAACGTAATTCTGTATTATTTCCATGAATTGTGGTAAGCTTGAAATATTTGATATCTTTTTAATGAAAAGTGAATGTAAATTATTTCAGATGAAGCTGACAGTTGGCCTACCGCTCTGAACTCAGTGTTTGTCATGTATTGTGTTCAGTCTAGAAATAGATTATAAATTAGTTATGAAGTAGGAGGTACAACCTTCTTGTTTCAGGGACTGTGGTCCTAAAGTTATTGAGCAGCACCTGGTCTGAGCTTTGCTGAAACTGGAGGTTGACAGCATACTCCTGGGTCCAGATAGCGACTAGTGAGGTGTCTCCAGAACACAGGGGAGCAATCGAGCAGAGGAGTCTTTTCCTGCCGCCATCACGAAAGTTAAGCCTCTGTGGCCAGTGGAGCTCAACATTATGTGTCCCCTCAAAAATTGACATTTTAGAAGAAAAAAAAGGGACAATACCTTGTTTAAATTGACAGGAACTGTGAACTTTTTCCCCATACTATTTCTCAGATAAACAAACACTTGAAGTCATGATGACAAATAACAACATAGCTTGAAAAACAAAACCAGTAGTACCTCATAGTACCACTACACACTGACACACATAGGATAATATTAATAAAATATGTCACTACAATGTTCATATTTATAAATTCTATATATATAAATTGTGATTACATTTGAATGTGTTTCCTGGTTCACTTGGTAGTTGAATCAGGATATATAATAGTGAAAGTAATTAATACATAAATATTTGAAACTTTACCAGTGACTCATTTAAGATAGTCTTATAGAGTGTTAAATGTGTGTGAGTGTCAAAGTGTTGTCAAGTGTGGTGGAATAAATTAAATTGTTTATCTGTCTGTTGTTGTTGTGACTTATGATAGGAAACTCTTTATAGAGCGATACAACAGGAAGCAATCTGATCATCAGAAGAGGTCCCCCCATCTGACAAGTGTTTCGGCCCGATTACTCCTTTACACTCTAAGAAGTGCGGGCCCACTTGGGTCATGACTCCCAAGCGTCTCAGCTTCCTGTTGTCTTGTATCGAAAATGAACCCATTTCACTTACGGTAGCAACTTTTAATCCACAACGCCAGCCGTAGGGGCAATTGTGAAAGTAACAAAGAAAAGACAAATTATTCCGTTCGTTCCGTCGCCCTTCACAACTAAGGACACACACTGAGACACGAGTGCGCAGCCGACGAACCTTAGCCGCTGCGCCGCACGCCACTGAAATTCTGTACCTGACACACTCCCTATAGTATACATCGCCTGTTGCCCCAGAGTCGCAGCCCCCTCACTAGTACACCATATAAACTCAGCGCTGTGGACAGAAAAATTTTGTGTTTTCTGTACCGCAGCGTTTACCGTCACGATCTCCATTGCCCACTGCGGTTGTTCCACAGCCAGCCTGATGCCTTTTCGGCAGTTTCGCTAAGCCTCTTCAGTGCCCTTGTTCTAGACTGTCCCTTCAACCCCAACAGTTTCAATAAATCATACATTGATGCAGCCACAAGCCCTCTTGCGCCCACTTCAACCGCCATGACCCTTGCACTGAATCCATCGTGTCTCAGATCCGCGGCTAGATCGCTATACTTGGCCACTTTGAATGAATGTTGCTCGTCTAATCTGGATTCAAATGGCACGGCCAGTTCAATCAGTATGACCTGAAGCGTTGCTGAAGAATGAAGCACTATATCCGGCCGTCTCCGCGATTTTCTGATACTCTCTGGATATGCCCCCCGTCCAGGTAGGTCTACCGCCATCTCCCAGTCGTTTGCACAGTCAAGAAGAGATGGTAAACTGCTACCAGGTTTACTCGGTTTGGGGTGTGCTGACTTTCCTGCCCTCAGAAAGTATGTGTTTGTGGTGTCTGGCCGGACTTTGCTATTCGCTTTCATTCTTGCCTGATCTATTGTCGCAGCAAGCTCATTTAGCACTTTGTTATGGCGCCAAGTGTATCGTCCTTGCCCTAATGCCACCTTACACGCTGAGAGCACGTGTTCAAGTGTCTGCCTCCCCTGGCACAGGGGGCACTGCTCATCATCCGACTTTCCCCATTTCACAAGGTTGGTGGCCGACGGCAGCAGGTCATACATTGATCTAACCACGAAGCTGAGCCTAAGAGGTGCCATATGCCATATATCATTCCATGTCAAGGATCTCTGCAGGGCTCCTTCCCATGTAGTCCATTGGCCTTGTTGGACCTGCTGCACTGCTTTTAGCAACCTCTTATCATTCTCAGCTCCTCGTATCTCCTGAACTACCATGTCTCTGCGTTCCCTGCTTGATGCCTTGGACCACCAGCGGATGTCACCATGCCCAAATCCCCATCTATTCATTTGTGTGTATCCGATTACCTCTCTCAGTTTGAGTGACTCTTCAGCAGCATCAACAGCTTCTTCCACTCTCCACTTCCTTCCCGTTTTCAGTGTGGGCTGAATGGACTTAACCACGTCATCAGCTGACTCGCGTAGCATCATTGCAAGCCTTGCTTTTCCAACTTTGTACTCTTCAACAACTGACTTGAAGGGAAGCAGAAGTTTTGACTTTTTGCAGTACAGTGCTACATCTGACAGACACTTCATCATTTACATAACCCTAGACATTTAACGTAGTCATCACAATATTCCAGAATAATTCTGACTGAGTTATAAGTGTGGTAGCAAGTAAGGTTATCTGTAAAACACTACACCTATTAGATACAGATACCTTCACAGCTGATCTCAGTCAGTACACTAAGTCCCCTATAAATATTTATATCATCCCACTTTACCACAGTGTGCAAGAGAGATATGAGGGCACTGGACATGGATCCAGCAACATGGGAGGATGAAGCTGCCGATCGCACTAAGTGGTGATGCTATTTACGGCGCCACCTCAGATTGGGCGAAGAGAGGCTCACACAACAAGCAGAGGAGGGGAGAAAACGTCGAAAGGAGCACCAGGAAAATAAGCAGCTGAGGGCTGTCACCTCAGGGGCGCATTCCCATAGTCAGTTATGACTGAAGGGGCTATTATTATTATTATTATGTCTTTTCACTATAGCAAAATGTGTAAATCCCACACCAGAAATATCACATGAGAAAACTTCTCTCCTTTATGTATTTTAGTCTTTTCAGATTAGAACACCTTGCAAACTTCACATAACAAACATCATACTTGTCAGGCTTTTCTCCTGTATATGTTGTTTGGTGTGTTTTTAGATCATCACACTGATACCATCATACACCACAAATATCATACTTGTAAGGTTTCTCTCCAGAATGTTTTCTTTTGTGTTTGTTCAGATTAGAAGATTGTGTAAATCCTTCCCCACAAATATCACACTTGTACGGCTTCTCTCCTGTATGTGTTCTTTTATGTACTTTAACACTATAAAAATGTCGAAACAATACACCACAAATATCACACTTGTAAGGCTTCTCTCCAGTATGTATTCTTTTGTGTTTATTAAGATCACTACATCGTGTGAATCTTACACCACAAACATCACATGTATAAGGCTTCTCTCCAGTATGTATTCTTTTGTGTTCTTTCAGACGCGAAGAATGTGTAAACCCTACTCCACACACATCACACTCGTATGGCTTCACTCTAGTATGTATTCTATTGTGTTCTTTCAGATGAAAAGATTGTGCAAACCCTACACCACAAACATCACACTTGTAAGGCTTCTCTCCAGTATGCTTTCTTTTGTGTCCTTTCAGATGAACAGACTGTGCAAACCCTACTCCACAAACATCACACTTGTAAGGCTTCTCTCCAGTATGTATTCTTTTGTGTTTTTTCAGATTAAAAGACTGTGTAAATCCTACCCCACAAATATCACACTTGTAAGGCTTCTCTCCTGTATGTGTTCTTTTATGTGCTTTCAGACGAGAAGACTGTGTAAACCTTCCTCCACAAACATCACACATGTAAGGCTTCTCTCCGGTATGTATTCTTTTGTGTTTATTAAGATCACCACATTGTTTAAACCCTAAACCACAAACAACACACTTGTATGGCTTCTCTCCGGTGTGCATTCTTTTGTGTGCTTTCAGATTAGAACCATCTGTAAACCCTACACCACAAACATCACACATGTAAGGTTTCTCACCAGTATGTATTCTTTTGTGTTTTTTCAGATTAAAAGACTTTGTAAATCCTACTCCACAAACATCACACTTGTAAGGCTTCTCTCCTGTGTGCATTCTTTTGTGTGCTCTCAGATTAGAACCATCTGTAAACCCTACACCACAAACATCACACTTGTAAGGTTTCTGTCCAGTATGTATTCTATTTAGTTTTTTCAGAGTAGAAAAATGTTTTAGCATTACACCACAAACATCATGTTCATAAGGGTTCTGTATTTCTTTACTCTGTAAATTGTTTACACACCCACAGCTCATATCAACCCGGTCAAGTTCATCACTGTTCTTCCTGATGACATCTGACCCACTTTCACTTCGAACTGTGACCTTGATACAATTCTGGGTCTCACCAATGTCTGCTGATCTGTCTTGACAAATAATGGAATGCACAGCTACATCACTTCCTGTTGTTCCAGACTCATCATAAATGTCATATGTCAACAATGCAGCACTGGTATAATCATTCTTGTACAATCTTGTATTGGTATTGATGCTCTGGGCTTGGTAAGGCACATCTGAAATTATAAAGGTTTTAGATAGAAATAAATAACCAGGGCAAGATAATCAATCAGTTATTAGAGCTAGATGTCATAAATTATGTCGCCCTATGAACATTTTAGAAAGACATATGGCTTAGTCACAATTTAAAACTGGGGATAGACATACTTTTTTGGCAGCATCACATTTCTTGCACATCCAGCAGTAAATGCACCATTCTTTTCCACCATTATGAGCATAATTTTTTTAACCAAATGTTTACATTAATGTCTGCACAGATTTACTTTGCCTTTATTGAATGTTTGCACATTTTGCTGAATGTCATGACTAGATATACATCATTACATTTTTAGAAAGTTTGTCTTAAGTTAATTCTGGAAAATATTTTTGACTTGTGTTTAATACATTACTGACGTCAATGACTCAGATTTCCATTTCAGGTGTCTTACAAACAGACAAATTGTAAAAGAAAAGAAGGTAAAAACCAAAGAAGCTTTGAAAAACAATATTTCTTACAAGATCCAAATACAGACAAAATTGGATGGTTTTTTTTTAAAGGTAGAAGCCTCTAACTGCTTATTATGAAAAAGTCAAGGACAAAGTTTAAATAATTTGTCATATATCTTTATCATGCCTTCCCAGAATACTTTGCATTATCAGTTATTAAAAAAATAATAAAATTATTATTGACACAGATTGCTTGATGAACATACATTTAAAATATTTCATGGTAGTGTGCTGTGTTACAGAGTTCCCTTACCAGAAAGATTAATGACCATATATCCATAATATATTATGGTAGTGTGCTGTGTTATAGAGTTCCCTTACCAGAAAGATTAATGACCATACATCTATAATATATCATGGTAGTGTGCTGTGTTATAGAGTTCCCTTACCAGAAAGATTAATGACCATACATCTATAATTTATCATGGTGGTGTGCTGTGTTATAGAGTTCCCTTACCAGAAAGATTAATGACCATATAATAATAATAATAAATTCTTTAAGCACCAAACATGGCGCATAAGGCAGAAACCAGTGCTCTCTAGGTTGTACGTTGTGACGCCACTCCTCTTAGCTCTTGCACATTGTTTAATCCCAATGTTCTTCCTTCTCTTATTATTGTTCTTCTGAGTGTTTCTTTTGGTCTTCCTTTTTTCCTCTTACCCTCAGCAACCCAAGTGAGTGCCTGCAACGGTATTCTGTTGTTTTACATTCGTAGGACATGACCGATATATGACCATCGTCTTTTCGTTATATAGTTGGAGACATATTTCTGCCTAGAGTCTTCTCTTATTTGTCGATTAGTCTTGAATTCTTTCCAACTGATGTTCATGAGTTTTCTAAGACATTTGTTTTCGAATGTTAATGACCATACATCTATAAGATATATCACAGTAGTGTGCTGTGTTATAGAGTTCCTTTACCAGAAAGATTAATGACCATATATCCATAATATATCATGGTGGTGTGCTGTGTTATAGAGTTCCCTTACCAGAAAGATTAATGACCATACATCTATAATATATCATGGTAGTGTGCTGTGTTATAGAGTTCCCTTACCAGAAAGATTAATGACCATACATCTATAATATATCATGGTAGTGTGCTGTGTTATAGAGTTCCCTTACCAGAAAGATTAATGACCATACATCTATAATATATCATGGTAGTGTGCTGTGTTATAGAGTTCCCTTACCAGAAAGATTAATGACCATACATCTATAATATATCATGGTGGTGTGCTGTGTTATAGAGTTCCCTTACCAGAAAGATTAATGACCATACATCTATAATATATCATGGTAGTGTGCTGTGTTATAGAGTTCCCTTACCAGAAAGATTAATGACCATATATCCATAATATATCATGGTGGTGTGCTGTGTTATAGAGTTCCCTTACCAGAAAGATTAATGACCATACATCTATAATATATCATGGTAGTGTGCTGTAGTATATAGAGACCTCTTACCAGAAAGATTAATGACCATACATCTATAAGATATATCATGGTAGTGAGCTGTGGTATATAGAGACCTCTTACCAGAATGCAAGAAAGAGCTAGAAAGTTGACACTTCTGGGTTTGTATTAATGGTCAAGGTCAAGGGTCAACAACCCAGGAGCTTTTGGGAAGCTACTTTAACATAGAGCCTATATCTTGTACTTTTAAGCAAAAAGGGGGGAGGGGGAGAGAAAGGGGGGGAATGACAAACCTTACAAAATAAAGAACATTTATCTCATGTTCACAAATATATTTTAGTAGCCAGCTCCAGAATTTTCATTTGGAATGAGGAAAAAGTATCTGTGATTCCTGGGACTGTATTTTAAATGCCGGCAGGAAAGGTCTAGTCCTAAACTTCCCCAGTTTCTTCTATTGGTTCCCTGCAATTGCCTAAAGATTTACCAAATCACCTATTTGGATCTATCGGTACATCAGGATCAACTAGTTGCTTACGCCTGGTCTAGGCACATATATTAATTCATCATTATCGGCAGCATAGAACACAAGAATGCTTGAAAATCTTTGTCGTAAGTAATCTCAAGACTTTAAATACAATACTATAAATGGCACAGTAAATATTCACAGGACCCAGTACTGCTGACTACAATGACGAAGAAATAATACAAACTATGTATCCTGTTTAATTTATTATACAATTTTCATGTACAGTTTTACAGGGTCTTTGTAAGGTTTTTACTGATCCAGTGTACATGTTTTACCCTCAAGAGATTGACAGATATGGAAGGAGGAAGGTATTTCAGTAAGAGTAGAGTGGAGATGAGAGTTTATTTTGCTTTTGGGTGGACAGAAAATTATAAAATTGTTTGTAAAGTAGGAGGAATTTAAAATAGATAAAAAAGGAAATTGTTCGAGGTAAGATGTGAGAAAAATAGTAACTGAAATTGTTGGACACTTAAGTCTGACAAGAGGTGAGAGTGGCTAGAAGTGATAACATGCATACATTAAAAACCAAAATTAATCTCAATGTGTTTTATGAGGAGCTGTTTCCTAGAGTGAAGTTTGGTGGCTGAAGAGTAATAATGGAAAGTAAAACTGTGGGGTAAAACGTTGAAGTGATGACAATTATGAACAAAATTAAGAAGACAGGTGAATCTAGTTTTCATAAAAGTGAAAAAGGCAAAGTTGGTGGAAGTAAAAGATGGGTCAGTTAGAAGACTGAAAGAAATGATGAACACAATGAGTTTTATTTCAGGAAAGACATAATTAGAAAAATCATGAGCAAAGTGAAAATAATGACATAATACTGCACCTAAATATATAACAAAATTTGAGTCACTATATGGGAACAGCCACCCATGTTTTACTGCGACCTGGAAGGGAAACAGAATAGTAAAAGTGCTTCCTACCATGCATTTTGCAACAAGTGACTAAGTGGGGTTGACCACTGGGCTGGTTATCCCATCCTGTAAAAATAAATCTTTACCACAAAAACTTCAACAAACAATGTGGACAGGTCAAATACAGAATATAAAGTCAATTCAGCTGTACATGACAGTAAAAAGTCCTCTGGAAAGGAAGCTTATGAAGCAGCCCAGAGAAAGCAGTGTTGGTTACCAACTAACTTTTTTCATCTAGGATAATCTCAAGGATTGGCACCTTTAATGTTCGTACTCTAAATGAACAAGTGAAAACTGCACAAGTAGAGCAAACATGGGGAATTACAGGATTGACATCCTGGGACTTTGTGAAACAAAGTTAAGGGGATGGAGAGAATGAAACTGATCACAGGATAAATGGTGTTGTCCTCTGAACACAAGGAAGAGTGTTCTCATCACAGTGAAGGGGTGGTTCTAATGCTATCTAGGGAGGCACAGAAAGCACTTATAGAATGGGAAGCAAGGGGACCCAGAATTATAACAGCCACACTCTAAAAAATGAAAACAAAAATAAACATTATCCAGCATTATGCACCAACTAATGATAAAGAAATGTCTGTGAAAAAATAATGTTACACCAAATTACAAAACTTCACAGCACAGGGGCAGAAAACTAGTTGGGCAGAGCACTTCAGAGAAACACTAATCACGGAACCACCAGAGATGCAGTGAATGTTCCTGAGGCTGAAAATGATCAAGACGTCAATACAGATATTCCAGAAAAAGAAAAAAATCATCACAGCAGTCAAAGGGTTACAGAATGGAAAAGCTCCTGGTTATGACAATTTAAATGCAGAGTTATTTTAGACAGACCCTAAACTAGCAGCAGAAATATTAGAACCACTATTTGCACAAATCTAGAAAACAAGAGAAAATACCAATGGAATGGAATTAAGGAATAACTGTCAAATTCCCCAAGAAGGGCAACCTTGCAGGCTGCAATAACGGGGAGAATTACTCTCCTCTCACTTCCCAGTAAAATACTAGGTAGGATAATTGTCGAGAATTTCTAAAGCAGTTGACTATAAACTGAGGAAAGAACAAGGGGGGTTCAGAAAGAACAGAAGATGTGCAGATCATATGTTCACCCTCAGGAACATTTTAGAGTATTGCTCAGAATGGCAGAGACAGCTGTACAATAACATTAACAAATCATGGCATGGAAAGAGGTTAACAACATAACTGATAAACAGTAAATGAAATAAGAAGTTGTGGACAGAGATGGTCACCAATGCCACCAGGCATAGCACTTAAAGAAGAAGAAAAAAATATGATATGTCATGTACAGATTATCTGTGGTGAAATAATACATCCCTAATCTACATGTTGTGGTGGAATAATATATCCCTATCAATATCTTGTGTTACAATAATACATAACTAATGTATATATTGTGGTGGATTATTATATCCCTAATGTATATGTTGTAGTGGATTATTACATCCCTAATGTATTTGGTTTGGTGGATCATTACATCCCTAATGTATATGTTGTGGTGGAATCTTCTTCTTTGATCTTTAGCCGCCGACCGTCAAAGCAGTCAGTGGCCATCACGCCTAGTGGCGTCTTGTAGGGCAACAACAAATTGATTCCACTTTACTCGGTCGGCGGCCATCCTTCGTACAGTGCCCCATCTCTGGTTCATTCTTTGCATCTCAGCCTCCACAGTCCTCCGCCAAGTTGTTTTTGGTCGGCCTCTCTTTCATTTTCCTTCAGGGGTCCATAGCATAGCTGTTCTTGTGATGGTGTCACAAAATTAACCATGATACAACGTTAAAATATCTCCAATGATACAACGTAGGGATAAAACCTAATGCGTAAGCTGCTAGAATACATGATCGCCCACGCCGCGGGTCATCACCCGCCATGGAAATTAAATTGTTAGACTTGAAGGCAAAACGGAACGGGATGAGAATGGAGATCAAAAGGAAAAATCTGACTGAACGCGTGCTTGAAACTAGCAAGGCTAAAAGACGCAAGTGGTGGGGAAAGGAGGAAAAAGTCACGTTCCCCAAGTTGACATAAAGTAAAGAAATCGACAAAAGGGACCTTGGATATTATACACCACAGTCATTTCTTGGACGCTTTTGCGATAACTTAGCCCGTTTATTTGAATGTAGTGATGAACGCATTCCAGAAGATTCTAGAAAATATTTGAAAAGTAACTTTTCTTAATAATAATGTTAGGAATATAAAACCTAGCTGGCCAGATGGCCCATCTTGAGCAGTGAAATAATATGCTTTCATTTATACAGACGGACAGATAATAAGAAAGATATTGACAAAAGACTGTGTTGTTCATATCAGCGAGCGTCTGCATTGAAATAAAACATGTCACTAATTTTCAAAAAATTGTGGCCTTGAGGACGCAAGTGCTAAAATCTAGTTGGAATGAAGAGACGGGGTGGGATGGTGAATTGTGGCTAAAAATAACTTTAAAGGCAAAATTGTGTAGGGGAAGGCAGAGTTGGTTCAAAAAACAAGTGTGTTTTTTTGTGAAACGCAAGTAGAGACGGACGGACCAACAGACAATAAGGCATACTTGACTGAGGTATGACTGAAATGACTTATTGGTAGGATATTTAAATTTGAAAAAAGAAAAGGCAGTGATTGGCCATAGATGAATATATTATCAGCGCTCAGACGCGCATTTTGTGCCATTCATTATAAGTTGTCCTAGTAGACACAGTGAATTATTAAGTGGTGTAATTCCCAGAAGCTATTGAAATATTTAGAGGGACGCCATCCTAAGGCCAGCAGCTCAGCTGAGTTTTGCTAGCATTTAACTGTGTTCTATATTCATAATTCTGGTAAGACTGAAATTATTTCTTTGTACATTTTAATATTTGTTTAAGGTTTCGAGTGATTTGATACTGCAATAGCATAATCTGTCCCTTACAACAAGTAAGGATTCGCTCTAGACCCCCCGCCCCAGTTCAGGGTCTAGAGACAAATAAAATACATAAACTCCAGTAAGGATTATGAAGGACAGATCAAGTGTTGAGATCAGTGGAACATATCACCTATCCTATTCTATGGCAGGAAGCTAATGAACATATTTCATATCTGTAGTCTGGGAGAACTTATCCTATGTGAAACCAACTTGGTAAGATGTGTTGTTTGGTCAGAAAGATCTGACCCGTCTATGTGGTGTTGTTGTTGTGTAGTGTTGTGTCCAGAAATGGTTAGAGGATGGAATTCTGACACATGACTAATACTTTGATTGCAGAGCTGTGAGTTTCAGTTGGCACCAATGTGGTGTCAAATGAGTTGTTGAATATTACCAGAGTGGACCCGTGCAGTAACATTCTGTCAGAGCAGCCTATTATAGCCCCAAGCACGGAGAGGTGGGGCCACCATACTTCTGATATTGCCCCCAAGCACGGAGAGGTGGGGCCACCAGACTTCTGATATTGCCCCCAAGCACGGAGAGGTGGGGCCACCAGATCTCAGCACCAGAGCTACACCTTCAAGCTACGTGAGCGTCTGGTCTGCTGAGAATTCACCAACTCAACTTATTTGCTAACACACCCATAAAATTTCCATCAAATAACTGGACAATGTGTAATCGCCATAGACAGGGAGTGATGAGGCCACCCCAACAGCACATCCATTAAATGTTCTCCCAAATAGATTACAATTATAAACAGTAATAATATTAACTAGTCTAGTAACATACATATGTACACACCTTGCATTTATTATGTAATATTCATGCATTTCTTTTCATAATTGCAAAACCTTTCATATGTTCTGGCCAAAATAAAACCTTGGTTCAGAACAAATAAATGTAAAGAAAATTACTATCAAAAATTTTTACACACTTGAGTTAGTTCAGTGTATTATAACATTTATTAATATTATTAGACTTAGTAAATATCTGTGTGTTAGTATGTAAACTACCACAACACATTACATATCATTACCCTAGACATTTAACGTAGCCACATTCATTAGTACAAAAAAGATAAGTGTGAGGTCGTAGTGGTAGCAAGAAGGGCCTTCTGACAATTCACAGCTACATTTTATCTCAGGAGCCTTCACAGCTGACCTCATGCATCACACTTAGTAATATCACCATCATACAATACCATCAAAACCACTACAGATGGCATCGGGGTATCTTCTGAGGACATGGCAAACCCAGCTCCAGCGTCTGCTGGCTATGATGATGTGCATGTCCTCTTGCTTGCTCCGAGTAAGCAGATCTTGGTTGGTGATAGTATTTGGCCAAAAGATTTCGGAGAATTTTTCTTAGGCATCTTGTGTGAAAAGAGGACAATTTCGACATTTCCTTCTCAGTAACTCTCCAGCTCTCCGCGCCATAGAGAAGCACAGAAAGCACACAGCTCTGATATAATCTTAATTTTGTGCTTGTGCTGTACTGAGAGGACTTCCAGATGTTGTTTAGACTAAAAAAGGCTGTTCTTGCTTTGTTCATTCTGTTGTTGATGTCTTTGCTTAACGTTATGTTGTTTGCACCTCATTTCCCACTGATAGTTTTAGTTATTTTATAAACTGTGCTTTGTTCATTTCTCAGTGGTGCCTCTTCTGCCTGTCTTGCAAGGTCATCCAGAAATGTCCTTTTGTTAGCACGGGTTTGACGTTTAACTTCCTTGTCCAGCTGACTGTACTGTTCACTAAATATTGCCTTTAACCTGGGAGACTTAGCTTTTGTTTTCTTTCTTTTCATTTCCTTTCTCTTTGCTATGGTGTTTATCGTATCTGGTGTTATCCAGTCTTGGCTCTTTCTTTCCTGGAATCCCAAGCATGACTTGCTGCTTTCCTTGTATATTGTTGAGATGGTGTTGAATCTCTGGTCAACATCATCAGTCTCTGTTCTTTCCTGGCTTTTGATAATCTCATATCTTCTCTTTACGTCGACCACGAAAGCTTTTCTGGTGAGGGGATCCTTCAGTTTCGTGATGTTGTATCTTTTCTGTTTGACTGCAACTGGTCCAGCAGCTCTGAGTTTCACTTTCAGTCTTGCTGCTACTAGGTGATGATCACTTCCCACATCTGCGCCTCTTCTTACTTTCAAGTCTTGTAGTGCATGTCTCCATCTGTCATTGATCATTATGTGATCTATCTGGTTTTTGTCTCGTCCATTTGGTGATTCCCATGTTAACCTGTGCACTTCCTTGTGTGGAAAAAGTGTTCCTCCAAGGACCAGGTTGTTAATACTGCAGAAGCTTATTAATTTGTCCCCATTCTTATTTGCTGTTCCACTGCCGCATTTCCCCATTACTCTTTCATTATAATTATTGTGTGCTCCCACTTTCGCATTTAGGTCTCCCATTACTATAATGAGATCGTACCTGGGTGTAGTTTCCATTTCCTTTTGTACCTGTTGATAGAACTCGTCCTTGATCTCTTCATCGCTGTCGTTTGTTGGTGCATAGCATTGTATAATTGTGGTGTTGGTGAACCTCCCTCTCAGTCTTGCTCTTATCAGTCTGTTGTTCATGGGTTTCCATTCCAGTAAAGACCTTTCCATTCCTTTCTTCAGGATAATGGCTACACCTTCGTTGTGCTGACCATCCTCTCTGCCAGAATAAAGTACTGTTTCCCCTGTAGCTGTTTTTATTCTCTCCTTACCTGTCCTTCTGCTCTCGCTTATTCCCAGGATATGTATTTTGTAGTTCCTCATCTCTGCTGTGATTTGTCTCAGCTTTCCTGCCTCATTCATAGTTCTGATGTTCCAAAAACCAATTCTGGTTTCGTGTTTTGCGGACAAGGCATCAGTTTTCATGCCAGTGGCTTCCTTTCGGCTTTCACCACTGTCAGTCATACGAGCCTGAGACTCCGGATGTCCGTCCCACAGCAAAGTTTTTCCATTTATTGTTGTTTCCGTAACATGTGCGATTTTTTACATAGACAGGGGTGTCGGCCCTGTGCTAAAACCCCAAACCTGGAGGACCAGAGTACCAGCTTTTGTCTGACCCCTACCCACGCAGACCAGTCCAGCTTGGTTGAACCTACCAGGAGTAAATCTCCCACTGGCATAGCTCTGGGGATTGTCAGGGTACACAAGCTGCCATACCGCTACAAGGCATAGGTACCATTGATGGCAGTGTGGTGGAATAATGCATCCCTAATGTATATATTGTTGTGGATTATTACATCCCATTATTACAGACATTGGCAATCATGACCCTCCAATCTTCTCTGTCTTTTGATAGTCTAATGAGGTTGTTGCTGTCCATGCTGTTGTTTGTTGCCCAGTTGTTTAAGCTCTCCACATACATCTTTCTCTGCCTTCCTCTTTCTCTCCTACCTGGTATTTTCCCACATAAGACTAATTACTCCACTCCTCCTCATCTGTTAAACAGAGAATTTATCTTTTGAATTACAAGGTTACTTTTCCCCCAAATTACCTTATATTTAATGATAGATATTAATATTTTTTTTCAACTACAAGTTTGTCAATTTCTGGGTTAATATTTTCAAAATGTCTACCAAAAATTCCTCAGTAGCGAGGAGCAAAGCTTGTTTTGTTTATGAGGAAAATGCTACTGATTTGTCTACAGCTATCAGCGAGACCAAATACCATAACATAGTTTATCAATGCAACTAAACATTTTTACAGAATAACTTAAAAATAAAATCAAGCTGTAAAAACACTGAACATTCTATGTTCATTTAATATTATCTATTTTTATTAACTTAAGAACAACATTTCCCAGCTATTTCAAAAGGTGCATGAGGAGGTTTACTATAGATTCTCTATTTATGGCATCCCAAGTGATGTTCTGATCTTACAGATTTTGCATTACCTACAATGCAAAGTTAGATTCACAAAAATCATTAAAACACTAGAAGAAAAATTTAAAACAAACATTAATTCATCTATATGACTACCATTTCATTACCTTCACCTTTACATAAGCCAGGTTGTTCTACTTTCATAATTCTTGGTGTTTTTGTATCCATGATGTCAACTATCTGAACATGAGTATAGGAGTCTTCAGTGTTGCTATCATCATCATGATTCTGGCAGGAAAACAATAAATGAGAATTATTTGGTGTGCTTAAAATGGGTATATGAAAAATATTGTGGTGAAAATTGTAATCCATCTATGAAATGAAATAATTCAGTGCACATTATAAGTCTTCATGCTACAAGCAAACAAATGTTCAGTGCAGTGGTGGTCTGATGATCACAAATCTAAAGTGTGTCACGCAATGAGTGCTTCCCTTATAGATGTGATATCACTGCAGTATTAAATATTACTTCTATATATGACACCTTAATTTGCTTTAGTGGTTAAGTGGTGAGAATGTTTGCTTTCCAAACAAGCAATATGCATTTCATTCTTGGAAGAATTTTTTTTCTGGTTAAATTCTTTATTCCTTTAATTCTGCCATACAAGTGAGAGTGTACAGGCAAGTGGGAATATTTTTGCTCTTCTATTAATGCAAATAAATTCACTGTGTGCAAATGTGGACAATTTTTTCTCTTCCAAAAAATGTAATGACGTTTATTGTCTGTTTTGTTCTTTAGGTCATATATCATGTTTAACCAAGTCAAAAGGTTCTGTGCATAACATGTCCACTATTGTGGATATGTATTGTGTGGAATGTAGTGATCACTGCATGTGACAAAACCATAATATTAATGTCCTGTTGTTTGCAATGACAGTACATAAACTGTGTAGTTTTGTAGTTGAAATTTACAAATTAAAAAAGAAGTTATTCAGTTATTCATGTAGATCCTGCTGGTAATTGAAAATATATTTTTTACTTCCAATAATGCCAATACATTCTTAAATGGGTGAGCCAAGGTACACTGATAGTCTACTAAAATATTTAACAAATAAACTACTCACTTCATAACCTGGTTCCAGTTTTATTTTTTCACCACTGAAGGCAGCTGTAGTCTCAACATAACTTGAAGTCTGAGAAGAAAGAGTTATGGACCATTGTAGAAAACCTTACACAGCATTAGGACATAAAACTAATGTACACATCAAAGAGAGATCAAAGGTGTACACATAACAGACAACTTGCAAATATTATTTACTTTAATTAAATGTTTGTTTGCAAAATAAAATTGTAACCTCATTATCTTGTTCCTGTTTCACACTGACAGCCAGACCATAGACGCCATTTTCACTATTTGTTTCATCCTGGTGGGAAAACAAAATGAGAAGAGAATATCAGAAGATAAAAGTTATATTCTGAAATAAAAATAATATATCATTTTTTTCTGAGAATCCCTAGAAACATTCAGTATATTTCACAGGGGTAGGGTCCAACAATTGAAAGAATTAATATGTCAGTAGTAACAAAAAGTCAAAATAAAAAATATTATAAAAAAACTCACTTTACAATCCTGATCCAGTTTAATTTTGTCATCCATAAATGGGAACTGTGTTTGACTATTTCTTGGTGGCTGGAAAAAACATTATGTTTCATATAAATATATAACAAAGTTTGAAATCATAAAAACAATAAAAAAAAAAACTACTGGGGTAGAAGATGATGAAGAGATGTAAGTAGTGATAATTGCAAACACTATACAGTGCAGTCTAGATAAGTAGAAGTCACTGGGACCCTATACAATAATTCTACTTTTTGAAATTCTACTATTACAAATTTTGCTGTAAATGGACATTTATGTCAGAATAAGAAGTAAAACATGAAACAATTATTTTAACCAATAGAAAAGATGTATTTTGTTTTTAAATGCTCATGTCTGCATCTTCTAAAATTTTCAAAAACAATTTAGTGAAACTTAAAATGTGGTGTCCAGTCATTTTCTAGTTGGTGTAGGGGCTAACATTAGGAAGAATTAGTTTGTCAGTTGTAACAAGGCAGAAAAAAAAAAAAAACTTACTTTACAATCCTCCTCCAGTTTAATTTTTTCATCCATAAATGAAAACTGTGTTTGAATATTTCTTGGAGGCTGGAAAAAACATTGTTTCATTATCATATACAACAAAAGTTTAAAATTTAAAAAAACTAAAAATAGCAAAACACTCAAGTGGGGTAGAAGATGGTGTAGAGATTATAATAACTGCAAACATTTTATCAGAGAAAAAAATTTGACTTTCTAGCAAACTGCAGACTTTATCCCAGCAAATATACATGCTCTCTAATTTCTTGTTGCATATATGCTGCATTTTTCCATGTATGAAATCCATTCATTTATTGTCTGTGATTTTGTTTTTAATTTATAGTATGCCTGCACAATCTGCAGTTAGTACGTCTAACCTGAGACTGATTTTATTTGAGTATCCCTTTCCCCTGTACGCTGACAGGTGTCCTCTCACCATTAAGGCAGATACTCGCTGTCTTTAGAGGTAACCATTAGAGCTGGGTCGGCTCAGGAGCCGTTCAGGCTATTCCAGTCCTTGATTGATGACACTCCTTCAAATTTTTCCACCCGGGCTAGAACTTGGCATATCCCGATTGCCAGCGCAGTGTGGTAACCACTACACTAGGGTGGCTACCATTGCCTGTGGTAAAATTGAAGGAGTAACATTCCCTGTGGTAAAAGTGAAGGAGTAACATAAGACCTAGTGCTATTGCACACTTAATAGACATAGTGTAAACATGATTTTAAGCTTTTATATGCACTGGGAAGCAAAAAAAAAAATGGATATGACCAGCTTTAATTGCACGGAGCTGTTTGGGAGTCTTGGGGGGCTTTCGGCCGCGGCAACATACGTCCAGAGGGCCGGACTTCTTGTGTAGACATTTCTAAACAACAGCGAACGAGAAGAAGAAGAATTGCAATATTCGCTTTCCTGCAGTGGTCTGGAACTGAACCCGCAATATCTCCAAGGTATACCGGTAATTCCTCTCCAGTTGTTGCAGTCTGCAAGGTCACCCTTCTTGGGCAATTTGACAATTATTCCTTTACTCCACTCTATTGG
This sequence comes from Oreohelix idahoensis, assembly GCA_024509875.1. Lineage (NCBI taxonomy): Eukaryota > Metazoa > Mollusca > Gastropoda > Stylommatophora > Oreohelicidae > Oreohelix > Oreohelix idahoensis. Next base: position 413,794 of record JAMPIV010006370.1, read on the forward strand.
TGTTGTCTCTGTTGTCTAGACTTATGCAAATAGTGGTTCTAATAGTTCTGCTGCTCATTCAGGATCTGCCTTGAATAACTCAGCATTTAAATTGTCGTGACCAGGAGTGTTTCCATTCTTTAACCCTTTGATAGCTGTGATGATTTCTTCTCTTTGTGGAATGTCTGTATTTAAGTCTAGGTCACTTTCACCCTCAGGAGCATTAAGCTGTGTCTCTGGTGGTTATTTATTCAGTGTTTATCACAAGTGCTCTGCCCATCTTGTTTCTGCCCCTGGGCTGTGGTGATAAGATTTCCTTGCTTGTCTCTTACTAATGTTTTAATGTTTGCACCTCATTTTCTGCTGATAGTTTTAGTTATTTTATAAACTGTGCTTTGTTCATTTCTCAGTGCTGCCTCTTCTGCTCGTCTTGTAAAGATCATCCAGAAATTTCCTTTTTGTGGCTCAGGTTTGACGTTTTACTTCCTTGTCCAGCTGGCTGTACTGTTTGCTATATATTTCCTTTAACCTGGGAGACTTTGCTTCTGTTTTCTTTCTTTTAATTTTTCTCTTCGCTATGGTGTTTAATGTTTCTGGTGTTATCCAATCTTGTCTCTTTCTTGGAATTCCAATCATGATTTGCTGCTTTACTTATATATAGTTGAAATGGTGTTGAATTTCTGGTCAAAATCATCAGTCGCTGTCTTTTCCTGGCAATTTCATATCGTCTCTTTACATCAACTACAAAAGCTTTTCTGGTGAGGGAGTCTATGAGTTTGATGATGTTATACCTTTTCTGTTTAGTCCAGCAGCTCTGAGTTTCACCTACAGTCTTGCTTCTACTGGGTGGTGATCGCTTCCCATATCTGCACCTCTACTTACTTTCACATCTTGTAGTGAATGCCTCCATCTACCATTAATCATAATGTGGTCTGTCTGGTTTCTGTTCCATCTGTTTGGTGATTCCCATGTTAACCTGTGCACTTCTTTGTGTGGAAACAGTGTTCCTCCAATGACCAAGTTGTTAATACTGCAGAAGCTTATTAGTTTGTCCTCATTCTCATTTACTGTTCCACTGCCGCCTTTTGCCCATCACTCTTTCATTATATGTATTGTGTATTCCAACATTCACATTGAGGTCTCCCATTACTATAATAAGATTGTTCCTAGGTGCAGTTTCCATTTCCTTTTGTAGTGTTGATAGAACTTGTCCTTGATCTCTTCATCGCTGTCATGTGCTGGTGCATAGCATTGTATAATTGTGGTGTTGGTGAATCTCTCTCTCAGTCTTGTTCTTATCAGTCTGTTGTTGATGGGTTTCCATTCAAGTAATGACCTTTCTATTCCTTTCTTTAGGATATTGGATTTGCCTTTATTGCGCTGACCATCCTCTCTACCAGAGTAAAGTACTGTTTCTCCTGTAGCTGTTTTTATTCTCCCCATCACAGTCCATTTGCTCTCACTTATTTTCAGGATATGTAATCTGTAGTTCCTCATCTCTGCTGTGCTATGCCCCAGTTTTCCTGCCTCATTCATGGTTCTGGTATTCCAGAATCCAATTCTTGTTTCTTGTTTTGCAATCTGGTCATCCGTTTTCATTTCAATGGCTTTCTTTCAGCTTTCACCACCGATAGTCATACGAGCCTGAGACTCCAGATGTCTGTTCTGCATCAAAGTTTTTCCATTTCTTGCTGTTTCTGCAATGGATAAGATTTTTTTACATAGACAGGGGTGTCAGCCCTGGGCTAAAACCCCCAGCCTGGAGGACCAGGGTCCTAGCTTATGTCTGACCCCTACAAGCACAGACCTGTCCAGCTTGGTTAAACCTACCAGGCATAGCTCTGGGGGTTATCAGGGTATGCAAGCTGCTATAGCTACAAAGTATAGGTACCATTGATGGCAGGTGTTAACAGTGTAGGTGTAATATTCCCTACTATAAAAGTGTAGGTGTAATATTCCCTGTGGTAAAAGTGAAGGTGTAACATTCCCTTCATATCTCATGATGTGTTAAAAGATTTATTTTGACAAGAATAAACTTATTCTTAATTTTCTCACTACACGATATTTTAAAAGAGTTTTCTGTAAAGCCAGTATTATGTCCCTTCCCTGTGTTTTTGTCTCCCCTGATTTCCCAGCTTTTATCATTTAATTATTCATGACCTTATAGCTCCCTACAGAGCACAGGACTACAGCAAATACATGCCAAGCCTTTCACTCTCCCCCTGCACACCAGGTCAAGGTCTTTCCATGTCTACTTTGTTGATGATCTTATCATTTCATTTTAATTCTTCAAGCCTCACTACTTGTCATGAATGTCTCCCTTCTCCCTAGACAGAAACAGCTACGATACCATCAAATAACAGTTATCAAATACAAAGTATGATACCATCACATAACATTAATCAAATACAAAGTTAGATAGAGCACATAAGTTCTAATACAGAAGATTTTAACACTTTTGTGTGCTGTGGACCCCTTTGACTGGTCAGTTTAGGCTACAAACTCCTTTAATTGTACCTTGAAGCCCTTTCGTTGAAAAAAAATCTACATAGATGCATCATTAACATTTTAGCATTAAAACAAAAACATTTTATTAAAAAAGGAAAATTGATAAGCTTATATACAAATACAATATGCAACAATATAATATATGTCCTTAAATATAAAAAAAACTTATGATACTTTTTGGAGTAAAAATTCTGACGAAAATAACACTCAAGTTTTAGGTTATTCAAACACAAACCTGGAATCCATTAATGGACTCCAAAATACCCCAGGTTAAGAAACGCTGCTCTAGAACAACATAACATGAATTTTATTAAAGTATGAAAAAGCCTCACATTAGCGCCTGGAAACTTCATTGCATGCCCTCTGAAATAAACATGCATTTCTTCCTAATCTGTTCATAGTGTAAGTGTTTTTTAGAAATAGTTATGCAAATGTATTTTACAAAATGGTTGGGATTTTTCCCCATTTATATTAAGCATTTCAGGGAATTACAAATAAGTGATTCAATCTTATATTTTATATATTTAGCCAGAGAAGCGTCATTGCTCATCAAAGATGAAACTTCTATGCTTTCATGCCACTCTTTGTGTGTTATTGATTTACTTCAGAAGGAAAATGGACATCAATGAAGTGATCACAGAAGAATTTGTAAACATACAGCAGACAAATACCAACATAATTATATCTTGCCATGTTTTGGCATATTAAATGCTTGTGTAAACATCAAATAACTCCGCCTATGCCAGTCCCAAGCCCGGATGAAAAAGGAGGAGGGCGGCCTGCATGGAGGCCGTAAGGAGGCAGCCCCTCCACCATGCAAAGGCACAACAGGCCAATCACCTGTTTGCTTTAAACCACGATTACGAGTAACACAAGAGAGAAAACCGGACTGATTCTAAAGGCGACGAACTGGAACGGACTACGGACTACGACTTATGGAACATGGAACACAAGAAGTATAAATGGGAAGGAAGAGGAGCTGGTGGAAGAGATGAGGAAAGCAAAATTAGAAATCCTGGCTATAACGGAAACAAAGAAAAAAGGACAAGGAGTCATGGATCTCAATGGCAACACGCTGCTCTACAGTGGTGTACCCATATCCGAAAGAGCTAAGGGGGGTGTGGGTTGCATTGTGGCCCAAAATCAAAAAGATAGTATCAAGGGGTGGAACTTTGTCTCAGAGCCCATTATGGTTGTGAAACTAAAAGAAGGAGAAACCATAGTCAACCTGGTCATAGTGAATGGGCCAAATGAGGATGAGAGAGCAGAGGTCAAGGAGGAATTCTTCGAGCTGCTTCAAAGGACAGTGGATGACTGCCTAGATGAAGTTATCATGCTCGGAGATTTTAATGCCAGAGTTGGAAATGACCATGCTAGATGGGGTGGAGTTATCGGAAGATATGGAGAAGATACTCTCAATGACAATGGAAAGCGACTCCTTAGATTCTGCAGTGAGCAGAATCTGATCATTACAAACACAAAGTTCCCCCATAAGCGCATACATGCATACACTAGATGTGAACCAACAAAGAATGAGAAGTCAATGATCGACTATGCCATTGTTCGGAGAAGCTCATTCAAATATGTCCGAGATGCAAGAGTCTGGAGGGGGCCAGAGATTGGAAGTGATCACTACCTGCTAACAATCAAACGAACAACTGAAAGAGTTGCTCAGCCTAGGAAATGCTCAACATCACGCAAGAAACCAAGTAAACGAGCAGGAGAAATGAGCATTAGGACCTACAAGCTGAGAGAGCCAGAAATTAAGACCAGATATCAGGGGCTTATTGCTGCAGCGGTGAGCAACACAGAAGAACAACCTGATGACTTGGAAACCCTCTGGAATAAATTCAAGGATATCATAAAGACAGCTGCTGCAGAAGCATGCGGTGAAGTCCGACTTGGGAACCAGGGAGAGAGGACACCTTGGTGGACAGAGGAAGTCAAAGAGAAAATAAGAGAGAAGAAAATGGCATGGAAACAATACTTAGGAGCTAAAAACACGACAGGACAAATGGAAAAATATAGAGAATATGTGACACTCAGAACAGAAGCAAAGAACAAAGTGCTAGCAGCAAAACAGAAGTCCTGGGAAGAATTTGGAGAAAAGCTAGAAAAAGATGCACAAGAAAACCAGAAATTGTTCTATAAGACCCTAAAGAACATGAGGAAGGAAAACAATGCCCTCTCAAATTTATAAAGGACAAGCAAGGCAAATTGCTTACTGCCCCGAAGGAAGTAATGGAGAGATGGAAAGAATATTTCTCAGAACTCCTGGATGGTGAGCATGATGAAGCATCAGAAATGATAACCACTAGCACAGAAGAGAAAACCAATGATGGTGAAGATGACATAAAGATGGAAGAACTGAGGGCAGCACTAGAGAAAATCAAGATGGGCAAAGCAGCAGGGCATGATGGTATAACACCAGAAATGGTTAAGTACATGGGAGCATCAGGCGACCTATTACTCCTAAAGGTCCTACAGGCAGCATGGTGCAACAAGACCATACCAAAGGATTGGGAGATTGCCATCATAACACCAATTTTCAAAAAGGGTGACAATCGACAATGTGGAAACCATAGAGGCATATCCCTTCTCAGTGTCCCTGGTAAAAATCTACTCTAGAATCCTAGAGCAGAGACTCCGACGCCTAGCTGAGCCACAATTGGATGAGGTCCAGTGCGGATTCCGAGCAAATCGAAGTACTCAAGACCTAATCTTCACACTCAGACAGCTGAGTGAAAAGGCCCTTGAGTATAAGAGTGAGATCCATCTTTGTTTCATAGATATGGAAAAGGCGTTTGACAGGGTCCCCTGGAGCAAACTTTGGGACTGTTTGGCAAGGAAGAATATTCCAGCACCTCTGATTCATGCTATACAGAGCTTCTACAAGTCTTGCAGAAATTATGTGAGGACAGCAAACCATAAGTCAGAAGAGTTCAGGACCACCACTGGTGTAAGACAAGGTGATATTTTACCTTACCTCTTCATACTCCTTATGGACGATGTCATCAAGGCATGTAAGGAGAGAACAAGAAAGTATTCAGTGGGGTACTGGAAGATGAAACAGGTCTATATTTCGGAGCTGGCATTTGCTGATGATGTTGCCCTGATTGCTAAATCAGAGGCACATCTCCAATCCAACCTGCAAGTCTGGAAGGAAGAGCTGGAGAAGAGAGGGATGGTCATAAGCAGCTCTAAAACAAAATCCATGGTGATATCACGAGAAGAAAGAAAACATCAGATTAAGTTGGGAGAACAGGTCCTGGAGCAGGTCGACCACTTTAAATATCTCGGAGCTATTATAGACCGAAAGGGAGGCATCAAAGAAGAGTTGGCCACTCGAAAAGCAGCGGCTGGGAGACTTTTTCAGGCCATAAATCGAGGATTCCTCAGCAAGAAAGAGGTTGGTAAGAAAACGAAGATGGCTGTATACCGCTCCACCTATGTCCCAGTCTTGACATATGGATGCGAGTCATGGGCAATGACTACAACCCACAAAAGCCAGATCCAAACCTCAGAAATGAGGTATCTGAGGAAAGTGGTTGAAGTAACAAGAAGAGACATGGTCCGCAACCAGACGATCCGTCAAGGCCTAAAATCCCATCCGCTGCAGACCCAAATAGAACAGTCCCAACTAAGATGGTTTGGCCATGTCTGCAGAATGGGAGAAGATCGGCTACCACGACAAGCATGGGAAACAAAGAGCCAGGGATCCAGACCTCCAGGACGACCTAGAGTCCGCTGGGAGGACAACATTAGACAATCTTTGAAGGACCGAGGACTAGAATGGAACAAGGCCAGGAAGAAGACAGCTGATAGAATGGTCTGGCACTCTCTCTTCCAAACCTCTACACCTCACGGTAGAAGGGGAACGACTAAGTAAGTAAGTAAGTAAACATCAAATGAGGTGTGACTAAATGATGCATACTGTACCCATGCCTATTTAATATCTACACAGGAAAAAAAAATGTGCCTACAGATACAGCAAATTCTAGGACTGAGCATTCAATTAATACCCTTTAGCTCCCTGAGGAGCATAGGTCTTCAACAAACACATGCCAAGTCTTCCTGTCCCGTGCCATCTGCTCAAGTTCTTTTCATGTTTTCCTCATCCTTTTCACCTCTGTATGCAGTTCTCTTCTCCACGTGTTTTTTCGTCTACCTCTGCCTCTCTTTTCCTGTGGATACCAGAACAAGGACTGCCTTGTAATGCTAACAACAGTTCTCCTCAATGTGTGTCCTATCCATCTCCAGCATCTTCTTCTCAACTCTTGTTCCACTGGCACTTGTCTGGTTCTTGTCATCAATTCCGCGTTTGTGACTTTGTCATACCATTTCAGTCCTTCTGTTCTATGAAAGCACCCGTTTATAAAAGTCTGTAGCTTTTTAGTTGTTGTTTTTGTTGCTCTCCATGTCTCTGAGCCATATGATAGGACTGACCTGACATTTCAGCCAAAGATTCTTATTTTCATGTTGGACTTGGTTTCTCTTGTTCTCCATATGTTTCTCAATGCAATGAAAGCTCCTCTTGCTTTTTGTATTCTTATTTTAATATCACTGTCTGTCCCTCCAACTCTGTGTATATTACTGCCAAGATATGTGTACAATTCCACATACCGTAGTGGTGTTTCTTCAAGTTCAATCTTGTTATCATTTCTTGCACTTATCCTCACAATCTTTGTCCTCTCCCCATATATTATCAGGCCCACTGGCTGTGACCTCTCATCAAGAATTTTCACTTTCTCTTGCATCTGATTATGGTTATGGGACAGAAGAGCCAAGTCATCTGCAAAATCCAGATCATCAACTGTTTAGTCAGATTCCACTGGATTCCATTTCTGTTGTGTGATGTCAATGTTTTCATAACTCAATCCATCACCAGCAATAAAAAAAATGGAGACAAAAGGCATCCCTGTCTCACTTCCGTTCTAATCCTAAATGGTTCTGTAAGTTGTCCTTCATGAAGAACTCTGCATAGAACAGCTGGAAGATGAAGCAGATACGGAAAACCAATGGCAACAAGTAAAAAATATATGGAACGAGACATGTGAAGAAGTACTGAGAAAAAGAGAACATCAGCACTAAGCATGGATAACAACAGAAACCATTACCAAGACAGAAGGCAGAAAAAACAAGAAAGCAGATTAAACAGAAGCAAAACCAGAAGCTCCAAGGCCAAGGCTCATGAAGTGTACATAGAAGGACTGAATATTGGTGGAAGATAAAAAAAAAAAAAACCAACTTTAGATATGCAGATGATAACAGTTTTATTAGCAGAAAGTAAACAAAACTTACAAGAACTAAAGAAACAAGTAAACAGTGTAAGTCATGATTATGGATTGTATATTAACAATGACAAAATGTTAATTAGCAAATCAGATGTGAGCCAACATTAACGATGGGAAAATACTGGAAAAGTCAAAAGTTTCCCATGTCTTGGATGCATAATAATAGGAGATGAAAGATGTGAAATGGAAATCAAGAAGAAAATAGGAATGTCCAAAACTACATTTAACAACAAGAGAAAAATACGAACATCTAAAACAATTAACTCGCAAATTAAAACTGAGAATTATCAAATTTTGCATATATTCTTCATAACTGTATGATGTAGAAAGATGGACGATGAAAACAAGCGATGGGAATAAAGAATTAAGGCCACCAAGATTGGATGTACAGAAGAATGGGGCACACTCACAAATTAAAAATGACAAGTCATCAAGTGGCCTAGATTTATTACTGTATAGTGTCGACAAAAATGACAAGTCATCAAGTGACCTAGATTTATTACTGTATAGTGTCAACAAAAATGACAAGTCATCAAGTGACCTAGATTTATTACTGTATAGTGTCGACAAAAATGACAAGTCATCAAGTGACCTAGATTTATTACTGTATAGTGTCGACAAAAATGACAAGTCATCAAGTGACCTAGATTTATTACTGTATAGTGTCGACAAAAATGACAAGTCATCAAGTGACCTAGATTTATTACTGTATAGTGTCGACAAAAATGACAAGTCATCAAGTGACCTAGATTTATTACTGTATAGTGTCGACAAAAATGACAAGTCATCAAGTGACCTAGATTTATTACTGTATAGTGTCGACAAAAATGACAAGTCATCAAGTGACCTAGATTTATTACTGTATAGTGTCGACAAAAAATGACAAGTCATCAAGTGACCTAGATTTATTACTGTATAGTGTCGACAAAAATGACAAGTCATCAAGTGACCTAGATTTATTACTGTATAGTGCAGAAAATGAGACAAAGGTAAAGCAGTTAGAACAAAGAAGAATGATGTGATTTTCACCAAAAAGATAAAAATCCTAGAATAATAAAATCAAAAAGTGTGATGATGTAAAAATACATAAGCCAACCACTTTACTGAAAACCATGACAGAAGGAGTAGTTGAAGGCTTATGTTCTAGAGGAAAATAGAGTTGTAAGTAGGAATATAACATCAAGAAATTGATAGGAAATAGTCTTTTATAGTGAACTAATGTTCACTGTAATAGTCTCTGGACAAGAGACAGAAAAAGTTAGGGATCTATTGTGTCCCACCTTCCCAGTAAAAATGGCAGTTGATGAGATCAGATGGCAGATCATAATAGTTCTTGTTGCAAAAAAAAATATAGGCCTACACAATAGTATAACTCAGTTTAAAAACTAGATTAGTATTAACCTGGTGCCATGTTGCTATACACACTAGTTTAAAGTTATTTGGATTTTTTTTTTTAAACAAGCGTGACACTGGGTGTTTGTTTGGCATGAAATAAAGTGTGTTGGAACATCTTCTTTGACACAATCTTGATAAGTCACAACCCCTTTTTTACTGGATCTCTGAATACTATTTCAAAGCTGTATATAAAAGACAGTCTCCTGGATGGTGAGCATGGTGAAGCATCAGAAATGATAAACACTAGCACAGAAGAGAAAACCAATGATGGTGAAGATGACATAAAGATGTTAGAACTGAAGGCAGCACTGGAGAAAATCAAGATGGGCAAAGCAGCAGGGCATGATGGTATAACACCAGAAATGGTTAAGTTCATGGGAGCATCAAGCGACCTATTACTCTTAAGGGTTTTACAGGCAGCGTGGTACAACAAGACCATACCAAAGGATTGGGAGATTGCCATCATAACACCAATTTTCAAAAAGGGTGACAATCGACAGTGTGGAAACCATAGAGGCATATCCCTTCTCAGTGTCCCTGGTAAAATCTACTCTAGAATCCTAGAGCAGAGACTCCGACGCCTAGCTGAGCCACAATTGGATGAGGTCCAGTGCGGATTCCGAGCAAACCGAAGTACTCAAGACCTAATCTTCACACTCAGACAGCTGAGTGAAAAGGCCCTTGAGTATAAGAGTGAGATGCATCTTTGTTTCATAGATCTGGAAAAGGCGTTTGACAGGGTCCCCTGGAGCAAACTTTGGGACTGTTTGGCAAGGAAGAATATTCCAGCACCTCTGATTCATGCTATACAGAGCTTCTACAAGTCTTGCAGAAATTATGTGAGGACAGCAAACCATAAGTTGGAAGAGTTCAGGACCACTACTGGTGTAAGACAAGGTGATATCCTATCACCTTACCTCTTCATACTCCTTATGGCTGATGTCATTAAGGCATGTAAGGAGAGAACAAGAAAGTATTCAGTGGGGTACTGGAAGATGAGACAGGTCTATATTTCGGAGCTGGCATTTGCTGATGATGTTGCCCTGATTGCTAAATCAGAGGCACATCTCCAATCCAACCTGCAAGTCTGGAAGGAAGAGCTGGAGAAGAGAGGGATGGTCATAAGCAGCTCTAAAACAAAATCCATGGTGATATCACGAGAAGAAAGAAAACACCAGATTAAGCTGGGAGAACAGGTCCTGGAGCAGGTCGACCACTTTAAATACCTCGGAGCTATTATAGACCGAAAGGGAGGCATCAAAGAAGAGTTGGCCACTCGAAAAGCAGCAGCTGGGAGACTTTTTTCAGGCCATAAATCGAGGATTCCTCAGCAAGAGAGAGGTTGGTAAGAAAACGAAGATGGCTGTATACCGCTCCACCTATGTCCCAGTCTTGACATACGGATGCGAGTCATGGGCAATGACTACAACCCATAAAAGCCAGATCCAAACCTCAGAAATGAGGTATCTGAGGAAGGTGGTTGAAGTAACAAGAAGAGACATGGTACGCAACCAGACGATACGTCAAGGCCTTAAATCCTACCCCCTGCAGACCCAAGTAGAACAGTCCCAATTAAGATGGTTTGGCCATGTCTGCAGAATGGGAGAAGATCGGATACCACGACAAGCATGGGAAACAAAGAGCCAAGGATCCAGACCCCGAGGACGACCCAGAGTCCGCTGGGAGGACAACATTAGACAATCTTTGAAGGATCGAGGACTAGAATGGAACCAGGCCAGGAGGAAGACAGCCGATAGGATAGTCTGGCGCTCTCTCTTCCAAACCTCTACACCTCACGGTAGAAGGGGTACGACTAAGTAAGTAAGTAAGTATATAAAAGACAGTCACCCACTCTTCATTTCAACCTGGGTTTGTGTTAAGCTTAGTGCTTGGATTTCTTTCCACCTTCTTTTTGTAATTTGAAAAAGCTCCAAATAGTGGTTAGGTTAAAGTTTTCTTTAGACTTTTACATTATAGAGTGACGTCCCCTTGTAATGTTTGTCTTGGCCATGTATTGCAGGTGAGTATCGAAATTACAAGAGGAAGTCACTGTATAATATAAAGTGGTGCCATACATTCTAAAGAGTGCTTTTACAAAGTTAAGTTTAGAGATATAATTACCGAAGAGACACGGCAGCGCACGAAAGAAACACATTTGGACGGCAGACCGCCCACAGCGGCTTTCTAAGTTTAGTAAGATAACGAATGAAATATATGACGATACACATTCCGATCTGGTTCGAGATTTTAATTTACCACCGGAAGACAAGATTCAAAAGCGTGGGTAAATTTGTGCCTTTGAAAATTAATATTATATTCATATTTTTCATACGTTTCAGGTTAGTTACTAAATCGCAAAACTGTTTACTATGGCAACGAATGATAGTGCCACAAACAATGCACGTACACCTCGCCTAACTGCAGAACAGGCTAGAAACTTATTTCAGTAATTGATTGATAGATCTAGCAACGAGGAGGACAGTGAAAACAATGTGGACATTGATTCAAGTAGTGATTTTTCTGGCAGTGATAACAGTAGTAGTGACAATTCAAGCAGTGAAGATAGCGAAGATATAAGAAGTCCTGGGCCATCGATGGGTCATAAAAGAGCAAAAAACCTCAGTTAGAGTTACCAATAGTGCAGGAAATACTATAGGCCTAACTAAAGAAAGAGAACAATGGGAGCAAGTGACTGAGGCTGAAACAACGAATAGTTTTTATTTTGTTCCAACTCGTGAACTAGGTCTGCAAGCAAATCTTGATGCCACTTCCTCTGTGCTTGATTGTTGGCTTACATTACTAACACCAGATGTTTTACATTCTTTGGTCAAAGTAATAAATGAATATGCTGATATAAAGAAATCAAAACCCCCATCTTCAAAAAGATCTTCGTCTGCTGCTTGGAAACCTGTCACTGACTATGAGCTTTTGAAATTTCTTGCAGTAACAACTGCGATGGGTTTAGATAAAAAGCCATCAGTAATTGATTATTGGGCACAGACATCTCATAATTATACACCCTGGTATGGCAATATGTTTTCAAGATCTAGGTTTGAAATAATAGATATTGTGTTTTCTCAAAGGTGCTATTTATTCAAAATTTCTGAGATTTTTTGGAAGTGGTGTAGGTGTGATAATGTAAGTCATTAATAGTGTATTTATTAGCTATTGTGTGTGTTCTTGGGCTTGTTTTTTTTGTCATTGGATATACTACATGAAAATCACCAAGAAAAAAACATTAGCTGCCTCAGGAACAAGCAAGTTGCAGGTAAGTTGATAATTTTAAAAAAAAATGTTGCATGCTTTTTCTTTCTTTCAATCATTTTATATTATTGATAATATCTACCATTCTAAATAAACATATATTTTTCAGCTTTAGGCAATAGTACATTCATTTATCATCAAAATGACATAAAATTAATAAAAATCTGTTTAAAATTAATAAATCTGCAGCTTAAGTTTTCCAAACACTTAAGGGAGAAAATGAGGAAAAAATTTCGGACATTTTTTGGGAAGTGGCATAGGTGTGATAATGTAAGCTACGAACAGTGTAAATATTAGTCAGTGTGTGTGTTCTAGGGCTTGTTTTTCTTGTTATTGGATATAGGCCCTACTACATGATAATCACCAAGAGAAAGGTATTACCTACCACAGAAACAAGAAATTTAAACTTAAGTTGATAATTTGGAAACAAATTTGAATTGATTTTTGTCTGTCAATCATTTTATATTACTAATAATATCTACCATATTAAGTAAACTTTCCTTTTATCAGCTTTAGGCAATAGTACATTCATTTATCATCAATATGACATAAATCATAAAAATCTGTTTAAAATTAAGAAAACTACAGATTAAATCCTTCATACACCTACAGAATGAAAATGGGAACAAAATTTAATTCGGCCACAGCGTTTTTCTATTCGGTAGTTAGGCTAATGCGTTAAACTCTACCATACCTTATAACATAGTTCCTGTTTTATTTCTTCACATTCCATTTCCATACCGTTCTGCAACACAGTTCCTTTTGACTTACTGAAGGTAAGATTTTAAAAAAAAATGAGGTTGTGTTATCTTTCGCCTTCAGATGTATACAATCGAGCTGGCAAAATGGTTACGATCGATTTCGAAACCAGATAGCGCCACTCTAAGTCAACCAAAGCGTACATGGGCAGCCCTGAATCTGCTCTCGAGCTGACGATGACAGACACTAGAGATGAGAACCTGGCTTCTTAAAGTGAGGAGTGATCTCCCCTTACGGAGTATTCTTTGTTTTGTGTTAAGTATTTGTAATGTTAGCTTTGGTTTTGGACACGTATTTTTTAAAATTAAAAGCATATATCCCGTATTTGGAATTGAAAACAATGTATATCCTAACTATAACCCATCAGAGGTTGAGCGGGCTATTTTTCATAATTAATAAATTTTATAAAAAGAGTTAAGTCTACATCGAAGGTCAGCTACCACTTTCTCATATCGGCAGTAGTTCGTATTATTTGGAATTGAAAACAAAATATATCCTAATTATAACCCATCAGAGGTTGAACGGGATATTTTTCATTAATTTTTAAAAAAAGCTGCAATTTTGTTGTTGTTTTTTGTTGGTACTAGCTATGTTTCTTGCTTTTTTTCTTCTTTTTTTTTGTAAAAATCTGTTGTATTTCCCTCGACATTCAGGGATTTAAGTTTTGAAATATTTTTAAAGAGTTTTTTTTTACAAGTAAATTGTTTGTAAAATAAACAGACCAATAGGCTTCAATGTCAATCACATGGAAATAGGTTGATTGTATCCTTGATCATAAAGTACTTGTTAGCATGTAATACTGATTCATAAAATACGCAGTTGAGTGTGTTGCACTTTATATATAGGAGAAGCAGCAGTGGAATGGCACTATCGGAAAGTACGGCGTGGGTCGCTGTAACAGCAATGGACTTCTTCTCCTCCAGACTTGCGCAGAACATAACCTCCTTGTCACCAACACCATTTTTCTACTTCCTATCCGCAACAGGACCTCCTGGATGCACCCTCGCTCGAAGCATTGGCACCTAATTGACTATGTAATTGTTAGGAAGAAGGACAGGCAAGATGTCCGGGTGACCAAGTCCATGTGTGGTGCCGAATGCTGGACTGATCATCGCCTCATTGTGTCTAAACTTAAAATTCGTATCCAACCTGCCAGGCGCCCTCAGAGAAAGAAAACTCAAAAAAGGCTGGATATTACCAAACTAAAGAAGACAAAAATTAAACAGTCATTCACTGACACCCTAGAAGACCGTCTCAAATCTATCTCGTTAGACGGCCAAAGTGCGGAAACAAATTGGACAGCCCTAAGCGAGCAGATCTACAATACTGCTACAGAGGTCCTGGGTCCCGCCATCAAGAAACAAAATGACTGGTTTGATGAGAACTCAGATGATATAAAGAAGATGTTGGCTGAGAAACACCATCTCCATAAAGCATATTTAAATGATCCAAAATCTACATCCAAGAAAGACGCTTTCAACAACATGCGTAGAATCGTCCAACATAAACTACGCCAGATGCGGGATTCATGGCTGAGTAATAAAGCAGATGAGCTCCAAGGCTTTGCTGACAGCCATGACTTGAAAAATTTTTTACCATGCACTTAAAGCGGTCTATGGTCCAACATCATCAGGATCATTTCCCCTCCTTAATGCAGATAGAAAACACTAATTACAGACAAGGAAAAAATTCTCCAACGCTGGGTCGAACACTTTAATAATATTTTGAACCAGCCATCATCTATTAACGATGAAGCCATCAACCGACTGCCCCAAATTCCTATAAATGAAGCACTAGATGATATACCGACCTTGGAGGAGACTCAAAAAGCGATTCGTCAACTTTCTAGTGGAAAGGCCCCCGGCTCCGATTCAATTCCTGTTGAGGTCTATAAAGATGGCTGTACAGTTCTGATAGAGAAACTTCACATGATCTTCCAGCAAATGTGGCAGAGTGAAACCATCCCACACAATCTCAAGGATGCGTCAATTATACATCTTTATAAACGTAAAGGTAATCGCCAAGACTGTAACAATCATCGAGGCATCTCACTACTGTCAATCGCTGGGAAGATATTTGCCAGAATCCTTCTTAATCGCCTTACGGCTCATCTTGACAAAGGTCTTCTACCTGAAAGTCAGTGTGGATTCCGGAAAGAACGTGGAACCACCGATATGGTGTTCGCTGCAAGACAGCTTCAAGAAAAATGCCAAGAACAGCACTGTGACCTGTACACAGCTTTCATCGACTTGACAAAGGCGTTCGACACGGTCAGTAGAGAGGGTCTATGGAAGATCATGGCAAAATACGGCTGCCCAAAGAAATTTATCTTAATAGTGCAGCAACTGCATGATGGAATGCAGGCTAGAGTTCAGGAAAACGGTGAGCTATCGGAGCCTTTCTCAGTCTCAAATGGAGTTAAACAAGGGTGTGTACTTGCACCGACGCTTTTCAGTATCATGTTTTCTGCTATGCTGACTGATGCTTTCAGAGACGGGGACACAGGAATCGACATCAGATATCGTATTGATGGAAAATTGTTTAACCTTAGGAGGCTTCAAGCAAAAACCAAGGTCAAATCACACACCATCAGGGATCTTCTGTTTGCTGACGATTGTGCCCTCAGTGCTGGCTCAGAGGCTGATCTGCAGCGTAGCGTTGATAGATTCTCCGAAGCCTGCTCCAACTTTGGGCTTACCATCAACACGGGGAAAACAGAAATCATGTACCAACCAGCTCCTGGCACAATTTATACTGAGCCAGTCATCAAGGTAAATGGTGAGAAACTGAATGTTGTGAACAGGTTCACATACCTTGGTAGTACACTATCCCAGAACATCGTCATTGATGATGAGGTGAACACCAGGATCTCCAAAGCCAGCAGCACATTTGGCAGACTATACACCAACGTTTGGCATCGAAGTGGCATTAGTCTACAGACAAAGCTGAAGGTATACAGAGCTGCGGTGCTTCCAGTGCTGCTTTATGCATGTGAAACATGGACTGTATACAGGCGCCACGTAAAAAAGCTCAATCACTTCCATACAGTCTGTCTCAGGAAGATAATGAACATCAAATGGCAAGACAAGATCCCAGATACCGCCGTTCTTGACAGAGCTGGTATCCCTAGCATCGATACTATTCTGATGCAGTCACAGATTCGCTGGGCAGGTCATGTAGTCCGCATGCCAGACCATCGACTGCCAAAGGTACTCTTTTATGGTGAGATGCAGAAGGGTAGACGCTCCCATGGTGGCCAGAAAAAGCGCTTCAAAGACACGCTTAAGGCTTCATTAAAAACCTTTGACATAAACCCAGACACATGGGAAGCTGCTGCGCAAGACCGAACTGCCTGGCGCACATCTCTTCGTAAAGGTGCAGCGGCATGCGAATCGTCCAGAAGAGCAGCAGCGGAACAGCGGAGACAAGCTAGAAAAGATCGTGAAATAAAACCTTCACATGAAGCAAACATTCCCTGTCCAAACTGTCCGAGATCCTTCCAGGCCCGCATCGGGCTCATCAGTCACCTTCGTACTCATAGACTATCCTAACATCCTAATAATTGGATGAACAGAGTGGTCTTCATCACTTGTGATGGACGAACAACAGAACATATATAGGAGAATTGAATCAGATCAAGATGCAGCAATAGAGAATGCAGTCAGCGACCCATAGCTTGACTGCTTGCATCAGAGTCAGCGAACCAGAGCTGACTAAGACCCTACTCCACCTCCACGTGGTGGTCCTGGAAACAATCTGCATCACTGCAGTCTGGCTGAGAGAGTAGGAATCGCAGAGGGAAGGCAAACCCGGTCCCCAAAACTGTCGTGCTGAAGTCGGATGTGTCGACCGAAAGGTGCAGATATCACAGCTCCGGCATAAACAGACACAACGCAACCAACGTCCTTTTCAGGACGAACGAGGAAGAAGAAGAAGGTAAGCTGTTGAGTGAGTTGAACTTAATATATGCATAGGCGAATCAACTTGTGAGCACTTGATAATCAGGTAAATAAATGCTGCGCCACAAAGGTTTACAAACACGGGCGTAAGCAATCTTCCTTGTAACTTAAGAAGTTTAGCATCCTCAAATGTGAATTCTGCTATCGTGACATATGCTTTGCTAACTTCTTTCCGGTTAGATGCCAAACCCATAATGTGTTGACCTAGACTTCTGCAGGACTGAAGATATAAAAGGTGGCTTAATGAGTTTCACATCTAATATCAATAGTTGACTTTAATGTTTCTTATTCCTCACTATTGAGGAATAAGAAAAATAACTATTGTATGTGGATCATTTGGTTACTCCTTATATGTGTCAGTAATAGTACAGTCTTACTGTGACATTCTTGTCCTCTGTATGATAGCCAGGTGAAATAATTTTAATCCTGGACTCCACTTTCACTGCTTGTGTAACTTTTGCAGCTCGGATGTTGTATCTAATTCCTAGGTTGAAGGTACGTACCAAGTGTTCAGAAAATTTCACCCCGGCGCTGCCTTCTGCTGCTAGGCGCCGACGTGGGGGAAGGAGCTGGAATTTACTATGAAAAAAAATTATTACTGTTACGCACATAATTTTTCTAAGACTGTGTGTAATTAATCTGTATGAATTGTACACTTTAAATTTTTTGATCAAAGGTAGATAATCCTTGTTTGACTGTGATTGCATTTTCAATGGTGGTTACCTTCTCTTGTGTCCTGACTCGCCGGTCCATTTTTTCGATCGATGTCAGGCCATTCTCCTTATATGGTAGCATCGGTCAACTGTTTCTTGGAATGATTGAAACCAGAGTTGATGTTTTATTCACTGTCCATATAAAGCGTGATTTCTGAACATAGCGTTGTTGGAATGTTTCCTTCATCGTCTCGTTTTGAGTGTTACTCAGGCGTATGCGTTCTGCGCATGTCTGAACTTTAAGAGAGCTAGAATAGTCTTCCTCCCTGGTAAAATCTACTCTAGAATCCTAGAGCAGAGACTCCGATGCCTAGCTGAGCCACAATTGGATGAAGCCCAGTGCGGATTCCGAGCAAACCGAAGTACTCAAGACCTAATCGTCACACTCAGGCAGCTGAGTGAAAAGGCCCTTGAGTACAAGAGTGAGATCCATCTTTGTTTCATAGATCTGGAAAAGGCGTTTGACAGGGTCCCCTGGAGCAAACTTTGGGACTGTTTGGCAAGGAAGATCATTCCAGCACCTCTGATTCATGCTATACAGAGCTTCTACAAGTCTTGCAGAAATTATGTGAGGACAGCAAACTATAAGTCAGAAGAGTTCAGGACCCCCACTGGTGTAAGACAAGGCGATATCCTGTCACCTTATCTTTTCATACTCCTCATGGACGATGTCATCAAGGCATGTAAGGAGAGAACAAGAAAGTATTCAGTGGGGTACTGGAAGATGAGACAGGTCTGTATTTCAGAGCTAGCATTTGCTGATGATGTTGTCCTGATTGCTAAATCAGAGACACATCTCCAATCCAACCTGCAAGTCTGGAAGGACGAGCTGGAGAAGAGAGGGATGGTCATAAGCAGCTCTAAAACAAAATCCATGGTGATATCACGAGAAGAAAGAAAACATCAGATTAAGTTGGGAGAACAGGTCCTGGAGCAGGTCGACCACTTTAAATATCTCGGAGCTATTATAGACCGAAAGGGGGGCATCAAAGAAGAGTTGGCCACTCGAAAAGCAGCGGCTGGGAGACTTTATCAGGCCATAAATCGAGGATTCCTCAGCAAGAAAGAGGTTGGTAAGAAAACGAAGATGGCTGTATACCGCTCCACCTATGTCCCAGTCTTGACATATGGATGCGAGTCATGGGCAATGACTACAACCCACAAAAGCCAGATTCAAACCTCAGAAATGAGGTATCTGAGGAAGGTGGTTGAAGTAACAAGAAGAGACATGGTCCGCAACCAGACGATACGTCAAGGCCTAAAATCCCACCCGCTGCAGACCCAAATAGAACAGTCCCAACTAAGATGGTTTGGCCATGTCTGCAGAATGGGAGAAGATCGGCTACCACGACAAGCATGGGAAACAAAGAGCCAGGGATCCAGACCTCCAGGACGACCCAGAGTCCGCTGGGAGGACAATATTAGACAATCTTTGAAGGACCGAGGACTAGAATGGAACCAGGCCAGGAAGAAGACAGCCAATAGGATAGTCTGGCGCTCTCTCTTCCAAACCTCTACACCTCACGGTAGAAGAGGAACGACTAAGTAAGTAAAGAATAGTCTTCCGCCCAGGGAGTCGAGGAGATGTACTGAGCAGAGAGGACGCCATGCTGCGTCTGTGATTTTTGATAGGGAATTCTGTAGTCCTCCTGTGAGTTAGTTAACTAACGAGGCTTTCCCTATATGATTCGAAAACGCCTGGAGGCGTATGTTTTGTGGTGTTGATTCTGAAGCAAGGTAATACCCTCCTTTATTGAACTCTGTGATCTACCTAGATGTTTGACATTTTGTCTTTCTCTGCTCGCTTGTGTGTTACAGAAAGGAGAGGTTCTTCTACTAGGAATTACACCCCAGGTATCTTCATACCTGAGATCTATATATATATACGGATCGCTCTAGGCCCAGAGAACAATTTCTATGTTCTAGGATCTTCGCTATGCCAGCGATTGCACCTATGTCGAGGGTTAGACTTAGGGATGCTATAAAGGTCAGCTTGACCTGTACTCCTGAAATGCCATTCTCGTGCGGACAGTAATAGACTTATTTTTGTACATCTGATCTGCCAGCATCAGAGAGGAGTACTGATATTTATGAATATTTATGATATGAAGCTGAGGCTGACGTCAGCTAGGATTACCTATATCAACTTAGAGAATGTATGCAGATCCATGAAGAAACTTTATTAATGCTGAATACTATGAACTGTCATGTCCATGATTTTTTGTGTGAAATGGATGTATCATTTATCTGTCATTGTGGCGTCCGAAATAAATGATGGAAACGTCACCAGCAGTTATAACATTTCTATGACTTATACATGTCATAACTCCTGTATTGTGGAACTGTGAATCTACGTCACACCTACACACACAGCAACCTACTTCAAACCAGACAAGACACCATCACCACGGCCTATATATATATTCCTGGTGTCTATAGGGGTGGTACTTACTTGGCTAAAAATTAACAACGACTTGGACTTATACCTGTAAACGTTCATAGTGGCCAGATTGTGGCTTGTCATCTTAGTGGCCAGTAGTCAGCCTAAAACCACCCTTATCATTTTACTAGGTTCAACACGGTTCTAGTCATGTAAAATTACATAAAATCTTACTGAAGATTATAATGGAAGGACGAATGAAATGCAAACGTGGAAGAGGAAGACGTACAGTAGCGTAATTACAGTGTAAGTTGCCCCCATGCACAAACTAAGTAATTGCTATTTTTAATCAGAATCGACCTCACTGCACTCAAGACAAACCCATAGGTGCTCAGTCTCCCTCAGCAAATGTCGAAGAGTATAAAGGCTAATTGTAAATGTAGCACGCTGGTTGTACATACGATGGATGCATCCTCACTTATGTCCATCTCTGCTAGTCCCACGTCTGATGTCAAACTCTAACAGTCTCCGTCTTGTTAATTCATCCATTACAGTGTCATTTTCTACAAGGCAATCGTTAATCGCCCTTCGTATCTCTCCCTTATCCATAACCAGCGTCCCCACCATGGGTGCTGTCGAGTCCAGTCTGTCAGCTTTCTCATTGTCACATACCCCTGCATGACCAGGACAGTAGATTCACACCAGTTCTTGGAGACTTGAGGATTCTATTGATGTTGTCCATTCCTGTCGTAGCCATCCGTTCTGAACTTTCTGAAGCATCTCCTGAGAGTTTGACAATAAAACTGCCCTGGTGGATGAAGTTTCAGACAGCCACCTCAGAACTGCAGTAGCTGCCTTTACCTCCATTCCCACGCTGGAGGTATTTGTCATGTAAGCCCCACTCTGTTCAGCAACGACATTGCCCTTTAGTCTCGCAGAGAAGCCCCATCCTGATTTTTCTCACCACTCACTACAGACCCATCAGTGTTCTCAATGGTGTTGAATGCTTTCCAAACTGTGTGCATGAGTTTTTAAGATTTGTTTCATTAGCTTTTCTCCATGATTTTGTTATTTTCAACTCTCACACCGTATGGTAACACTGAGATAAATTTGAATTTAAAACGGACGAAGCTTGGTTTCCATCATCTCATACATGATCACATAACAGTTGATTAATCTCAAGCTCTACTTTTCCATAGCTCCAAGTTCTGCACTCTCTGTGAAGGCTAATGATGACCTGCTGGTAGTTTATCCAGTTTTCTCCCCTGACTTACTCCACTCTTCCCCTTCGGATATATTTTCAACCCTGGTCACCTGACCAACCGTAGCCTCTGGCTGTGCCATCCATGACATTCACCTCATTATTCATAATCCTTTTATGTCGACTACGCTCTCATACGGGGGGGGGGGGGGTAATCTTTTACGGTGGTACCCGCACGTAGGCTTTTTCCTGGGCCATTGTATATCTGGATCTAATCGACAGCATTTCGAGCATGTATCTCATTGTCACAATGTGGATAACACGCGTACAGCCCAAAAATTAGACGCTTCACTTCGTGTTGAATGCGTTCCAGTCGTTCACACTGTGACACTGACAGCGTGAGTATTCCCATGCCATAGACGATTACTGAAATCACGAGTTGATGATACAGGAAGTAATGTGCTAGATAACTATAAGATAACTATAAAAAAAATACATGTCCGGCAAATCTATAAATAAGTTTAAACACTGGAACAAGAAATTACAAGGACACACACACACACATATATATACAGGGTGTCCATAAAAGATTTTACTCTTTTCAAAACATTTATTCTCAGCCCCATGACGTGGTACTAGGATGCTTTCTATCACAAAATCTATGCAAGTTTTTAAGCATACCTTAAAAAGACTCAAAAAAGTGCGCATGCGCGCAGCGGGTATTTCAAGTGAAACTTTCGCAGTTGAGTTGCAACCAGTAATTGTTACATGTCTCTCAACACACTGGTCAAGTAGGTGAAAAAAAAAAGAAAGAAATAGGTACATTCTTTTTGAGTCTTTGTAAGGTATGCTTAAAAACTTGCAGAGATTATCTTACTTTTGTGATAGAAAGCATCCTCGTACTACATCATGGGGCCGAGAAGAAATTTTTTGAAAAGGGTACAATGTTTTATGGACACCCTGTATATATATATGTGTGTGTGTGTCCTTGTATATTCTTGTTCCAGTGTTTAAACTTATTTATAGATAAACTTATATATATACATATATATATATATATATCTATATATATAAATATATATATATATATATATATATATATATATATATATATATATCGGAAAGATGACATCAAGACATGGACAGGAAAGAGTCTATCACAGTGCACCACCAAGACAAGAGGCAGAAGACGTCGGAGAGATCTTTATTGAGTTAGAGAAGGCGAAGGCAGAGAGGAATGGAACCTGTCATGCCATCTCATAAAGCTGGAGCAGTATAGGTAAGTCTCGAACACTTCACTCTCCTACGGCACTATTTGCCATGCGAATACCTTTACATTTTATCTTTGTGATTTCCGGCCTCATATTTTCAATGAGTGATTTTGATGGAAAGTCATGTAGGCCTATAGCAGATATGTATTTTGGTACTTTATGGCCAAGGATGTAAACAACCTATTCGCATTTTTATGACGATGTCACTTTTTTGGTCTGTTTTATTTTCATAATATTTACACGTAAAAAATGTTTTTTTAATATTTCAGAATTAAAAATACCTTACATACAACGAATGGAGCCGCGGTAGCATAGTGGTTAGTGCACTGGCTTCCTAGCGCAGTGGTCTATGGTTCGATCCCCAGATGAGGTGGGAATATTTTTAGGCCACAAACGGCTCCTGGGTCGACCCAGCCCCAAATGGGTACCAGAGCAACTCTGGGAAGGTTAAGGCGGCCGGCGTGATGCCGACCACATCACCCCTAGTGTGCCGACGGTCAAGATAATATGGGCCTAACACCATATTCCCAATATGCCTCAATGGGCGTGTAACGGGTTCCTTTACCTTTCACAACGAATGCTCCCATAAGGGGGCGGTCATTCAGAGTTACTAATTCCTTTAAAATGGCCAAATCGTGTTGTCAGACAAGTTCTGTTCTTCTGTGTCTTTCTCATCTTTAGCTTAAGAGCAGATTCTGGCTAATCATTTACACGAAAGACGTATCTGTGTGCACATTTTTTTTCTGTGTAGATATTAAATAGGCATGGGTACAGTATGCATTATTTAGACGAAAGAGTGCCGCTGTCTAGTTTTAAACTCGGTTAACTCTACCTTGAGAAGCAAGCGCTATAACCATTTTGCCAAATCGACTGTTTACATTTGTAGGCTGATAAACGAAAGATACACACCTCGTTTTGTTATCTTTCCCTCATTAATTCTGAGAAAGACGCCATTTATACTTCAAAAGGAACCATCCCCCAGAACCTACGAAGATGGAGAAATGTGAAGAAACAACACAAATAAAACAGGAACTAGTTTATGAGGTATGATAAGAGTTTAAGCAAAGTAGACAAAAGCCGCCAATTAGATATCGACACAACAGCCGTGTCGCTTCCATAGTACTTAATAAAAGAAAAAAACCTGTTACGCTAAACTTAATAACACAACCACTGTTTTGAGATTTGTTCAAAATTTTTAAAAAAATGACTCATGCACTATCCTTAACACAAGCCCATGTTGAAATGAAGAATAGTTGGCCGTCTTTTAAATAGCCAACAGCTTTGAAACAGAATTCAGTAGGCAATAAACGGTTTAATGTAAGGTTTAGGAATCTGAGACTTAACCCTAACGACATGGAGAGGAGAAAATTAATATTTAATTCAAGAGTTGGGTTTAAGTTGACGGTGGCACTTGGGCAGGCACCTTAAGGAGGTCTCAAATTATAAAGTGATATCTTAGGACAGCATAGTGGCAGATGTATTACTAATTTAGCTTTTAACCTAAGGTATGTGCATTGTGTAGACCTATATATTTATTGTAGGCCTACAAAGAAATGAATGATCAGAAATCCATTCACATCAACTGCCTATTTTGCTTGGAAGGCTGGCTGCAATAGATCTCTAGCACCTTCTGTTCACTATAATACTGGCTACAATTGATCTCTAGTGTATTCTGTCTCTTGTCTTAATATTTACTATAATAGACCATTTCTCATCAATTTCTTCATGTTGTCTTCCTACTTACAACACTGTTTTCCTCTTGTACATATGCATTCATCTTTTTTTTTTTTCATTATGGCTTTTTTCAAAGTTTTACCATAGGGAGATCATAAACTGAGGAAAGACCAAGCGGGTTTTAGAAAGAAGATGAGCAGATCATATATATACAGATATATTTTGACTTAAATCTCAAAATCTGTTTTATAATTTCCTCCCCCCCTCCCTATTTTTTCATGAAAAATGCCTGCTAGATCTCAGGTGCTTCAATTCTTTCATCTAACTGTTTGATCATTGTTCCACTTTCTTCACCATACAGTAACAAAAATGATAATGCTTGAAGATTGTCATTTTAAATTTGTGAGTGTTCACTATTTGGCCCATCTCGAGAGCCTCAAACCTTTTTTCCAATTGCTTGTTCATTGTCCATGTTTCTACACCATACAGTAATGAAGAATATGTAATATTTGATAATTCTCAGGTTTAATTTATGAGTTAATTGTTTTAGATGTCAGTATTTATCTCATGTTGTTGAATGTAGCTTTGGTCATTCCTTCTGTTTTCTAGATTTCCATTATACATCTGCCATCTTCTGTTATTATGTGTCCAAGACGTGAGAGACTCTTGACTTTTCCAGTATTGTCTCATTTATTCTTATCTTTAATGTGTGATTACCATCTGACTTGCTAATTTTTACCTTCTCAATGTTAATGCCTAATTTTTAACAATGATAAAATTGGTTTGTTAACTTTATAATAATAATAATGGCCCCTTCAGTCATAACTGACTGTGGGAATGTGCCTCTGATGTGATAGCCCTCAGCTGCTTTCTGTTCTTATGTTTCTTCTAGCATGTTCTTAACTCTTCTGCTTTTTGTGAGAGCTTCATTTTGCCCAATCTGAGGTGTGCCATAGGAAACATGACTACTTGGTGTGATAGGTAGCTTTATCTTTGTTGCTTGATTTATCTCTAGCACCTTCATATCTCTTTTTCCCACATCTTTGAACCTCAGCTGCAGTCACTCATCTGTTCATTTGGCATCTGCTAGTTGTCCATAGAAGATTTCTTTTTAGAGATGTGACCATCTTCCATGCGGCGGACATGGCCAAGCCAGCATAGTCTGCTATTTAAAGCTTTGAAGGCCAGACCCTCGACATTTATCATTTTGTCCTTGCACAAACTACGAAAAATGTGGCGGAAGGTATTGAGCTTTCTTTCTTGCTTAGCATTAATTGTCCATGTCTTGCTGCTATATATATAAGTGTGTTGATGGCAGGCATAATATACAGCAGCTTTGATCTTCATTGTGAGTATGAAGTTTTCCTTCACACGCATAATACATGAATATTCTTTTGTCTTTTCTATCAGTACCTATTTCTTTACTGCATTAGATTAGTTTATCATTTTGAGCTATGTCAAACCTTCTTATAGTCAAAAAGCAGCTGTGAATACTTTTTACAGAAAACATTTTTTATCTGTGTCTGGTGGCTTTGATGTCTCTTCTTTGATCCATAGCTGCCAACTGTCAAAGCAGTCAGTGGCCATTACGCCTGGTGGCATCTTGTAGGGCAGCAACAAATTGATTCCACTTTGCTCGGTTGGTGGCCATTATTCGTACAGTGCCCCAACTCTGGTTCATTCTTTGCATCTCGGGTCTCTTTTGCTTTCCCTGGGGGGTCCATAACATAGCTGTTCTTGTGATGGTATCAGGGTCCCTTCTGAGGACGTAGCCAACCCAACTCCAGCATCTGCCAGCTATGATGGTGTGCATGTCCTCCTGGTTACTCCGAATAAGTAGTTCTTGGTTGCTGATGGTGTTTGGCCAATAGATTCTGAGAATTTTCCTTAGGTAGATTGTGTGGAAGAAGGACATTTTTGACATTTCCTTCTCTGTTACTCTCTAACATTCCACACCATAGAGAAGCACAGAAAGTACACAGCTCTCATACAGTCTTAATTTGGTGTTTATGCTGTACTGAGAAGACTTCCAAATGTTGTTGAGACTAGCAAAAGCTGTTCTCGCTTTATTCATTCTGTTGTTAATGTCCTTGCTTGTTCCGCCTTCAGGTGTTACTGTGCATCCTAGGCTTCTGGTTCCTTATTGTTATTGGCTCAGGATTGCCCACATTTAGTGTCATGACCTCTGTCTTCTAAAGATTGATGTTCAGACCAACCTGCTGGCTATACTTATTCAGTCTATCACTTTTTTCTTGGATGTGTTGATGTGATTGCGTGAGTAGTGCAGTGTCATCTGCATATTCCAGGTCTTCCATTGTAGAAAACGTCTGTCTAATTCCTCTTGGACTGCCCTCTGTTGTTTGATGCACCACCCAATCTATGGCTGTCAAAAATAATGTTGTTGATAAGGGGCATCCCTGTGTTACTCCTGTTTTCACTTCGAAAGTTAGATTACTCAATCCAACACTGCATATAAAGTTAGAATAGAGGCTTTCTTTGATGGAAACAATGCATCTGGGAATTCCATAAGCCCTCAGTATTTTCCATAGGCTGTCCCTGTGTATGCTGTTGAAAGCCTTTTCAAAATGAACAAAGTTAATGTATTGCTGTCTCTGCCGTTCTGAGCACTGCTTTATAATGTTCCTGAGGGTTAATATATGATCTGCACATCTTCTGTTCTTTCTAAAACCCACTTGTTCTTTCCTCAGTTTATGGTCAACTGCTTTTGAAATTCTCTGGATGATTATCCTGCCTAGCATTTTACTAGGAACTGAGAGAAGAGTAATTCCTCTCCAGTTGTTGCAGTCTGCAAGGTCGCCCTTCTTAGGCAATTCGACAATTGTTCCTTTACTCCACTATGTTGGTGTTGTCTCAGTTTCCCAGACTTGTGCAAATAGTGGTTCTAATAGTTCTGCTGCTAGTTCAGGGTCTGCCTTAAATAACTCAGCATTTAGACCAGGCGCTTTTCCATTTTTTAACCCTTTGATAGCTGTGATGATTTCTTCCTTTTGTGGAATGTCTGTATTTACTTCTAAGTCACTTTCAGCCTCAGGAACATTCAGCTGAGTCTCTGGTGGTTCCTTATTCAGTGTTTCTCTGAAGTGCTCTGCCCATCTTTTTTCCTGCCCCTGTGCTGTGGTGATGAGATTTCCTTGCTTGTCTGTTACTAACGTTTTGTTGTTTGCACCTTGTTTTCCACTGATAGTTTGGCTTTTATGTAGTCTAAATATAAAATAGTGACTTTCTTTTGAGTTAATGATAGGTGTCATTTTGTGTAGTCTAAATGTAAAATTATTGACCTTATCCTGAGTTCATGATAGGTGTCATTTTGTGTAGTGTAAATATAAAAATTGTTGATTTTATTTTGAGTTTATGATAATTGTCAGTTTGTGAATTCTTAATATAAAAATATTGATTTTCTATTGAGTTAATGATAGGTGTTCTTTGTGGTGTTCTAAAGTAGGGTTTGTTAACATGTGGTCCACATACCCTTTTGGGGACCCATGAATGAATTCAAGGGGGCGTGTATACATAATCTATAACTTGAATTTTATTTTCTTAAGAATTTTCACTTTAAAATTTATCATAGATTTTTACATTTAAAGAAAAAAATTAATTTGTTTGATTGTATTTGTAAATAAGCTTAACTCTTTCCGTTCACAGTGGCGCACCACGCGCCAGATAGGACTTCCGTTTGGACCAATGACGCGTGGCGCGCCAGTGCGATATATGTCGAGTTTGAACGAAAAGTTATAAATACCTAGCAACTAGCTGGTTTTTAAATCATTTCATTACATCTAGGACATGTTTATGGACGTTTGTGAGCGAAAAACAAATTTGTGAAGCTAAAATTGTGTGTTTTATATCCATTTCTATTCCTTTGTTTACATACAAAATGGATCGAGAATCTTCAGACCAATGACGCATGGCGCGCCAGTGTGATATATGTCGAGTTTGAACGAAAAGTTATAAATACCTAGCAACTAGCTGGTTTTTAAATCATTTCATTACATCTAGGACATGTTTATGGACGTTTGTGAGCGAAAAACAAATTTGTGAAGCTAAAATTGTGTGTTTTATATCCATTTATATTTCTTTGTTTACATACAAAATGGATCGAGAATCTTCTTCTAAACACCTGCTTTCGGCTGAGCAAGCACAACGCTAATTTCTCAGTGGACAGAAGATAACTCGAGCGACACGGATTTTAGAAGTTAGGTTTAGTAATTCCAATGAAGACATTGTAAAGACTTTGTGTCAGAATATTCATGAAAGTGATCATTCTGAGGGCGATGTCGATCAGCTGATTGAACATGCATCAGGTAGGGCTGGTATAAAAAGAGCAAAACTTTCAGTCACTAAAGGAGAAGGATAAAGAGGCAAAAACACCATTGTGACCAAAAGTAAAGCTATGAGAACTGCCACAAGTCTAGAGGCAGGTGCATCCTCACAAGATGTCCCAGAGTGGTTAGAAATTGCTGAGGGGATGACACAAAATGCATTTCGATTTTGTCCAAAGAGAACACCAGGTGTGACTGAGGGGTTTGACCTGTCAACCCCATTGAAATGTTTCAGTGTTTTGTTTACAGATGAGGTTCAAGATTTCATGTTCCAGTGCATCAATGATTATACCAGACTCAAATCTATTCAAAATAACCCTGCGAAACAATATTCATTGTATTCTCGGTGGACCAAAGTCACACGCCATGAACTTGATAAGTTTATTGCTGTCCTAATAAATATTGGGATTCAGAAAAGACCATGCATTCGCAACTACTGGTCTACATCTGCAGAATTTTATACTCCTTGGTTTCTTCAAATGTTTTCAAGAAGTAGATTTGAAGCATTATATCATACAATGCTTCATGCCTCTGATGAAAATTCACAAGGAAAAGAAAAGATTTTATGAACATGTTGTTGCAAAAATTTCAGAGTGCCTTTTACCCATTCCAAAATCTCAGTTTGAATGAAGTGGTAATAGGGTATAAAGGCAGATGGCAATATAAGCAGTATAATCCAAGGTTTTCCTTGTATCTTCTCAGGCCAAAGTGGAAGCACATTGTCAAACCAAAAATGATAGAATATAGTTGGTGTAAATAATATTAGTCATAGTTGTTTGGTATTTACAGAAATTTGTGGTGTAGGAAAAAAATCATATAAATATATAATTTGAAGTGATTGTGGTAAAATGTGTTGTGTTTCAAAATGGATGTGCACTGATATTCTGAGATTTTTCTGCTATGGATTAAACTGGAGCTGACATATGTGAGTACAGTTTATTTATCTTTTTTCCAGTTATTTTTGATTAGGTCTACACTTCACATAACATGACAGACTCTTTTCCTACATCAAATAATTATCTACAGCATTTCACAAGATTCTTCAGTCAATTTCCCACATGTTGATGTATAACATCAACACCTAGTTAAATAAAATGTGTATCTACTGCCTGTTTTTAAAATATAACCTGAAGAGAAAAATTGCACATATTTTGAGCGGTTGTTTTTACAAACATATGTGGTTTTGAGAACAAAAATAAAAAAAATTACATCTATGAAGTGATAGTGATAAAAGTTTCTAGATATGTTTCAAACTAAATGTGCACTGATATTCTTAATATTTTATTGCCATACATTTATTGGGAGCTGAAATATTTAAATTTAAGTATACAATTTTATTTTATTTTTTAAACATTTTTAAAATCAAGTCTTCACTTCACAAGACATAACACACACCTATTAATATCAATTAATTATATGAATCAATTCATAAGATTCTCCAGTCAATTTCACACATTTAAATGTATAACATAAACACCTAGTTAAATAATATGTGTATCTACTGTCTGTTTTTTTAATATAACCTGAAGAGAAAAATTGCACACATTTTGAGCGGTTGTTTTTACAAACATATGTGGTTCTGAGAAAAAAAATCATAAAAATTACATCTATGAAGTGATAGTGATAAAAGTTTCTAGATATGTTTCAAACTAAATGTGCACTGATATTCTTAATATTTTATTGCCATACATTTATTGGGAGCTGAAATATTTAAATTTAAGTATACAATTTTTTTTTTTTTTAAACATTTTTAAAATCAAGTCTACACTTCACAAGACATAACACACATCTATTCATATCAATTAATTATATGAATCAATTCATAAGATTCTCCAGTCAATTTCACACATTTAAATGTATAACATTAACACCTAGTTAAATAAAATGTGTGTCTACTGCAGTTTTTTAAATATAACCTGAAGAGAAAAATTGCACACATTTTGAGCGGTTGTGTTTACAAACATATGTGGTTTTTGAGAAAAAAATCATAAAAATTACATCTATGAAGTGATAGTGATAAAAGTTTCCAGATATGTTTCAAACTAAATGTGCACTGATATTCTTAATATTTTATTGCCATACATTAATTGGGAGCTGAAATATTTAAATTTAAGTATACAATTTTATTTTATTTTTTAAACATTTTTAAAATCAAGTCTACACTTCACAAGACATAACACACACCTATTCATATCAATTAATTATATGAATCAATTCATAAGATTTTCCAGTCAATTTCACACATTTAAATGTATAACATTAACACCTAGTTAAATAAAATGTGTATCTACTGCCTGTTTTTAAAATATAACCTGAAGAGAAAAATTGCACACATTTTGAGCGGTTGTTTTTACAAACATATGTGGCTTTGAGAAAAAAAATCATAAAAATTACATCTATGAAGTGATAGTGATAAAAGTTTCTAGATATGTTTCAAACTAAATGTGCACTGACATTCTGAACATTTTATTGCCATACATTAATTGGGAGCTGAAATATTTAAGTTTAAGTATACAATTAAAAAAAAATTTTTTAACACTTTTTTAATCAAGTCTACACTTCACAAGACATAACACACACCTATTCATATTAATTAATTATATGAAGCAATTCATAAGATTCTCCAGTCAATTTCACACATTTAAATGTATAACACAACTACCTACTGAACTTATGTATTTGTCCACTGTCTGTTTTTAAAACCTCACCTGTCTGAAAAAATTGCATCCATTTTCGGGCCTGGGTAAAACCCCAAAACAGCCTGGGGGGGAATGAGTTAACTATTTTTCTTTTTAATAAAATGAATTATTTTTGTGCAAAAATTTAAATCTTGCATCTGTGTAGATTGAAAGGTCCCTTGCCTTCACCTTACAGTCAGAGGTGTCCATGGCACACACAAAATTCAAGAACTTATGTTCTAGAGTTTGTGTGCTTTATCTGACCTTGTAACTGATAACGTCACAGCTGTTTCTGTCTAGGGAGAAGGTAAACATTCATGACAAGTAGCAAGGCTTGAAGAATTGAAATGAAATGACAAGATCATTAACAAAGTAGATATGGAAAGACCTTGACCTGAAGTACAGGACAGGTGGGGGAGGGAGGGGGCTTGTATTTGACCAGGGAATGAATGAAAGGAGTCAGACACAGAAAAAAAGAATGCTGCATATATACAACTAGAAATTAGATAGCAAGAATATTGGTTGGGATAGTTAAGTCAAAGTAATTTGTACCTACTCAAATTTGGACTCATATAAGTAGAAGTTCTGCCTTCATCACCTAATTTACAGTATTAAATTGCCATGCATAGTTTTTTTGGTGCACAGGCAATAACAGGTTAATAAACGTCTGAGCCACTGTCAGTAGATTACAATGCTATTAGTCATTAAACCATCAAGCATGTATTCATGTGGCCAACTGAGCAATCATTGGTTTCCCTCTGTTTGCAAGAAAAGGGCTTGCATTAAAATCTAACAGCAACAGGACAACATGTTTGGGATCTGCAGATAAACAAAAAAGGAAACTCAAGGCATGTGAATAGCATGTAAAGGTAAAAGATATTGTTACACGCCCATTGAGGCATATTATGAATACAGTGTTAGGTCCATATTTTCTTGACCATTGGTACACTAGGGGTGACGTGGTCAGCATCACGTCGGCCACCTTAACCTTCCCAGAGTTGTTCTGGTACCCAATTCTTGAGGCTGGGTCAACCCTGGAACCACTTGTGGTCTAAAACATCCCACCTCAACTGGGGATCGAACCATGGTCCCCCAAGTTAGAAAGCCAGTGCACTAACCACTGCACTACCGCTTCTCCCTAGCATATAATAAACATAAACCAGTATTTGGCAAGTACTTGTGAGAAAGAAAGAAAGAAGGAAAACACTGGACAACAAACAAGTCCCTAGGTCAGGATCAGTAACTCTTACGTTGATTCACTTGTACTCTACGATTCCGTGCAGAAACCACTAACAGAGCACACAGAAATTCTAAGCCAAAACCCAATTCAAACATTTTTAACACCTTGCCACTATGCTACTATTAATGTGACACTACATTTTAGGCTTTGCTAAATTAGTTTTGAAAATTTTAAATATGCAGAAATTAAAATTAAAAATCTAAATACATGTTTCTGAATGGCTAAAACAATGCTTCATGCTGTACCTCTTATTCTGACACAAATACATCTTTGAGCAAAATTCAAATAAGCAGAATTTAGGAAGTATTTTAAATGGTCCCAGCAACTTCTACTTATCTGGACTGCACTCTATAATGTTTGCAGTTATCACAACTTACATCTGTACATCATTGTGTACAGCTTTGATCTCAGTTTGATGTGTACATTAGTTTTACTGTCATAATGCAGTTTAAGATATCCTGCTATGGGCCATCACTCTTTCTTCTCAGACTTCAAGATATGTTGAGACCACAGCTGCAGTCTGTGGTGACAAAATAAAACTGGAACCAGGTTATGAGGTGAGTAGTTTATTTGTTAATTATTTTAGTAAATTATTAGTGTGCCTTAGCACACTCATTTATTGAACAAGTCTACACTTGCAATATTACATCAAACACCTAAAACTTTATCATGATCATAATATCCTATGAGGGTAGCTTATACGATTATTTTTCTCCATAATCCATAACAGTTACTAGTTTATTGTAGCACTGGAGAACCACACATTCTTACTGTTGTTGAAAATTAAATATTGTACAATTTCTTTCTCATTTTCTAAAATTATGCTTTGCTGGTGCTGTTCTATGAATTAGCTCATACATGATGTGATAAGAAACTCTATATTGATCAATACAACAGGAGACAATCTGATCATCATTGTCGCGGGATGCTTCCCCTTAGCTCTGCAGTAGTGGTCCAACAGTGGCCAAAACTCAAGAGTAACTAATGTGGGTCTTCAAAGGTGTCTACCTTTGCACAAGATTACTCTTGGCAGAGTTGTAGATAGAAAGATAGTGATGTTTCCACCTCAAGGGAGTATTCACAAGATATTTCAGACGTCAAGAGCAATGCTGCTTGAGGCAGAGCAATGTTAACTTATTGTCTGATCCGCGGCCTTTTATTAAGATTTATGCAATTTAATATTACCTCGTTCAAGCCCCCAGCTGGTTTAATAAACTATGCATTTGTAAAATAACATATAACACATTTGATAATCAATTATTCTTTCACAGTTTAAAATAAATATGGGTGATGGGTGAAATTTTTGTAAATAAAAGATGTCTTCATGGAGACTTGATTGGGGAATGTCACTGTCCGTTGCTTTTGCCTTTTAATAAGAAGTTAACTCTTCTGAACACTGCAGCTGTTTTTTTTTTTTTGTCAAGTCTTTTGTGATGAGGACACTTCTCTAGAGGTTTCTAGAGGAACTCCTAATGTCAAGGTAGGTTTCTTCACAACTCATCCAATGAAGTTGGTTAGTGTCAAATCCAGCTTTTGAATCACAAGTTAGTGGCAAAGACTCTTACTTCAAACTGGTCTCGTACCTTGAACCCACATGAGATCAACAATCTCCTGGCACAGATGAATGAACACAGCAACTTAGGTTAGGTGCTTTGAACACTTGGTCTGGGGTTATTTAAAAATTCTTCTTTTTTGACCGGTGCTCCTGATTCCTAAGGTTACAGTCTTTGTATTTAAAAATGCGCTTTTTCTTTTAACTTACAAAATATGCCAAAATACTTCAGTCTGGTGTCCCTTTTAATTTGGAATTCTCATCTGAATCTTCTCTGGCTCCTGGGAGTTGTTATTTTGACGTTGCAATGCAGTCTGATTTCATCTCTGAATTTGCTAGATTATATTCTCATTTCTCACTCCAAGTCCCACATGGTATTGTTTGACAATCATGCCAATAAGAGCTATTGTTTATTTGCTGCTCTTGATTTGGCCAATCCTAAGCTTAGAAATGGGTGTGGTTGGGTATTAAGCTAATTAATTCTTCTCCCACATGTTAAAAATTATTACTTTAAAATTTAAACTCGTGACCTATCTTTCAAATATGGCATATTACTTCCAATTGCACTTGTGCAAACTTACGAACACATATGTGAACTCATTCCTCATGGACGACTTCTGCCAATATTATTTCCCCATACAGGTTGTTTGTAGTAATTAGTACAAACATTTCTGAGCAGAAGCAATTAGCAATTATGCATCACCTCCCCCTATTTACAAGTGGAGTAATCTTAACTTTACCAAGAAGGCAGACACATTCAACTTGGCTTCTTTTGTTTTCCTCCGCCAGTGTGTCTGGGCATGTGGGTGATAAACACCAGAGTCGACAATTCTTCCACGTTTATTGCCGACACTGGGTGATAAAGTTAAAATCTGCCGGCATGTCTAATAACCGCAGTGTGACAGAGAAAGTGTATACACATCAGTGGAGTGGCAAAAATCAAATGTAGGTGCATAAAATATGCCAAAATAAAACATATGATGAGGAGGAGAGAAAAGGTCAGGAAAGTACACATCAAAACATATTTTCACAATCAGAAGACATCCTTCCAGATGAATAAGTGTTAATCTCCTTTACATTGGGGGGGGGGGGGGGGGGGGGGGGGGGGGGGTCAAGAATCAATGAGGGTATAATTAGTCTCACAGACAGAGTTCACTTCCACATATATATATTGTAGCATTGTGCATAGCTGGTGGTCATCTAATGATTACTCTAGTTACACCTCCATGCACACCCAACATAGTGCATATTGTTGTGCACAGAACCGCTTAACTTCAATAAACATGATATTTGCACTAAGCACATACTGACAATGAATATCTTTGCTATTTTTGAAATTTAAAAAAAATTCTTATTTGCCTGCAATGAATGCATTTAACAAAGACAACAACCAAAAAGCTACAGACTTTCATAAATGGGTGCTTGCGTAGAATAGAGGGATTAAAATGGTATGACAAGGTTACCAATGTGGAACTGATGACAAGAACTGGACAAGTGCCAGTGGAACAAGAGATGAGAAGAAGACGATGGCGATGGATAGGACACACACTGAGGAAGCCTGTTGATAGCATTACAAGGCAGTCCTTGTTCTGGAACCCCCAGGGCAAGAGAGGCAGAGGAAGACCAAGAAGTACATGGAGAAGAGAGTTGGAAACAGAGGTGAAAATGATGAGGAGAACATGGAAAGAACTTGAGATGATGGCACGTGACAGGAGGACTTGGCATGTGTTTGTTGAAGGCCTATGCTCCTTTGGGAGTGGAGGGTTATGAATGAATGAATGCATTTGTATTAAAGGAAATGCAAATATACTCTCACTTACCAGTATGATGTCACTTGTGTGACTGAATTGAAATGAATAAAGAACATTAAAAGAAAAAAAAAACGTCTACCAGGAATTAAATACAGATTGTTTGTTTAGAACAGGCTTTCCCATACTTTTTCACGTCACTGCTTCCTTGGCTCCCAGGGCATGTCCCTAGAGTGCCTCCCCCCCTACCCCGTATTTCCCTCACATTACATTTAAAAAAATGTAACAAGTGAAAAATAAGAGGAACTGCTAATACAGTAACAATTAATCGCTCTATTTATCACATTCTAATATAAAGCTACAGAGACGCTTATTTATTAACTTAATTTAAAAAGAAAAACTTAATTACTTAATCCAGTGTAGCAAACAACAGTATGCGAGAGTAAATTAGTAATATTGATGTGCCTGGTGTAATGATATGAGCTTCTCAACATCAGGCTGAAAGTTACTTAGAAGGAGTCTCAGATCCTCACTATCAGTAATCTGCAGTCTGTTTCTCTGCTTTGAAAGAAGTTGGATAACCATGCTTAAACCACGCTCTACTAAATATGATGTTGGAAAGGCAATACGGAACATTTTAACCTTTCCCCACACTGTAGGGTAGCATTCAGAGATTTCTTTCTGCAACCAAAAGTCTTGATATGATTTTTTGAACATTGGCTTAAGCTCAACATCATTTTGTAGTGATATCAGTTCCTCTTCCACCCTTCCTAGTTCCACACTGCACGTGTCCAGGAATGGATTTATTATCCAATCTGGAATAGTAATCAAAAGAAGATCCTGACACATCTGAGATATGCCTTTATGCAGCATATCTTCTTCTTCTTTGATCCTTAGCTGCCGACCATCAAAGCAGTCAGGGGCCATCACGCCTAGTGGCGTCTTGTAGGGCAACAACAAATTTATTCCAATTTGCTCGGTCGGCGGCCATCCTTCGTACAGTGCCCCAACTCTGGTTCATTCTTTGCATCTCAGCCTCCAGTCCTCCGCCAGGTTGTTTTTGGTCAGCCTCTCTTTTGTTTTTCTTCAGGAGTCCAAAGCATAGCTGTTTTTGTGATGGCATCGGGGTCTCTTCTGAGGACATGGCCAACCCAGCTCCAGCGTCTACCAGCTATGATGGTGTGCATGTCCTCTTGCTTGCTCCGAGTAAGCAGATCTAGGTTGGTGATGGTATTCGGCCAAAAGATTCGGTGAATTTTTCTTAGGCATGCTGTGTGAAAAGAGGACAATTTCGACATTTCCTTCTCTGTAACTCTCCAGCATTCCACAACATAGAGAAGCACAGAAAGCACACAGCTCTGATATAATCTTAATTTTGTGCTTGTGCTGTATTGAGAGGACTTCCAGATGTTGTTTAGGCTAATGCTGATGTCAAACCTTTTCTGTGTAGTTACAGTTGGTCCAGCCCTTCTTAGTTTCACTTTCAGTTTTGCTACTACTAAATGGTGATCACTTCCCACATCTGCACCTCTTCTTATCTTCACATCTTGTAATGCATGTCTCCATCTACCGTTAATCATGATGTGGTCTATCTGGTTTCTATCCCGACCATTTGGTGATTCCCATGTTAATTTGTGAATTTCTTTATGTGGGAAAAGTGTTCCTCCAATGACCAGGTTGTTAATACTACAGAAACTTATTAATTTATCCCCATTTTTGTTTGCTGTTCCGCTGCCGCATTTCCCCATTACTCTTTCATTATATGTATTGTGTGTACCAGCTTTCGCATTGAGGTCTCTCATTACTATAATAAGATCATATCTAGGTGTGTCTTCCATTTCTTTCTGCAGTTGTTGATAGAATTCATCCTTGACCTCTTCATCGCTGTCATTCATTGGTGCGTAGCATTGTACTCGTATTATTGTAGTATTGGTGAATCTACCTCTCAATCTTAATTTTATCAGTCTGTTGTTGATGGGTTTCCATTCCAGTAATGTCCTTTCTATTCCTTTCTGTAGAATAATGGCTACACCTTCATTGTGCTGTCCATCCTCTCTTCCAGAGTAAAGTACTGTTTCTCCTGTTGCTGTTTTAACTTTTCCTGCCCCTGTCCATCTGCTCTCGCTTATCCCTAGAATGTGTAACCTATAGTTTCTCATTTCTGCCGTGACCTGTTTTAGTTTACCTGTCTCATTCATTGTCCTGACATTCCAAAATCCTATTCTTGTATCATGTTTTGCGGTCAGGACGTCTGTTCTCATGTCAGTGGCTTCCTTTCGGCTTTCACCACTGACAGTCATACGAGCCTCAGACTCTGGATGTCCGTCCCACAGCAAAGTTTGTTTATTCGTTGTTGTTTCCGTAACTTCAATTTTTTTTTTTTTTTACATAGACAGGGGTGTCAGCCCTATGCTAAAACCCCCAACCTGGAGGACCAGGGTGTCTGCTTTAGTCTGACCCCTGCCCGTGCAAACCTGTCCAGCTTGGTAGAACCTTCCAGGAGTAAAGCTCCTGCTGGCATAGCTATGGGGGTAATCAGGGTACGCAAGCTACCATACCTCGACAAGGTATTGACACCGGTGATGGCAGCAGCATATCTAGGTGTGCACAATATACTTGAAGATTATCCTCTGGTATTTTGTCTTTCTCTTCCAACTCTAAGAGGCTGGGAAATTGGATTACTCACGGCGTCCAATATTGCATTTGAATAGCGTTAATTTGGCCAGAAACATGGAGACGACAGATTTGATTTTTATCAGATTAATATAATTTCCTTGCAGTTGTAGATTTATTTCATTAAACTTTGTGAATAAATCTGA
Organism: Oreohelix idahoensis; assembly: GCA_024509875.1. Classification (NCBI taxonomy): domain Eukaryota; kingdom Metazoa; phylum Mollusca; class Gastropoda; order Stylommatophora; family Oreohelicidae; genus Oreohelix; species Oreohelix idahoensis. Next base: position 452,568 of record JAMPIV010006370.1, read on the forward strand.
CAAATATGCAATGTCATGCTTGATATTGGGAGCCACGGTAGGTTAGTGGTTAGTGCACTGGCTTCCTAGCTCAGTGGTCTATGGTTTGATCCCCAGATGATGTGGGATTTTTTTAGGCCACAAACGGTTCCTGGGTCGACTCATCCCCAATTGTTTACCAGAGCAACTCTGGGAAGGTTAAGGTGGCCGGCGTGATGCTGACCACATCACCCCTAGTGTGCCAATGGTCAAGAAAATATGGGCCTAACACCATATTCCCAATATGCCTCAATGGGTGTGTAACGGGATCCAATGCTTGATATTCGTTAGTTTTGTACTGAGCTAAGCATGCGAGTCTTTGAAGAATTCTACCACAGTTTCAAAAAGAGCATAAAAGCGTCTCAGAAAATTTCCTTTTGATCCCATAATTTTTCGCATGTGAGGCTGCTAAGAATGTGACATAAGGTTTCATACATAGACTTACTTACTTACTTAGTCGTTCACCTTCTACCGTGAGGTGTGGAGGTTTGGAAGAAAGAGCGCCAGATTATCCAATCGGCTGTCTTCCTCCTGGCCTGGTTCCATTCTAGTCCTCGGTCCTTCAAAGATTGTCTAATGTTGTCCTCCCATTAAACTCTGGGTCATCCTGGAGGTCTGGATCCCTGGCTCTTAGTTTCCCATGCTTGTCGTGGTAGCCGATCTTCTCCCATTCAGCAGACATGGTCAAACCATATTAGTTGGGACTGTTCTACTTGGGTCTGCAGGTGGTGGGATTTTAGGCCTTGGCATATCGTCTGGTTTTGGACCATGTCTCTTCTTTTTACTTCAACCACCTTCCTCAGATACCTCATTTCTGATGTTTGGATCTGGCTTTTGTGTGTTGTAGTCATTGCCCATGACTCGCATCCATACATCAAGACTGGGACATAGGTGGAACGGTATACAGCCATCTTCGTTTTCTTACCAACCTCTTTCTTGCTGAGGAATCCTCGATTTATGGCCTGAAAAAGTCTCCCAGCTGCTGCTTTTCAAGTGGCCAACTCTTCTTTGATGCCTCCCTTTTGGTCTATTACAGCTCCAAGGTATTTAAAGTCCGCCTATGCCGGTCCCAAGCCCGGATGAAAAAGGAGGAGGGCGGCCTGCATGGAGGCCGTAAGGAGGCAGCCCCTCCACCATGCAAAGGCACAACAGGCCAATCACCTGTTTGCTTTAAACCATGATTACGAGTAACACAAGAGAGAAAACCGGACTGATTCTAAAGGCGACGAACTGGAACGGACTACGGACTACGACTTATGGAACATGGAACACAAGAAGTATAAATGGGAAGGAAGAGGAGCTGGTGGAAGAGATGAGGAAAGCAAAACTAGAAGTCCTGGCTATAACGGAAACAAAGAAAAAAGGACAAGGAGTCATGGATCTCAATGGCAACACACTGCTCTACAGTGGTGTACCCATATCCGAAAGAGCTAAAGGGGGTGTGGGTTGCATTGTGGCCCAAAATCAAAAAGATAGTATCAAGGGGTGGAACTTTGTCTCAGAGCGCATTATGGTTGTGAAACTAAAAGAAGGAGAAACCATAGTCAACCTGGTCATAGTGTATGGGCCAAATGAGGATGAGAGAGCAGAGGTCAAGGAGGAATTCTTCGAGCTGCTTCAAAGGACAGTGGATGACTGCCTAGATGAAGTTATCATGCTCGGAGATTTTAATGCCAGAGTTGGAAATGACCATGCTAGATGGGGTGGAGTTATCGGAAGATATGGAGAAGATACTCTCAATGACAATGGAAAGCGACTCCTTAGATTCTGCAGTGAGCAGAATCTGATCATTACAAACACAAAGTTCCCCCATAAGCGCATACATGCATACACTAGATGTGAACCAACAAAGAATGAGAAGTCAGTGATCGACTATGCCATTGTTCGGAGAAGCTCATTCAAATATGTCCGAGATGCAAGAGTCTGGAGGGGGCCAGAGATTGGAAGTGATCACTACCTGCTAACAATCAAACGAACAACTGAAAGAGTTGCTCAGCCTAGGAACTGCTCAACATCACGCAAGAAACCAAGTAAACGAGCAGGAGAAATGAGCATTAGGACCTACAAGCTGAGAGAGCCAGAAATTAAGACCAGATATCAGGGGCTTATTGCTGCATCGGTGAGCAACACAAGAACAACCTGATGACTTGGAAACCCTCTGGATTAAATTCAAGGATATCATAAAGACAGCTGCTGCAGAAGCATGTGGTGAAGTCCGACTTGGGAACCAGAGAAAGAGGACACCTTGGTGGACAGAGGAAGTCAAAGAGAAAATAAGAGAGAAGAAAATGGCATGGAAACAATACTTAGGAGCTAAAAACACAACAGGACAAATGGAAAAATATAGAGAATATGTGACACTCAGAACAGAAGTAAAGAACAAAGTGCTAGCAGCAAAACAGAAGTCCTGGGAAGAGTTTGGAGAAAAGCTAGAAAAAGATGCACAAGAAAACCAGAAATTGTTCTATAAGACCCTAAAGAACATGAGGAAGGAAAAACAATGCCCTCTCAAATTTATAAAGGACAAGCAAGGCAAATTGCTTACTGCCCCGAAGGAAGTAATGGAAAGATGGAAAGAATATTTCTCAGAACTCCTTGATGGTGAGCAAGGTCAAACATCAGAAATGATAACCACTAGCACAGAAGAGGAAATCAATGGTGATGAAGATGACATAAAGATGGAAGAACTGAAGGCAGCACTGGAGAAAATCAAGATGGGCAAAGCAGCAGGGCATGATGGTATAACACCAGAAATGGTTAAGTACATGGGAGCATCAGGCGACCTGTTACTCTTAAGGGTCCTACAGGCAGCATGGTGCAACAAGACCATACCAAAGGATTGGGAGATCGCCATCATAACACCAATTTTCAAAAAGGGTGACAATCGACAGTGTGGAAACCATAGAGGCATATCTCTTCTCAGTGTCCCTGGAAAAATCTACTCTAGAATCCTAGAGCAGAGACTCCGATGCCTAGCTGAGCCACAATTGGATGAGGTCCAGTGCGGATTCCGAGCAAACCGAAGTACTCGAGACCTAATCTTCACACTCAGACAGCTGAGTGAAAAGGCCCTTGAGTATAAGAGTGAGATCCATCTTTGTTTCATAGATCTGGAAAAGGCGTTTGACAGGGTCCCTTGGCGCAAACTTTGGGACTGTTTGGCAAGGAAGAATATTCCAGCAACTCTGATTCATGCTATACAGAGCTTCTACAAGTCTTGCAGAAATTATGTGAGGACAGCAAACCATAAGTCAGAAGAGTTCAGGACCACCACTGGTGTAAGACAAGGTGATATCCTATCACCTTACCTCTTCATACTCCTTATGGACGATGTCATCAAGGCATGTAAGGAGAGAACAAGAAAGTATTCAGTGGGGTACTGGAAGATGAGACAGGTCTATATTTCAGAGCTGGCATTTGCTGATGATGTTGCCCTGATTGCTAAATCAGAGGCACATCTCCAATCCAACCTGCAAGTCTGGAAGGAAGAGCTGGAGAAGAGAGGGATGGTCATAAGCAGCTCTAAAACAAAATCCATGGTGATATCACGAGAAGAAAGAAATCAGATTAAGCTGGGAGAACAGGTCCTGGAGCAGGTCGACCACTTTAAATACCTCGGAGCTATTATAGACCGAAAGGGAGGCATCAAAGAAGAGTTGGCCACTCGAAAAGCAGCAGCTGGGAGACTTTTTCAGGCCATAAATCGAGGATTCCTCAGCAAGAGAGAGGTTGGTAAGAAAACGAAGATGGCTGTATACCGCTCCACCTATGTCCCAGTCTTAACATATGGATGCGAGTCATGGGCAATGACTACAACCCATAAAAGCCAGATCCAAACCTCAGAAATGAGGTATCTGAGGAAGGTGGTTGAAGTAACAAGAAGAGACATGGTACGCAACCAGACGATACGTCAAGGCCTAAAATGCCACCCCATACAGACCCAAGTAGAACAGTCCCAACTAAGATGGTTTGGCCATGTCTGCAGAATGCTAGAAGATCGGCTACCACGACAAGCATGGGAAACAAAGAGCCAAGGATCCAGACCCCGAGGACGACCCAGAGTCCGCTGGGAGGACAACATTAGACAATCTTTGAAGGACCGGGGACTAGAATGGAACCAGGCCAGGAGGAAGACAGCCGATAGAATAGTCTGGCGCTCTCTCTTCCAAACCTCTACACCTCACGGTAGAAGGGGAACGACTAAGTAAGTAAGGTATTTAAAGTGGTCGACCTGCTCCAGGACCTGTTCTTCTAACTTAATCTGATGCCTTATTTCTTCTCATGATATCACCATAGATTTTGTTTTAGAGCTGCATATGACTATCTCTCTCTTCTCCAGCACTTCCTTCCAGACTTGCAGATTGGATTGAAGATGTGCCTCTGATTTAGCAATCAGGGCAACATCATCAGCGAATGCCAGCTCTGAAATACAGACCTGTCTCATTTTCCAGTACCCCACTGAATACTTTCTTGTTCTCTCCTTACATGCCTTGATGACATCGTCCATGAGGAGTATGAAAAGATAAGGTGACAGGATATCACCTTGTCTTACACCAGGGATGGTCCTGGACTCATCTGACTTATGGTTTGCTGTCCTCACATAATTTCTGCAAGATTTGTAGAAGCTCTGTATAGCATGAATCAGAGGAGCTGGAACCATACATAGAAGTAATATTTAATACTCCTGAGATATCACCTTTAGATGTGGATTATCAAACCACCACATACTTTGTGAGTGTGTTTGCTTTTAACATGACAACTACTTGTGTGCCACTGAATTAATTCATTTTATAGATGAATCATAACTTTCACACCAACATTGTTCATGTACCCATATTAAGCTCACTAAATAATTCTCATTTTTTGTTTTCATGCCAGAATCATGATGGTCATAACAACACTGAAGACTGTGACTCTCATGTTCAGATAGTTGACATCATGGATACAAAAACACCAAAAATTAAGAAAGTAGAACAACCTGGCTTTTGTGATGATGAAGGTAATAAAATGGTAAAGAATGTGAAATGATGTCCCCAACCTTCCCATGAGGTTGACCGACTTGTAAAGCTCAATTTTTACACATGAAAAATTCATTTGGGGCTCTCCATCTCACTCTTGTTGTCTCAGTACTGTCTCTAGTGGTTAGGGTGGTCACAACTTGAAAACCACTGCTGTCAATATTTTCTGCCTTCTAAATTCTTCATTTGTAAACATTGTCTTTCAAAATGTTTTGATATAATTCTTCTGTTTCAGCTTGGCGTATCTTAGAGGATACTGGCCTGACCGCCATGGATGATGATTTACCAAGTTTATATTCTACCCGCTAGTCTGTCAACTTGTCTACTATTCTGCACTACCAGTAATAGACTTGTAAATGCTCAACGTGCCTGATTTGTTTCAAAAATACACACATTTTCTTGTACTGGGAACACTGGCATCTTGTCCATGGAATAAATACAACTGACTGTCATTGTGGTGTACAAGCGATTGAGTGTCAGAGTGATAGTTATAACTTTTCTGTCACCACATAATCAACAAAAATCCCTTTGGCTTATCACTCGATGAAAACTCCTATTCAGCTTGCCACTTCTTAATATAATAACTTAACACACTTGGGAGAAAACCCAAACTAGCACTTAACACTATTGCGTTTTGAATCTGACTGATTTAATTCTGAACAACGATTTACATTGACAACTATTTCAGAACTTTCTAGATCAACTTTGTCTCACAAACAGCTCACCCAGACATGTGAATTTACAGTCACGTAGCTGAACTCACTCAGAAAATCTAAAACAAAAAACTTAAGGTAGAAGTATACCCAGAAAAGGTTAAAAAAAAAAAAAATCCAACAATTTTCATTTTCGTGCTTTAAATCATCGTCAACATGTTCTTGAACTAAAAATAATTCATAGAAGCTTAGAGATACTCTGGTTTGATAGGAATCAGTGTTTTTCTACACACACCCCCTTGAGTGGTTTGCATAGCAACCAATGTTTATAGTTGGTTACCATGTGAATAATGACCCAACATGAAGGTGCGTAATTGTAAAACTGCGAAATTATAATTATACTGAGGCAACAGGAAAAAGATATTTATAATTTTTACACGGGAATCACTCAATAATTTCTTATGAATTTTTCAAAAGTGTGTGTCTAGAAAGCTTTGATCGTAAATTTCAACATTTGTTACATGCATTGTGCATTTTCACCAACATCAACTCTATTTATTGCTAGTTTTATACTGAGTCTGTATAATAGTAGTTAGCAGAGTTTCTTTTGTTCACAATGGGAAATAAGACAAAGACTGGGAGGCGTGTACACCAACAAACTGTTGCCTGAAAATGAGACACCTATTGTCGATAGTGACGCTATAAAGCCTCTGTGCTCCTCAGCAAAGAAAATAAAGGTCATAAAGGTCCAAGAAAGTGAAGGATAAGCTAAAAATGACAACAGAGGAAATGGGTTTATCCTTATGGATGTAAAACTACTGTTTGGGTTTTTATGCGCTAACTTTAGAAGTGACAAATGTTATCAGTACTCACTGACCTGTGAGATCATCGAAGAGACTCGGAATGGCGTTTGTCATGAAATCAGTATCAAGTGCACATACTGTGGCGAATGGAATGCCAATTTCAATACTTCTGATGTTTCATCTTCAGCTACTCACAAACAAAGAAGTAAATGTGCGAATGGTGACATTTGTGCGTTCTATTGGGAAAGGCCACAGTGCATTGCAGAATTTTTTGATATACATGAACACAAGTCAACGCATGGCAAAGAAAGCATAAAGGAGAATGCTGCACAGGATCTATTCAGCAAGTAAGGACATTGCAATGGAAAGACCCTGAGAGCACTGAAAAGGGGATTCATAGACACTGCAGCTGCAGTAGAAGGAGACCTTTATTCAACAGGAGCTCATTAAACTTCATTTTGTGAGTTCTTTTTCTATTTTTCTTTGTTTTCTCGGAATTGTCTTTTTAGCATAATTGGTGATCTTTGAAACAAGATATCTCTGGATCTGTACATTCAATTGACATGAAAATTAACACAGTTGGTTGACATATAATCTTACAGATTCTGACCTAAAATGGATACAATTGAATTCAAAGTTTTAGTTTTATGACCATCATGCATATATAATGAGGCACAAATATCAAACATTCCAGAAATATAAATTTTGAAAATTCATTAAAAATTAACCTTTCTGTCAATCTCTGTCATTTTAGTTCATGACCTCACGCTATATATAATGATTCAATTTGCCAAGTTTCAGTCAGATCCTTGTACAAATAACATAGTTATGATGTTTTAAAAAAGGTGTATAATTTATTCACTACGGCGGCCATATTGGATAGCTAATTTGCATAATTAATGAGGTCATTATGTGGACAAATATTTTTAGTCCATACTAACACTATACCCATGGTTGTTTGATTCTGAAAGGAAAATTTGAGTTTTTTACCCTATCAAGGTATACTACTACCTTAACATTATAATTCTCGGCCAAGGTCAGCCGCACTAAACAATGTGATCAAGGGACATCAGCCCTACTCTTGTCCCCTTCAGTATATTATCGATTATTCCCCTTAGACTACAAATCTAATTTCAGTCATAAAATTTGATCTCATAACAATTTAATTCTACCCGATTTCTCTTACACACTAACTGTTACAGGATATAGACTCCATTCGCCTTTCTCTATTCTTTGCTGGTGTTTCCAACCATTTTTCAGCAAACGGAGCCGACATTTCAGAACTTCAGGACATCTCTTATATACAACATTAGGATCAGGAGCAGACTTGCACCGCGCTTTCTAGACAATGCTATCTATTTCTTGCATTGTTGGAGGCGTGGTGTTGAATTCAGCTCCTGGCTTTCTAGGCCATATAAGGCCTGCCATTGTGCTGAGCAGCTTATCTTTGTGACCATCTGAATTGGTCATTCTAGTGTTCTTCCGGATCTTCTTTCACAATGTGTAATTCTCCTGACCATGGCTGTTCAAACAGTTCTTTGGCACACTTGAAGGGATTCCTGAAGAATTTTTCCCTATCTCCCCATGTTTCCCTCTTTTCCTGCACAACTTTTCTGCTCTACAAAGAGCATTATGTTGGCCTTTGAGGTGCTCCCAAACGTGTCTTAAACCTTTCTTCTCTGTGTCCACTGTGTTCTTGAACTGTTCTTGAACCTTTTTCAGGAACGCTTCTTCTGTTTCTTGATCTCTTCTTTTCTGATTTGTCTTCTACTTTTTTGTGGTGGTTACTTTCCCTGATTCCAAACACTTTGTGACAGTGAAGATATATTATGTCACTGAAGATTTCCAGTTTCTTCTCCAATGTTATCTGCTTTAGGTTGTTATCCAACTCTTTTGAAAAGGCTTCATCCAGCAGTTCCCAAAGCCCTTTTGCACTGGCAGGTGGAAATTTGATTGCACCTCTTTTCCCTTTCAAGAAGTGTGTGAGATCATCATCAGGCAGATCAATTTGAATATTCTCTGCACTGTGGATTGACTCCTGGTTGAGGTCTCCTATAGTCCGTTTGGAAATTCGTGCCCACAGAAAGCGTCAATTTTCTCCAAAACTGTTTGTTGTATGGACATGAATTTTTGCATGCAGTCTTAGATTTTCCATGCAGTTAAGATTTTGCGATCATTACATCCACAGCTGTCGCGAAATTTGCAAAACAGCGATTTTCTTTGATCTTCTTGGAACATTTGCCTAAATCTGCCCGTAACATTAATTCTTACAGTAAATCACAACATTTGTGCGACAAGACGGTTCATAGGCGTGTCCTAAATGTGTGATTGGTTGTTCACGTGATTTTGATACGAGGAATGATGTTCTGATAATGAACCATGATAGCAGTAAATCATGAGGAAGCTATGATGAATCATAACTGTTTATATGTTATTATAGATTGGCATATGACATTAGTTTATCACAAACGAAGGAATGCGATCAACGTGCCTCATTCCAAATCGGACGACTCCAATAAGTTCACAACAGTTATTGGTTGGATAAACTGCAAGCCATCTCGCTGCCAGTAATCTTCTTCTTCCTGTAGCACGTGTTCTTCACATTTAGCCCAGTACTCTGTGTCTATTCGTGAAAGGGCCTCACGAGTCATGTCTTTAACATCGCACATTTTAAAAGTGGTGTTCTGGGCGGCACTTGCCCTTTAACTCTAGCCCAAACCAGCTCTATTGGGTTAAGGTGAGAATGGTAAGGTGGGAGTCGAAGAGAAACATGACCCTACTCTTGGATGATTTTATCAATCAGATACACTTTTGTCTTATTCCTCTGTCTCACAAGCTGCAACAACTCTGGTTTTAAATAGCTGTTGTCAGCGAAGATATTTTCATTCACAAGCCACCTCCTGATTTCGTCTTTCGTGCTTGCCGAAGTGGGAGCTTTATCCTCCTGCGCTAGAACATTATGATAGGACGCATTATCCATCACCAGGCAAGACGGCCTATCTAGAGTCGGGAGGAGTGTATTCACTATTCAATCTCGAAAAATTTGCCCATTCATTTCACTATGGTAGTCCCTACCATCTACAGACTTTGATAGAAAAATAAGCTCTGCATCACGGACAAGCCCATTCTGTCTGCTGCCAGCATGTGCTAATATAATGCGTTGACCTTTGCTGCTGGGAATTTTCCTTCTATGGTCTCCGTCAACAGATTGCCATTCTTTCTCATTTGTATGATGAGCATTAACCCAAGATTTGTCCAAATACACTATATCATAGCCGTCTTGCCTTCTCTCACGAATCTGCCTAAGGTATTTGCTTCGAGTTGCAACCAGATGTGGTTTTTCACATTAAAAAATTCCTTCCGCCAGACGTTTTTCTAAAAGTGAAGCCGACACTTCTGACAAGTTGCCAAAGAGTTGTTTTTGAGATGTTAATATCGCATTCTGCTTGTAGCCGACTTTTCAGCATGCGAAGAGTAACAAGTTGATTGGTATTAAACATCTTCAAAATCAAATGTCTAATGACAACCTTGTCAAAATCATCAATTTTTTTCTTCCTTCCTTGCTTAACCGCAGCCTCTGTACAATCACCGTCCTGTTGTATCCAACATCGAAAAGATCTTCTATCCACACCCAGGGCCTTTCGTGTTCTCCTACCTGGTTCTTGGATGTCGTGGTATAAACAACCCATCTTAGCCTCTCTGCGAAAATGCCTGTACAATATAACAGTTACCTTCTGCAAAGTGATAAATTTGCATTTCAGATTCATTGCACTTTTCATAATTATGCAGTTTAGTTTATTAATATATTATACGCTGGTGTCATTTTGTTTCGTTGCAGCAAACTCATTGCAATTAGCATACGCTGCTGAAATAATTACTCGCAACTGTGTGCAATAGGTGCGCACTGGTGCGGACATGTAGTCACTACACTAATTCAAACAAAAAAAATATTGAATAGCACATTTCATCGCTTGTGCTTTGCTGCAACAAAAATTAAGTGCGCATTTTTTTTAACGGATCTTGTAACTTTCCTGTAGAACTAATAAAAGTTAACCCAGACAACGGTTAGAGTTTTTTATATAACTTAAAGAAGAAAATTCGAACATGACATGAGTTTTGTAAGGGCAAAAAATATATTAATAACTGCATTGATATCAGTAGGGCACGTAGCAAATTTCAATAACATCCGTCAAGGGGTTGCAAAGTTACAACGTTCAATGTGTGAGCACGAATTTCCGAACGGACTATAACATTTTTCCCTTCATAATAGAGCACTGTTGATCTCCCACAGTTGCGCTACCACACCCCTTTTTTGTTCTGTGGGTTTTCATGCCTCTCTGAGTAGATAATTTCCTACCATAGGTACATGAAAATTTCAGCCATTGATCAGAACGTAAAGTCCATGTAGCTGGTCTGGTCGATTGCAATAAGACACCTGTGGATTCATTATTCTCCCCCCCCCCCTTTCCGTGAATCCTGGGTGCATCTATTGTTTTTAGGCCCTATAGCAATGGTTTACAGCTCATGGGGTGCCAACCTGGTCAGCCAGTTCCTAGTCTTTCCTAGTGTCATCTGTCTTCCCAGAAGTCCATCAGTCTTTTCCCAATTGTCAATGGTCTGTCCATGTAATTATGATAGGAAACTCTATACAGAACGATACAACAGGAGACAATCTGATCATCAGAAGCAGTCCCTCCATCGATCAAGTGTTTTGGCCCCTTGATCTCCTTTACACTCTAAGGGGACCAGCCCACTTGGGTCATGACTCCCAAGTGTCAGCCTTGTCTTGTCTTGTGCAGAGAATTGAACCCACTCCACCTTGGTTGCAGCTTTCAAATTGAATCCTATATTCTGCCAGCTGGAAGCAATTGTGAAAGTAACCCCTTTGTTGATAGAATGAAAAGTGTTGCTGCAAAATGTTTGACTATCCCCAGTTTTTAATTATAACTAAGATGTCTTGCTAAAATTGTATAGAGCTACACAATTTAGGACATCTAATAACTGATTGCTTGTCATGCACTAGTTATTTATTTTCATCTAAATTCCATATAATTTCAGATGTGTCTTACCAAGCCCAGAGCATCAATACCAATGAAAGATTGTACAAGAATGATTATACCAGTGTTGTATTGTTGACAAATGACAATTATGATGAGTATGAATTAACTGGAAGTGGTGTAGCTGTACATTCCATTATTTGTCGAGACATATCAGCAGACACAAGTGAGACACAGAATGATTTCAAGGTCATAGTTAAAAAAGAAAGTGGGTCAGATGACATCAGACATAAAAGTGATGGGGTTGATATGCGTTGTGGATCTGAAAACAACATACAGAGTAAGGAAGTAGAGAACCCACATGAGCATGATGTTTGTGGTTTAATGCTAACACATTGTTCTACTCATCAAAAACTAAATAGAATACACGCAGGACAGAAGCCTTACAAGTGTGATGTTTGTGGTGTAGGGTTTACATGGCCTAGTGAACTGAAAGTACATAAAAGAATACATACTGGAGAGAGACCTTACAAGTGTGGTGTTTGTGGTGTAGGGTTTTCACGATGTGGTGATCTTAATAAACACAAAAGAATACATGCTGGTCAGAGGCCATACAAGTGTGATGTTTGTGGAGTAGGGTTTACACAGTCTTGTCATCTGGAATCACATAAAAGGATACATACTGGAGAGAAGCCTTACAAGTGTGATGATTGTGGAGTTGGGTTTACACGGTCTTGTTATCTGAAAGCACATAAAAGAATACATACTGGAGAGAGGCCTTACAAGTGTGATGTTTGTGGAGTTGGGTTTACACAATCTTCTTATCTGAAAAAACACAAAATAATGCATACTGGAGAGAAGCTCTACAAGTGTGATGTTTGTGGTGTAGGGCTTACACGACAAAGTGATCTTAATAATCACAAAAGAATACACACTGGAGAGAAGCCTTACAAATGTGATGTTTGTGGTGTATGGTTTAGACAGTCTGTTAGTCTGAAACAACACAAAAGAATACATACTGGAGAGAAGCCTTACAAGTGTGATGTTTGTGGAGTAGGGTTTACATGCTCTTATAGACTCAAAGAACACAAAAGAATACATACTGGAGAGAAGCCTTACAAGTGTAATGTTTGTGGAGTAGGGTTTACAAATTCTTCTAATCTCAAAACACACAAAAGAACACATACTGGAGAGAAACCTTATAATTGTGATGTTTGTGGTGTATGGTTTACACTGTCTTCTCATCTGAAACAACACAAAAGAATACATACTGGAGAGAAGCCTTACAAGTGTGATGTTTGTGGAGTAAGGTTTACACAGTCTTATAGTGTGAACCTGCACAAAAGAATACATAGTGTAGAGAAGCCTTACAAACGTCATGTTTGTGGTGTAGGGTTTACACTGTCTTCTCATCTGAAACAACACAAAAGAATACATACTGGAGAATAGCCTTACAAGTGTGATGTTTGTGGAGTAAGGTTTACAAATTCTTCAACTCTGAAAGAAAACAAAAAAATACATATTGGAGAGAAGCCTTACAAGTGTGATGTTTGTGGAGTAGGGTTTACAAATTCTTCCGCCTCTCAAAGCACACAAAAGAATGCATACTGGAGAGAAGCCTTACAAGTGTGATGTTTGCGGAGTAGGGTTAACAAAGTCTTTTACTCTCAAAGCACTCAAAAGAAAACATACTGGAGAGAAGTCTTATAATTGTGGTGTAATGTTTACACACTCTTCTAGTCTGAAACAACACAAAGGAATACATACTCGAGAGAAGCCTTACAAGTGTAAGAGCTTCAACTTGACCAGATATGTCAAGTTGCTACTGTGTCCCACTAATGCAAGGAGCTGATTGAAGCGTAAAGGAATATAGATAACTACGTAAAGAATATTAACATGGTCACTTCGTCAGAACCATGTATACTACCACTCTGTTAACCTTCATGTTGTAGCAGTTAGTGCAGTCAATCAACATCCATGTTGATTGTTATTGACTATGTACTTTTTCTGCCATGAATATAATGATGAGGATCGTCTACATTACTGATATCAAAGTATATCTATAATAAATCTAGTTTTGTCGCCAATTGTTCACTGTGAGTCCAGCATCTATTTATCGCCGGTTTGGTCATACTGTCATGACCCATTAAACATTGTTACCGAGCTCCATTGTCATCACCATAAGCCAAAGTAATGGCCGACATCATATTTGCGTTATCAAGAAATATGTCGGCCACATGTGGTAAGCCCGACAGCCCTGACAACATCATTGTCAATTCAGAAACGAAAAACCACCAGTAACAGCTTGGTGGCCAGTATGGAGATAAGATTGTGCCATAGTCGTGAATGTGTAAGCAGTAAGATGATGTTGCTGTTCCCAAGCAGCAATCTGTTCCGGAGTACATATCTTTACCCCGTGTATCTGTCCGATGACAAGGTTGGTGATCGGATTTGGTAGCATGAATACGTTTATTTATTTATAGTGAATCAGAGAAGCACCAATCCACATTGATGAGGCGTCACTGCGAATGATGAAAGGAATATTTTTGTTTGGTAACCTCAAGATAGGAGCAGGGGAAAATAATAACTTAATCCTATCTAAAGTGGCCTGGCAATCCTGCGACCACTGAACCATGTTAGGCAACCCTTTCTTTAACAGACTAGAAAGAGTGGCAGTGATAGTTGAGAAGTTAGAGATGAAGCGATTAACGATATGGGACGACAGAATTGTCTGCGTAAGGGAACAGAGTGATATGTAACTCGTGTTGAGAACAATACGGTGCGTAAAATACAGGCACAAGAAACAGTACAAAATAATCAGCTGAATGTGTGAAATGACATACAGAAAAGTCATGAACATACAAATTAAGCTGACATCTAAATGAAAATTAATAAGAGTGTAATGATGACTGATGAGCATGATAAAGGAAACTCAGTTGACAACGGCAGATCTCTAAAAGGTTGAACTAATGTCTTAGCCTGGATTCTGTTCAGTGAAAGAAACATTTGATATGCAAGAAAGATGCAAAAACAGACATGAATGAATTTGGACACGCATCGAATGTGAAAGGTAAAGCAGTGAGTACGACAAAGAGTCGTGGACCAAGAAGATGCTGAGCGAACTGGCCCAATAAGAAAGGTAAATATACCCACAAGATATATAAATGCACGAAGAACTGTCCATACATTTGGCTAATAAACCAACAGTCATTGCACAAGAGCAGTTGCAAACAACGTGACTGGATGTAGATTCAGCCATGGTAAGAAAGTTGGCAAGTACGTCAGACAATACAGAGGGATCTTTCTCCTTAATTGTACTCAAAGAAGTACTATAGTTTAAGCAATGACAAACTGAAGTAAGTTGTCCTGGGCTCAAAGAAGCACCAATATTGGTATTATGAACATCAGTATTATTAGTACCACAATATCCCACCACATTAGCAGAATGTATCTGGGGATAAGAATGCCATAGTTGTAAATGTGTAAGCAGTAAGTTGATGTTGCTGTTCCCAAGCAACAATCTGTTCTGGAGTACATACTTTTATCCACTGTATCTGTCCAACGACAAGGTCAGCGATCATATTTTTTATGGGGCATTGTGGACGATGGCAGTAGGAAAAGTTTCAACTGTGCAACCCAACTTCATGCATTTTACGACATTACCTGTAGCACAAGATGGGTGAACCAGTGACTGTCTGACTCCAACAGTCGTGCAACCCAAGTCTTAGAGTACCTTAACCAGAATGTTATTGACAAACCCCTTGTTTGGAGTAAGAGAACCCATTCCATCATGAGCAGATAAGGCTGGAAGGGTCAGGAGAGGATGACTGCAACTCAAGGTAGTAACTGCTTCAAGCTGAGAGCCGTGCACTCAGGGCACTGTGATGCACGATCAAAATCAAAATAACAAGAAGCAGCAGCATTAGTAACAGTAATATTGCTACCCTGATTTAAAATCACCTGAGGCTCACGTTGAGCTGAGTTAGCATGTCGAAGAGATCTATCATGATTTGGAGATCTACCTCTATATCGAGATTGATCATAACTATTTTCTCTATTGGGACCTCTGTTTTGATTAGAACTCCAATTGGAATGGTTACAAGACCCATTTTCCCTTTGATTAATATGTCCATTACCTGAATTGTGTTGGCTTCTATAAGAATTACTGTAAGGTTGCCAATTACAGTAGTCAACAAATTTTCAAAAGTTATTTGTACCAGAAATTAAATATATCATATTGATTTTGACATGCTGATTTCAAATATTATAATGAAATTCACCAATTGGCTCTGGTTTTTTTTAAAATGATGAATTTACATTACAGTAATACAAATAATGTATGCTTGTTTAATTCTCTGGGGTGAACAGTTAGTCTTTCTACTTTAGCATTATAAAAATTGTGGTTACATACTCAATTAATTGATATTTCAACATAAAATGATAGAAAAAATAAAAACATTATTTAAAGTTCACATATCATGTTTTAAAAAGGCACATTTGAACCCATTCCATCATTATTCAGTCGCTGTTCGAGCTCTCTTTGCTTGCTTCTTGTAGTCAATCGATGAGGTGTCTCTTGTCACAGTCCAACAGTAATCAGCAAGCATTGAAGGGCTCCAATTGCCTTGTTACCTTGTCTCCATAGCAGCAATGTCCTGGTGAAATCGTTCACCATGTTCATCACTGACTGCTCCACAGTTTGACGTAAAGAAATCCAGATGAGAATCCAGAAAATGAATTTTCAAAGACATGTTGCAGCCAAGACTCTTATACTTCAGAAGGAGATTTTCTACAATTTCATTGTAATTATCAGATCTGTTGTTTCCAAGAAAATTGTCCACCACTGACTTAAATGCTAGCCATGCTGCTTTTTCCTTGCCATGCAACACGCAAAGAAACTCGTCATCATGAAGAAGTTTTCGAATTTGCGGACCAACGAATACTCCCTCTTTTATTTTAGCTTCACTCAGTCTTGGAAATTTTCTGATGAGGTATTTGAAAGCCTCATCTGTTTTCTCCATTGCCATGACAAAGTTTTTCATGAGACCCAGCTTAATGTGCAAGGGTGGCAACAAAATCTTGCTGGTGTCGACAAGTGCTGGGTTCTCAACGTTCTTACTGCCCGGCTGCAATGACTGCCTGATTGGCCAATGTCTTCTGATGTAATGGTCACTTCGTGCACGGCTATTCCACTCACAGAGAAAGCAACAGTACTTGGTGTATCCACCCTATAGTCCAAGCAAAAGAGCGACCACTTTTAAGTCACCGCAAAGTGACCAATGATGATGATTGTAGTTTATACACTTCAAAAGCTGCTTAATGTTTTCATAAGTTTCTTTCATATGAACTGCGTGACCAACTGGAATTGACGGTAACACATTACCATTATTCAACAAAACAGCTTTAAGACTCGTCTTGGAGGAATCAATGAAAAGCCTCCACTCTTCCGGTATGTAATTGATTTTGAGGGCTGCCATTAAACCAGAAATATTGTAGCACGCAGAAAGGTCACCCTCTTTGAAAAAGAATGTAATAAGCGGTTCCTATACACAGAAATTGTAACATCTTCTGCCAGGAGATTCCACTGTTGCAATCTGGAACCCAAAAGCTCTGCCTTGTTCTTCGGTAAATTCAGATCTCTTACAAGTTCATTCAGTTCACCTTGGGTTATTAAGTGTGGTTTAGTGGATGTAGTTTGCTCAAAATCTGGGTCACTTGAGGTTGATGGTTCAGGACCACCAATGTCCTCTTCTTCATCAGTGGAAGCAGCTGAAAATGATTCTGGCACTTTGGGAACTGGTAGGTCATCGCCATGTGGTACCGGACGTATTGCAGAGGGGATTTGTTTGGATATTCCGGAGTCAATTTTTTCTTCTTTGATGTGCCTTTCCCAATTGGAGGGACCATGCAAAAGTAACAGTTGTTGAGATGATCAGTGGGCTCTCTCCAAATCATTGGGACTGCAAAAGGCATAGCTTGCTTTTTGCCAGTCAACCACAGTTTAAGATGTGCTGCACATGTATTGCAGCATATGTGTGGCGCCCAGCTCTTATCTTGATCTCCTATTCTGCAGCCAAAATACAAACTGTACGCCTTCTTAATCACTCTAGTTATATTTTGTTTTTGTGATAAAATGTCACCTCACCACATATATAACAGAAATTATTAGCACTGTTTACACATGTCCTAGGCATTTCTAACTACGATACTTTTGATAAGGACAAATGCACTAACTAATGGCAAAATTTTATCAGAGATAATATATTTATACACAAAGGTGATGTAATCATAGTTAGGATTGCATCATCAACTTCTAGTTACATTTTTATTGGTCATTAGAAAAATTATGCAATCGCCCACAACAGTTGCATCATATATATAAATTTACCGTAATTAAATAAACTAGTAGCATATATCTTGAAAACTAGAGCCAATCAACATTTTTTAATGTCATTTTCGTTTTCAGCACACCAAAATTAGTTAAGATCAGCTATTTTCATTTCTGGTACATTTTGGTTGTTGACTAATTATTGGCGTGGTTATCACGACCACCTGAATTGTTTTCACTAAAATGTTGTGGTCCATTGAATTGTCTCCAGTCCCTTGGAGCAGGAGAATTGCTACGGAATTGATTCCCTTGGTGAGATCTGTATTTCCAGTAATCTCCCCTACCAAAATTACGATCACTGCTTTGTGACCTAGGTCGCGTTATTATTGTAAGACATAGCTGATGCCACTGGTAATGCTTCCCTGACATTAGATTTGCTAACAACCATGTTTGGATGTGCGGTAAGAAACTGACGACCAATTTCCTCTGGGATAGTCAGGTTAGCAGGCCTTCATTCATACAGAAAGGAGAGAAATAATGGGTTGACTGAGGACATCACTTTATCCCTGAGCATCAAGTCCATAAGGGCTTCGTATGTGTGCTCTATTCTTGAAAGTTCAACCCAGCGAGAAAATGTAAGACGTATAGTTGCAATGAAATCAGAGAAGTCCTTTCCATTCTCTGGCAGTAAGCTTTTAAAATGGAGCCTATAACCGTCTTCGTCAAGTTGATATTTTGTAAGTAAAATACCCCTGATAATACTGTAGTCATTTTTGCTAGGTCCTTCCACCATGCAAACTGCTGTTAAAGCTTCTCCTGTGAGAAGTTCTATAAGTAGTGTACAATATTCTGATATATCTATCTTTTGAGAGTCACATATGGCTTTGAATCTATTTAGAAAGAATACGAAATCGTCGGAATTGGATTTAAATGTTGGCAACCTGATCTTGTAAGAACCAGAATGGTTCTTGTGTGTAGTTGCTTGAGTTTCAGGAGCATTTTGTGCATTATTTCTATTCATTATCTTGATCCTCTCAAGTTCTAAAGATAATAATTTATGTTCGTGAAGTCTACGATTTTTGTTTTCAGTAGCTTCCATTTGCATTTTCTGAAAGATGAAGATGATATTCTTGATGAGCAATACTAAGAATTGTTTTATTTCAAATATTTAGCCAGAAACGGCTCATTTTAAGTATCTCGCCTCCGATACTTAGTCTCCTGTAAACGTTATGGCGGAGCTTCAACTTGACCAGATATGTCAAGTTGCTAGTGTGTCCCACTAACGCTAGGAGCTGATTGAAGCGTAAAAGAATATAGATAACTACGATAAGAATATTTACATGGTCACTTTGTCAGAACCATGTATACTACCAATCCATTAACCTTCGTGTGGTAGCGGTTAGTGCAGTCAAACAACGTCCACATTGGTTGTTATTGACTATGTACTTTTTCTGCCATGAATATAATGATGATGATCGTCTACATTAATGATGTCAAAGTATATCTACAATAAATCTTGTTTTGTCGCCAACTGTTCACTATGAGTCCAGCATCTATTTATTGCCAGTTTGGTCATACTGTCTGTGAGGACACGTCTGTACATGTCGTTTTGTGTGATCTCTCACACCTTCAGCCCGCTGGCAGTATCCTTTCTTTCTCTTCATTTTTCTCACTCATCTTTTTTTTTTTTTTTTTTGCATAAATCTTGCCTTTTCATTCGTTATTTTTACTATTTTGCTCTATGCTGGACATAGCATGGTGAATTCTCTAACACGCCACTCCCCTATAGCAGTATTTGCTATGGGAGTAATGCGTATCTTATTGTTTCACACTCCACTCCCAGACTGTTGTTACGATTATCCAGGTTTGGTGACCCAGCCAGCGATAATATTTTATCGCCTAATCCATCTGAACACCTGTGGTAGCGTGTCCATCAAACATTTGACCCCACTGAAAAGCAGCTGATCATGTTGACACAAGCCGGTATGAAATCAGATGAAAGAAGACCACACGTCTGTCCAGACATCTGTCTGGCATAGATATGCAGATTATTCTGATAAACAGAGGTGCGCCAGAATTCATAGGTAACGATATGGCATCACTGTGTAAGAGGACACGCGTGTATACTAAATTTAATATTTTCAAATACGCATGGGATGAGTAATGATAAATTCCCCCACCCAAACAGTGCTAGATAGATTGGATTGGTTTGCCAGCATCTACTATGATTTGATTGGAACTTTCGGCGGAAACACAGCTGGGATTTGAAACTAAGGATTGTGAGATATAATCTAACAAACTCGGAGTCACCACACACAGACAGACTGCATCGCAGCAGCAACTAAACACTTCCTACAAGCCAGAGGAAAGAGAATAGGACTTATCCTTCTATAATTATAAGTACCAGATCGAGTATTGGGCAACTTTGGAATTTACAAGTAAACCTGCATTTTAATACAAGACTGGAAACTTGGGAATTTTATCACAAGAAGTCATAAGAGGAATTATACAAACAGTTTTCCCAGGCCAGGAACTCGCAGAACACCAGCCGTCAGAGGAATTAATTCATATTTCCAGAACTTAAGTGATTCAAACAGCATCTAACTACAGGGCAGTGGGTCCATTCTAACCTGTGCCGGGGGAAGTGTGTATTCCCAAAATTTTGGGGTAAGTGTAAACCATTTATTTATTTATTTACGAATGTAAATTTTACAGGTTTCTTGCTAAGTGGTTATATATACTGTTCAAAAAAATAAACGCAACATTTTTGGTGTTACTTTTATAAAAGATATTCGCTGATTGGACATCAGTCAACCTATCGACTGTGTCCATCTGGTCATTAACTTCTCATGGTTACCTGAATTGAACTCCGCCTATGCCGGTCCCAAGCCCGGATGAAAAAGGAGGAGGGCGGCCTGCATGGAGGCCATAAGGAGGCAGCCCCTCCACCATGCAAAGGCACAACAGGCCAATCACCTGTTTGTCTTAAACTATGATTACGAGCAATACAAGAGAGAAAACCGGACTGATTCTAAAGGCGACGAACTGGAACGGACTACGGACTACGACTTATGGAACTTGGAACACAAGAAGTATAAATGGGAAGGAAGAGGAGCTGGTGGAAGAGATGAGGAAAGCAAAACTAGAAATCCTGGCTATAACGGAAACGAAGAAAAAAGGACAAGGAGTCATGGATCTCGATGGCAACACGTTGCTCTACAGTGGTGTACCCATATCTGAAAGAGCTAAAGGGGGCGTGGGTTGCATTGTGGCCCAAAATCAAAAAGACAGTATCAAGGGATGGAACTTTGTCTCGGAGCGCATTATGGTTGTAAAACTAAAAGAAGGAGAAACCATAGTCAACCTGGTCATAGTGTATGGGCCAAATGAGGATGA
Source organism: Oreohelix idahoensis (assembly GCA_024509875.1). NCBI lineage: Eukaryota > Metazoa > Mollusca > Gastropoda > Stylommatophora > Oreohelicidae > Oreohelix > Oreohelix idahoensis. The sequence goes on from JAMPIV010006370.1 coordinate 473,781, forward strand.
GAGAGCAGAGGTCAAGGAGGAATTCTTCGAGCTGCTTCAAAGGACGGTGGATGACTGCCTAGATGAAGTTATCATGCTCGGAGATTTTAATGCCAGAGTTGGAAATGACCATGCTAGATGGGGTGGAGTTATCGGAAGATATGGAGAAGATACTCTCAATGACAATGGAAAGCGACTCCTTAGATTCTGTAGTGAGCAGAATCTGATCATTACAAACACAAAGTTCCCCCATAAGCGCATACATGCATACACTAGATGTGAACCAACCAAGAATGAGAAGTCAGTGATCGACTATGCCATTGTTCGGAGAAGCTCATTCAGATATGTCCGAGATGCAAGAGTCTGGAGGGGGCCAGAGATTGGAAGTGATCACTACCTGCTAACAATCAAACAAACAACTGAAAGAGTTGCTCAGCCTAGGAACTTCCCAACATCACGCAAGAAACCAAGTAAACGAGCAGGAGAAATGAGCATTAGGACCTACAAGCTGAGAGAGCCAGAAATTAAGACCAGATATCAGGGGCTTATTGCTACAGCAGTGAGCAACACAGAAGAACGACCTGATGACTTGGAAACCCTCTGGAATAAATTCAAGGATATCATAAAGACAGCTGCTGCAGAAGCATGCGGTGAAGTCCGACTTGGGAACCAGAGAAAGAGGACACCTTGGTGGACAGAGGAAGTCAAAGAGAAAATAAGAGAGAAGAAAATGGCATGGAAACAATACTTAGGAGCTAAAAACACAACAGGACAAATGGAAAAATATAGAGAATATGTGACACTCAGAACAGAAGCAAAGAACAAAGTGCTAGCAGCAAAACAGAAGTCCTGGGAAGAGTTTGGAGAAAAGCTAGAAAAAGATGCACAAGAAAACCAGAAATTGTTCTATAAGACCCTAAAGAACATGAGGAAGGAAAAACAATGCCCTCTCAAATTTATAAAGGACAAGCAAGGCAAATTGCTTACAGCCCCGAAGGAAGTAATGGAAAGATGGAAAGAATATTTCTCAGAACTCCTGGATGGTGAGCATGGTGAAGCATCAGAAATGATAACCACTAGCACAGAAGAGAAAACCAATGATGGTGAAGACGACATAAAGATGGAAGAACTGAGGGCAGCACTAGAGAAAATCAAGATGGGCAAAGCAGCAGGGCATGATGGTATAACACCAGAAATGGTTAAGTACATGGGAGCATCAGGCGACCTATTACTCTTAAAGGTCCTACAGGCAGCATGGTGCAACAAGACCATACCAAAGGATTGGGAGATTGCCATCATAAACACCAATTTTCAAAAAGGGTGACAATCGACAATGTGGAAACCATAGAGGCATATCCCTTCTCAGTGTCCCTGGTAAAATCTACTCTAGAATCCTAGAGCAGAGACTCCGACGCCTAGCTGAGCCACAATTGGATGAGGTCCAGTGCGGATTCCGAGCAAACCGAAGTACTCAAGACCTAATCTTCACACTCAGACAGCTGAGTGAAAAGGCCCTTGAGTATAAGAGTGAGATCCATCTTTGTTTCATAGATCTGGAAAAGGCGTTTGACAGGGTCCCCTGGAGCAAACTTTGGGACTGTTTGGCAAGGAAGAACATTCCAGCACCTCTGATTCATGCTATACAGAGCTTCTACAAGTCTTGCAGAAATTATGTAAGGACAGCAAACCATAAGTCAGAAGAGTTCAGGACCACCACTGGTGTAAGACAAGGTGATATCCTATCACCTTACCTCTTCATACTCCTTATGGACGATGTCATCAAGGCATGTAAGGAGAGAACAAGAAAGTATTCAGTGGGGTACTGGAAGATGAGACAGGTCTATATTTCGGAGCTGGCATTTGCTGATGATGTTGCCCTGATTGCTAAATCAGAGGCACATCTCCAATCCAACCTGCAAGTCTGGAAGGAAGAGCTGGAGAAGAGAGGGATGGTCATAAGCAGCTCTAAAACAAAATCCATGGTGATATCACGAGAAGAAAGAAAACATCAGATTAAGTTGGGAGAACAGGTCCTGGAGCAGGTCGACCACTTTAAATATCTCGGAGCTATTATAGACCGAAAGGGAGGCATCAAAGAAGAGTTGGCCACTCGAAAAGCAGCGGCTGGGAGACTTTTTCAGGCCATAAATCGTGGATTCCTCAGCAAGAAAGAGGTTGGTAAGAAAACGAAGATGGCTGTATACCGCTCCACCTATGTCCCAGTCTTGACGTATGGATGCGAGTCGTGGGCAATGACTACAACCCACAAAAGCCAGATCCAAACCTCAGAAATGAGGTATCTGAGGAAAGTGGTTGAAGTAACAAGAAGAGACATGGTCCGCAACCAGATGATCCGTCAAGGCCTAAAATCCCATCCGCTGCAGACCCAAATAGAACAGTCCCAACTAAGATGGTTTGGCCATGTCTGCAGAATGGGAGAAGATCGGCTACCACGACAAGCATGGGAAACAAAGAGCCAGGGATCCAGACCCTGAGGACGACCCAGAGTCCGCTGGGAGGACAACATTAGACAATCTTTGAAGGACCGAGGACTAGAATGGAACCAGGCCAGGAAGAAGACAGCTGATAGAATGGTCTGGCGCTCTCTCTTCCAAACCTCTACACCTCACGGTAGAAGGGGAACGACTAAGTAAGTAAGTAAGATTACCTGAATTTTACTCACCTCATGATTCGTGAGGTCATGAAAGAGGTCAAGGTCAAAACAACATTTTTGACAATAACTCGTGACATGTTCATGAAAATCCCGTGAAACTTACTGAACACAAAACTCTCTGACCATATCATTGAATGCCTATAAAAGATTGACGCTCCTCGAATAAATTCAGTTGAAAATTCAATGCGTAGGTATGGCTCATCTCACTACAGAACAACGACTCATCATCATCATTGGACGTTTACAGACTGGACAGTCACAAAGTGTAGTGGCCAGACAATTTAATGTGGTTAGAAGCACCATTAGTCGCCTTTGAAGGCGATTTCAAGAAACTGGCTCAGTGGCAGACCGGCCGCGCAGTGGAAGACCCAGAGTCACAACTCCTGCTGAATACCGCTTCATACGGCAGCGTCACCTCAGGAATTGACTTGCATCTGCGTCCTCCACAGTCCAGTCAATGTCAGCAGCTTGTCGAATTTCAGATCAAACGGTCAGGAGTTATTGTTAAAAATGTTGTTTTGACCTTGACCTGTTTCATGACCTCACGAATCATGAGGTGAGTACAATTCAGGTAACCAAGAGAAGTTAATGACCAGGTGGACACAGTCGATAGGTTGACTGATGTCCAATCAGCGAATATCTTTTATAAAAGTAACACCAAAAATGTTGCGTTTCTTTTTTGGAGCAGTATATATATGAGGCTGGCAACCTCAACATATGAAAACAGTATATGCATGAACCACTACTGCAAGAAATGGTGATTGTTTCTGATTAGTCATGCGAGAAACCCGACAGAAGAGCGACCTAGACCCTGACAGGAGTAGCGACGAGTAATGAGTGATAATTACATCACATGTGCCTAAAGTGTATAGAATTATTTTGTGAGATTTATATACCTTTTTAATTGTAATTCAGGCAAATCATTATTCATGCACTCCAGAATCAATTTCCTAGTTAATACCCAGAAGGATATTGGTGAATTTTCATCATATTCCCTGAGTTACATTGTGTGCTCGGGAATTTAATTCTTCTGAGAGGTTAACGTTTGTGGGTGGAACGCATGAAAATGGGCCTGTTAGTTTGCGGAGAAAAAATGTACTGAGGCATTTGTTTATTTCTAATTTGTCACAGTTCGTGGTTACAAGACATCAGACTTAAGAACTGAAGTTCCTACACCACAAGTGTGAGAGAAGAGTATCACCACCACCCGCCTACAGTGGACGAGTTATGTGGAGAAGTGTACTCATCACCAAAAAGAAGTGACGGAAACCACAGCTGCAGGACTCAGCTGGAGTTAAATTGTGTGTAACAGGCTACAGCAAAAATTACGAACATTATTATTCACGCCCTACCAAAACCTCAATAATGAAAAATTTAATATAACTTTCACCCCCTTTAATCCTTATTTTAACTTGTTGAACTAATTGCCTATTAAATTTGTTGTATGTTATTTTAAACTAAATAATAATAGTTGATTCTGTTTATTTGTATGAAAGCAAATGTATGAGCCAATTTTTCTTGATAAATACAGATATAAATATAGAGTTATTAATTATAAGAGGGCATTCGTTGGATTACTCCAACTGGGGGCTTGACGGGCGAGAATCAGTGCATAACCCCTTTTACAAAAGACGACGGACCAGATAATAAGTTAACAAATTTGCTCAGCCCTTAAGCGGCGTTTGTTCTTGACTTCTGGGAATTTCTTGTGAAGGCTCCCCTAAGGTAGAATCACCATTCATCTTCTATCTGTATCTCTTCCAAGAGTAATCTTGCGCAAAGATAGATACCTTGGATGACTTACTTTTAGATACGCTTGCGTGGTGACCTTTAGTGGACCACTACTGCAAAGCAAAGGGAGGCAATTCCGTGACACTGTCTTGACCCATTATACATTGTTAACGAGCTCCATTGTCATCACCATAAGCCAAAGTAATGGCCCACATCATATTCGCGTTATCAAGAAATACGTCGGCCACATGAGGTAAGCCCAACAGCCCTGACAACATCATTGTCAATTCAGAAACGAAAAACCACCAGTAACAAGAATATATTCTGGAAAGAAGCCTTACAAGTGTGATGTTTGTGGAGTAGGGTTTACACAATGTAGTAAACTTTATAAGCATAGAACAATACATACTGGAGAGAAGCCTTACAAATGTGATGTTTGTGGAGTAGAGTTTACACACTCTTCTAGTTTGAATTTTCACATAAGAATACATGCTGGAGATAATCCTTACAAGTATAATGTTTGTGGAGTAGGGTTTACAAATTTTTCTACTCTGTAAACACTCAAAGTAGCACATACTGAAGAGAAGCCTTACAAGTGTATGTTTGTTGTTTATGTTTACACATTCTTCTAATCTGAGAGAACACAAAGTAACATACTGGAGAGAAACCTTACAAGTAGGATGTTGTAGTGATCTTAATAAACATAAAAGAATACATACTGGAGAGAAGCCTTGAAAGTGTGATGTTTGTGGAGTAGGGCTAACACATTCTTTTAGTCTGAAATTACACAAAAGAATACATGCTGGAGAGTAGCCATTCAAGTGTGATGTTTGTGGCATCGGGTGTTCACTGTCTTCTCATCTGAAAGAACACAGAAGAATATATACTGGAAAGAAGCCTTACAAGTGTGATGTTTGTGGAGTAGGGTTTACAAATTCTTCTCTCAAAGCACTTAAAATAGCAAATCCTGGAGAGAAACCTTACATGTGGGTTGTGTTAAGTGTATGGTCTTATATGACACAGTGATCTTAATAATCACATAATACATACTGTAGAAAATCCATTTAAGTGGTATTTTTGTGGAGTAGAGTTTACATATTCTTTTAGTCTAAAGGTACACAAAATAACATACAGGTGTGTTGTGTGAGGTTTGCAAGGTAATATAATCTGGAAATATACCATAAACTACAAATAAAAAAGAATCCTTTAAATTGTAATATTTCTGGGATAGTTTTCACACGGTTTATTAGTGTGAAAAGACATAGTATAAGATACATACTGGAGAGAAGACTTTCAAATGTGATGTTTGTGGTATAGGTTTGACAGATTATGGTTGTCTAAGAAGACACAAAAATATACCAGGAGAGAAGCCTTACAAATGTGATCTTTGTGATGTAAAGTTTTACAGCAGTAGTACTCTGAGAATACACTTAAAGGAGTATCTTTACATGTATGATGTATGTAACATGTAGGTTACATAGTCTCTAAGTCTTGTAATGTTGAAAAAATATACACTGTAGAGTATTCTTACATGAATGGTGTATTTTGTGATTTAAAAACATTTATTCATACTTTTGTATTCACTGAAATACGTTGTTCCCATCACTTGTTAGAATCAAGATAAATACTGACCCATGACATTTGTTGGTTTTTTTAAATTCTCTAATGATTGTTCCAGTTAATTCAGCATCAACATCATATACTGTTTTTTTTTAAAAATACTTTGAGTTACTTCTGTTAATAATCTTAATCTAATCCAATATGTCCTTCACATTTTTGTGGTATAAACAGTCTACTTCTTATGGTTCACTTGAAGGATGTTTTTCTCTGCACATGAGACTATACCAGGCAATGTTGGTTGGTTATGTTTGACAAGTTTCTCCCCTAAATATGGGATCACATCTGGTTTTTTGTTTGTTTTGTTTTTGACACATTTTTGTGTCCTAAATATGAGATCGAATATAATACATTTGCAATATATCAGATCACCCTGGTAGAGCTACCATCCCATGGAAGAGGCAAGGGATGTTCCTTAGGTCGTCCATCTGCCTGGTGCTCACCCTGCTCACATCCCAAACAGCCAATGTTCAAGACTACTCTCCCAGTAGCCAAACAGCCTTTCTGCACATTGGATCACCTTAGACTTGGGTCATTAACAACTGTGATTGACAATACCTTGACTCAAGTTTTACCATGCTTGTTACATTATGAAGACATTTGTTGATGATGCCATTATTATTAAATATGTGTAAAAATTTCACGTCATAGGTTTTGTGAACAGAATTTGCCAAGATGGCTGAAAATGTTGTTAGCTAAACTTTTTCAAAAATCATCTCCACTTTCAGGCATATATTCAACATATAGACATGGACTGTAGCATAGAAATGGAGAATGTCTCCTTACATGAACATACTGGCTTGCACCTAGTCAGTCACAGGCAAAATGCAGCAAAGCAGGCAAACAACTCATATCACAAAGTTCATCAGACAACTTAGACAGGAAGCACATTACATTTGATCATGAGCTATGGTATAAGTACCGTGATGATCACATCATTCACAAATACAGCAGTGGTCTGGTAGCTCTGAAAATAATGGTCACAGTGCATCTGGAACAGAAATTACTGTTTCTTCTTTATCATCAGGCAGTCACATTGGTCATTGAGTATGGGTTGGGAATACTCACACTGTTAGTAACACAATGTGAATGACTAGAATGCATTCAAAATGAAGGGATGCATATAGTCTTGGGCTGTACACTAGATACCACCATTGTGACAATTAGGCTTAGAGTGCAATCGATTAGATCCAGATATGCGATGGCCCAAGCAAAAGCCTATATGCGAGTAACCACAGACAAACGGCACCCCCTGCATGGAAACATAGCTGACATTAAGGGAGCAAGAATAAAGAGGGGAATTTCATCGATGACACAGGCAGAGATAACGATCACGCAGGTGATCACAGCTGAAAATTTATTCAAAGGAGAAGATGAGAACCGGATTAACTGCCAGAAAGTCATCATCAGCCTTGGCAGAGAGTGTAGAACTTGGGGCAAAGGCAAAGCAGAACTGGAAATTAATCACCTAATACATGCTCTTCTTTGATCCTTAGCCGCCGACCGTCAAAGCAGTCAGTGGCCATCACGCCTGGTGGCATCTTGTAGGGCAACAACAAATTGATTCCACTTTGCTTGGTCGGTGGCCATCCTTCTTACAGTACCCCAACTCTGGTTCATTCTTTGCATCTCAGCCTCCACAGTCCTCCGCCAAGTTGTTTTTGGTCGGCCTCTCTTTCATTTAGTTCAGGGGTCCAAAGAATAGCTGTTCTTGTGATGGCATCGGGGTCTCTTCTGAAGACATGGCCAACCCAGCTCCAGCATCTGCCAGCTATGATGGCGTGCATGTCCTCTTGCTTGCTTCGAGTAAGCAGATCTTGGTTGGTGATGGTATTCAGCCAAAAGATTCAGAGAATTTTTCTTAGGCATGTTGTGTGACAAGAGGACAATTTTGACATTTACTTCTCTGTAACTCTCCAGCATTCCACACTATAGAGAAGCACAGAAAGCACACAGCTCTGATATAATCTTAATTTAGTGCTTGTGCTGTACTGAGAGGACTTCCAGATGTTGTTTAGACTAAAAAAGGCTGTTCTTGCTTTGTTCATTCTGTTGTTGATATCTTTGCTTGCTCCGCCGTCTGGTGTTACTATGCATCCTAGGTATGTGAAGGTGTCTGTCTGTTCCAGTTGCTGATTCCTTACTGATATGGGCTCAGGGTTGCTCACATTGGGCGTCATGACCTCAGACTTCTTTAAATTGATGTTCAAGCCCACCTGCTGGCTATACTTATTAAGTCTATCCATTTTTTCCTGGATTTGTTGATGTGAATGTGTTAGTAGTGCAATGTCATCTGCATATTCCAGATCTTGCCACTGCATCTGCCTAGCAGACCTAGATGCGTATTAACAGCCTGTTACAGCTTGTGTGTATTGCCTGAGGGTAAGAAAGAATATGTATATATATGTATATAATTATGTAATTTTCCTGTGATTAATCCACTTGGGCGTTAGAAATGTATGGTATGTGTTAAGAAAAATTACAGGACTAGTGTGTTGCCGGCAGAAACTGCCAGCATCTGTGTACAGTTAGAGGAAAGCCAGCCTTGTAAATATGTAGAATAATTGAGAATGATGGCATAAGTACGCCTGTAAGTTTGATAAAGTGTTTAAAGGAATATTTCTTAAGGAACGACACACTGATCAGGAACATAAGAAAGGATGGCAGGATTTGTTAAAATGTATTGTTCAAGGTGTTACTTAGTAGTTTATACTAGACCAAATCATTGTATGGAAGCGGATCATGGACAAATGGATCTAACTTAGGATTTATAAGGAAAGTGTAGTCACAATGAACTGGCTGTGAGTGGTACTGAGGTAAATTGTCCTGTGCAAATGTCTTTCTGACCTTAAGCACTGGTGCAGAAAAAAGGCTGTCAGTGGCGACAGGACGATTCTCCAGCAACTTCAGAGCAGAGGCAGAGGCCTTGAAAACTGCAGCAGAGGTTATATTGACAGAAGAAACGGCAGAGAGACAAGTTGCTTTCTTTACTGATGCACAGTCAGTAATTGCAAAGTTGAAAAGACAAAATAATACAGACCTGGATGATCTCAGAGTAGTGCTCCACAAACTTTGTCAACGATTCAAAAGTGTTGTGATCCAGTGGATCCCATCTCATTGTAACATCGCCGGCAATGAAGAGGCTGACAGAATGGCAAAAGAAGGTTCACATCTACCTCAGCCTGATGCAAGCATAACTTTTGAGGAGGCAAAGAGTTTTATCAGAATCAGTTACAGAAACAAATGGAATGTAGAACATCCAGGGCACACACAGAATGATGCTTACTACCAGCTCCACCGAAGAGAACAAGTGGTAATCTTCAGACTCCGCACTGGCCACAACAGATTGAGATACCATCTATTCAACAAGCTAAAGATAGGAACTACCGATCAGTGTAACTGTGGCACTGATAAAATGACTGCTGAACATCTTCAAAGTTGCCACTTATATGTGGTACAGAGAAAGTGCATATGGCCGACGCCAGCTCCTGTCGTGGAAAAGCTTTACGGGGATTCAAATAGCCTCAAACTGACTACTGCTTTCTTTGAGAACATTCAAGTGGACATCTGAGAGTGTACGAAGAAGAAGAAGAAATGTCTGACACTGTTGGTTACGTCCATTGTGTGTGTGGACAGAATAGTGCTGGACCATACAGGGGTTGTGATTATTTGTATTCCAGGTTTTATCCTGCAACTACCAAGATTGTGCGAGACATCCACTTCTGTGGTACTCTGTGGTGCAAAAGTTCTTGAGGTTCATAAAACTAGTTACCCTGTTTTCCCGGCCTGGAGATCCAGACTTTGGGTGTTCATGGATAGAGTGTGATGCATCTCAACATACCAGATGAGTGATAAAGCAATTCCACTGGTCAGCCTATCCAGAGACTATACATATATATATATATATATATATATATATATATATATATATATATATATATATATATATATATATATATATATATATATATATATATATATATATATATATATATATAATACAAAAGACACAAACTTAGCGAGTGATGACTCATGATGGACATTATTAAAATGATTACTAACTCCACAGTCCATCGAAAGTGATAAACATATGTGAAATATATAATTGATATTTGAAAGATACATTTATCATATTGAACTATTTTGGAAATTGACATTCCATGTTTATTTATTTTATTTTGTAAAAACATTTGAATTCTTTATAAGTTACCTAACCGAAAGGATAAACGGTATAGGATCAATAAATTGTAAATATGTACAATCAGTCTTGCTGAATTATTTAAATTGAGTTATAGTTCTGGTTGATATATAGTTACATATTTAATTAATTAATTAATCCCCTAGCAGAGTCAATACAAATATAATAACCATTATTCAAGGGAGAATCTTGAGAAGTAGCACATAGACATTCAGGAACAAACACTTTCATCATAACTGAAGGTTGATATTATTAGATGGAAAGAGGTGAAATGGTGACATTGTAAGTGTCAACTATTCTTTTTATGTAAAAAAACGATAGAGAGTTGCGGTGTTGTTCGTATATTGAATTTGAAAAGACCAACCTGGCTCAAGATGGTTCCTCAGATCGGGAAATCCCACAAGAGCTGACATATTTTTTTTTTGTTCTTATTACAACGACGAACTGTTTTACCTCTAGTTATGAACCCGGCTCGATGGTCGGCGCAAACTTCGTGAGGAAACCATAGATCGTATACTTTTATAAAATTTCGTTAGCATAGAGTGTCTGTAATCTGTCCACAGACGAGTAATTTATCGCCGGGCACCCCTTAGGTAAACCCAACGCTCGGTAGCTGACTGGCCCATCTGGGTTCATGACGAATTCGAACTAAGTATTTGTTCCAGTTATCAAATGGTTATCTACTTTTTTTGTCCTGCAATTTTCAAACTTTAGTGAAAACATTTCTGCCAATCAGCAAAGATGGTCCCAAAATTTTCTCCCAGTCCTGCTCAACTGTTCCAACCTGTAAGTAAATATCTATTAACCTGTTTTTAATTTTGTTATTTTTGCACGTGCCAAATATTTCTTCAAACGTATCTTCCAGTTGACACATATTTCTTCAAATGTTTCTTACAGTTGTTAAATATTTCTAACAGTTGTCAAATATTTCTTACAGTTGTCAAATATTTATACAAATCCAGTTGTCAAATATTTCTTCAAACTTTTTTCAAGTTGTAAAATATTTCTTCAAATGTTTTTTTCTAGTTGTCAAATATTTCTTCAAACGTTTTTTCAAGTTGTAAAATATTTCTTCAAACGTTTTTTCCAGATGTCAAATATTTCTTCAAATGTTTTTTCCAGTTGTCAAATATTTTTTCAAATGTTTTTTCCAGTTGTCAAATATTTCTTCAAATGTTTTTTTAAGTTGTAAAATATTTCTTCAAACGTTTTTTCCAGTTGACAAACTGTCAAATTGTGTGGGGTGTGTGGAGGAGCAGCCACATCAGGACGCCCACTCCTGTCTGACAACAACCCTCGATGATCTGAAAAATATACATCTAGAGGAGGTCCTCCTATGTGTGATCTCGCATGAGGATTTCATCCGCCTAACCCTAGCCATGGTAAGGAGAATCCTTATACATTATATTCATCGTCGAGATGGACGACAACAATGTCAACCAGCCTAACCTTGCTGGCTGACCACCACATATGATATTATAAAGGACGGACCATAGAGTGTATCAGAACATCTTACTGATCATATTTTATTTATGATGTGGAGCCAATGTTCCTGTGTTTAATACGTCATTCAACGTTGAAATTGTTTTACTGTCTTCGCTGCAGATTTAATTAAAGTTATAATTTTTATTGTTTTCGATGCTGGCAAGTTGTATCCGCTTTCAACCTTCGCAACTCACGACATGTATCCTAACTCCAGCAATACATCGTAACACAGGCCTTGTTCTCAAATGCCCAGGGTAAGAGAGAGACAGAGGAAGACCATGGAATACACAGAGAAGAGAACTGGAGGCAGACATGAAGACGATATGGGAAGATCTTGAGCGGATGGCACGTGACAAGAAAACTTGGCATAAAGCACTTGCTCTTAATTGAATTGAAAGGTGGTGATGATGGTGGCTAGTTAACTACATTATACTTGATAACGTTCTTGCTTCTCAGTAATACACAAAAAAAGTTAGAAAAAAGAGGGGGGGGGGGGGAGAGATGTTTGAAGTCACGTTAGGGAAGGTTTGTGGTTTTTGTGATGAAATGTGACAAGGGGAAGGTCGGGGGTTAAAACATGACAAAATCTGAGCAATGTCATATGTGGACAACCCTTAATAACACATGAAATAAAATATGTTAGACATTTTCATCATTGAATTATCAGGGGAGGTAAGGTTTTATTTAACAAGGGAACCAATTTAATTAATAACCAAACACTAAACTGAATCATAATTGTATCAAATAATGCTGGAACATAATATAACGAAGTGTTTTTTCATCTCTAAATTATTGAACCTCTTATAAACTTAAATATTTGGATGTTTTTATTTGTATTATTTGAATACTTTTAAAAAGAATACCCTGCACTTCATGAAAATTTCATAGCAGGGAACATTTATTAGTTCTGTCGCTTTCAATGTTAAATTCAATTTATTATGGCGCATGTTTGCACATACAAATGTTGCTAAATCACAGTAAAGCACTCTTCATCAACCTCTTGAACATACTGTACCACGAAACATCCCAGTCAAACGTCTCTGCCTCTCCACATGTAAGCCTACCTTGCCGTTGGTTGTAGAGCTTGAGTGCACCAATGATCTCGGGAGCTATGCCGGTGGGAGTTTTACTCCTGGCAGTGTCACCCAAGCCGGACAGGTCCTTGGTGAGGGGCCAGACTAAATGGGCTGAGTAGGTGGAACCCTACAGGTGAGATGCAGAACCCACCGGCTAGTGGTACATGCTCTGGTCTGCACCAATCCACTCCCACTTCATGGGTTAAATTATTTCTTGCCTCATTCTTCACTGTTTGTCATCTATCCACTAAAGTCATGGAATAAACCCTGCACAAAATCACCGCAGAAGGGTACGATAGTCTTGGTTGCCAATCCACCTAAGAGAAAGACAACTTCACACAAACCCGGGTAGGAAAGACTCGTTAGTCCGGAGCTTTCCTAGTAGAGACAACTCTGATGACAAATCCCGGGTAGATGAAGCTAATAAACCTTGGAAGGCAGTTCGACTAGGAGAAGGAAAACTCTGATTTTAAACACCTGCTGACTTGCATGTAGGCTGGGGACAGCCAAGGTCTAAGGAACGCAATCCTATAGAAACGCCTGTTGAAAACGCATGCACTGGGCTACATGCTTAACGAAACAATGCAACGTATTTCGCTAAATGAAGATGTCACGAATACAATTTCAGCAGTGTTGTGCTCGTCCCGTGGAGTCCCGCCAAGCAGCGAGAGTGCCGGATCCCCTGCCTTGAAGGGGTCCAACCAATACTACTGGTTGTCACCTTCCCCTGAATTGTGGAGTCAATGTAAAGAGGGAAAGGGCAAAAGCTTTTGAACAAACACCAAGAACACTCAATATTCTGCAGTGGAATGCAGAAAGAGTTCTCAACATAAAAGTCCCCCTGAAAAACTACCTTAATATGGTTTAAATCGATGTAGCTTGCATCCAAGAAACACATCCCAACAGCAGCCCCAGATTCTCAATAAGAGTATACCAGGCTTTCCGACTCGATCGAGAAGGACACAAAGGAGGTGTACTAGGGTCTATTACTTACCCGAAACTCAATACCAAGTAGCGAGGTATCCGTGAACTTCAACGACCAGTTAGAAATTTTAGGGGTTGACATAAGAATAAAGGACACGAACATGCGTATCTACAGTTTGTATGGCCCACTGGGCAAAGACCTGTCACTTGCAAATATGGAAATAAAGAATTCAAACTGCATAGTTGTCGGAGACTTCAACGGCCATTCGGAAATATGGGGATATCCAGTTACAGACAGTAGAGGAGAGGAAGCGAGGGACTGGGAGATCGACACAAACTTTCACCTTATCAACAGGCCAGATAATAAACCCAGTTTCTACTCTAGAGAATGTCACACCACTTCCACTCCAGACCTAGCATTCGCCACAAGGGATATCCTTCAAAAATTAACCGACAGGTACTTGGTCACTAGCAGGCAGCGACCACTGACTAATAAAGCTAGTGGTTAATATGGAGTATGTTCCCCATGTATTGAAACCACTGTCCGGATGGAATCACAAAAGAACCGACTGGGATAAGTTTACAGTGCTGACTGACAGTCTTTGCGAGACCATCAGCACACGAAACAACAGCGTAAAAAATATGGTTGAAAGCTTTAATAGAGCAACGCTTCAATATTGAGACCATTCCGAGAGGGGCAAGAAAGAACTACAAGCCAATCTGGACTGAAGAACTGCACAAAATTGAAAATGAGGTAACAGATACCAGAGACACGGCAGAAATAGAACAAACATCTGAAGCAAACATCTTGCTCAAAGCAACCACTGCAAAGTACAAAATAACATTAAATAAAACAACAAGAAACTGCTGGAAGCAAATAACAGAAAATCTCAACCTATATAAAGAAGGGAACAAACTGTGGAAACTAGTTAGAGCTTTGAATAACGAAGAACCTTACAAAAATCACATCACAATCAAACAAGGTGAAAATATGCTCTCAGGGGGAAAAAAGCTGCAAATGCAATATTGGAACACTATGCTAGTGCAAACCACATTAATGTCCCTGTAGACAGAAGAAAGGCCATCACTGATGAACAACGGAGTCATGACAACAAAAAGCTTGCACCAGAAGACCATATGATGGCAAAGTCAACAATGGAAGAAATGGAAGTGGCAATGAGGGCGCTAAAGAAAAAGAAGTCACCTGGAAAAGATAAGATAACAAATGAAATGCTAACAGGCCTAGGAACAACGGCCAAAAAAAGAAGCTTCTGACCATCCTAAACTGCAGCTGGAGAAAAAGGAATAGTTCCACAGGCATGGAAAGACATCATACTGATTCCAATACCTAAGAAAGACAAAGTTCAAACAGAACCAAATGGCTACAGACCTATCAGTCTACTTAGCTGTGTTGGAAGATTGATGTGGCATCTGGAGGAAAAACGTCTCTTAGTCCCACATCAAGCAGGATTCAGAAAACACAGACCCACTGAAGGCCAGATCACTTATATAACTCAAAAAATTGAGGACGCTTTCCAAGAGAAAAAGCACACACTGGTGGTTTTGGTGGACTTAGAAAAAGCATTTGACAAAGTGTGGAAAGATGGACTGAAAGTCAAGCTGCAAAGAAGTGAAGTGTGTGGGAGAATGTTCAAATAGATCAGCTACTATCTTGAGAATAGAACTGCAGAGTCCAACTACAAGGACAGACCAGTAGGAAGATGGTATTGGAGCAGGGTGTTCCGCAAGGGGGAGTCCTGTCACCCTCGTAGTTCCTTGCATATATAAATGACACATCAGAGAATATTCCAAGCGTGGTACTTACTTTTATGATAAGGCAGCCATCTTGTTTTTCTTACACATTAGGAATAGCAACAATTTGATTTCATACTACACCATAATCGTAGATAACTACTAACTTTAGATAACTATTAATAATTTAACATTAGATAAACAAATAATTTTAATCTAACAGACCCAAATAGGACGAAAACTAGTGATAATTAAGTATAAAATAAGGTGATTATAGAGTGAAAAGTAATAGAATACATAGGATAGGCTGATCCTGATAGGTCCAAAAGATTTTAGGGATTTTATGATAAATTAGGAATTTCAGTTAAAAAGGATTAAAATAGGCCCAGGCGCCACATGTTTTCAAGCAGAAAATTAGGGCATAGCTCATAGCCCAACATCATGCCAACTATAACCAGATCACAGTCAGGTGAAGGCAAAACACGATCGGAGGCAGAGACACCAAGCACGATAAAATATAAGAAAACAATCAGGACCTCGAAGAAACAAATACTAAAGAATTAACTAGGAAGGAAAGCAAAACCAACAATCAAGGCACAGACAGTATCAAAGACAACTCAAGACCTAAAGAGCTTAAAGCAACCCTTAGTATAAGTAAATAAATTAAGGGGCTGCAGTAAAACTGGTAAGGAATATAAGTTTATAAACTAATAAAACGGTATAGAATCAGTTTTACAAATAACAGTTCACATGAGACAAGGGACGTTTCGGGTTTTACCCTTCATCAGCCACAGTTACAAACAGGTGACAAGGACAAGAATTACATATAGATACTACAAAAACACATGATGATGAGAAACATACAGAAAATGAGCGATACAAGCAGATGGAAAAAATAAACAACCACAGTGATGAGCGAAAAATGAACAATAATAATACAAGAAAATCGTAATACCTGAAAGAAATACCGAAACAAGAAAGTAAATATTCAACGAAACGAAAAAATGAATAAACAAAACTTAAGAACAAGTAAAAGGTCACTTAGCTAGATCGGAAGATGCTTGGAATAAAATACTGAGGCACTTTATCAAAGAAATCCCGTATCAAAGGAAATGACGTATAAGATCGCGACAATAAGATACGAAACGAACCAAAACAAAAACATAAGAAGACAGATCGGAAAAAATAACGAAGAATGAAAAAGAGAGAAAAACCACCAGAATTTATGCAAAATGATGTTGTATATTTAAACCGCCGGGAGCTAGAACACCCATTTTAAAAATAAGACGATTCTCCAACGAAAAGCGAGTCTTGGCATTACCGGCACATGAGCAGGGCAGTGACATGTATATATCGGAATTACCTGAATGGTCCGGTCTATTGAAATGAAGGGCCACCGGTAAATGTTTGTCCTGATAGATGTCATTCAAGTGCTCACGAAACCTGTCTGCCAAACGCCTACCAGTTTCACCAATATAGGTCATGCCACATCTCTTGCAGATAATAGCATAAATCAGGTTTCTGGATTCGCACGTAAAAGACTCTCTAATGATAAATTTTCCTTTAGGAAAAGTGACTGTCTGAGTTTGGAGTACAAACGGACAGGTCTTGCATATCCGGCGTTGGCACGGTTTAGTACCAAAGTAAGATGGGCTAGAATGTCGCAAGCGACTGTGTACAAGAATATCCCTAAAATTCCTATCCCTACGATAAGCTACCAAAGGTGTATCACGAAATAACTCTTTGGTATCAGGATCAGAGTTGAGAATAGGCAGATGTCGAAACAGGATTCTCTTTACCGCCAGGCAGTGAGGATGGAAAGTTAGAACCAGTTTGAGTCTGTCAGATTGGACAGAAGGTTTAGTAGTGAGTGCCGTCTGACGAGTGACGCGTGTGATACGATTAAGGGCATCAGATAACACATGTTCTGGATAAAGACGTCGGCGAAAGAACTCAAGCATCTCTTGAGCTCGCTCATGAAAATCATCGTCATCGTGACATAACCGACGCAAGCGAAGAAGTTGAGAAAAGGGAATGGAATTTTTACAGCTAAGAGGATGCGATGAAGTATAAAGAAGGAAACCATGAGCGTCAGTAGCCTTATAATAGACAGACGTTTTAAGACCAATAGGGCTAATAGTCACAATGATGTCAAGGAAGTTCACTGAGGTCGTAGAAATTTCAGAAGTGAATTTGATGGCAGGATTGAAATTACCAACATAGTCGATAAATCGACGGAGGTCTACCTCAGACATGTCAGTAATGCCAATACCATCATCAATGTAGCGGCGGTAAAACTCGGGTATTGGCCCATCATAATTTTGAAAGACCAAATATTCAAAGTGGTTTCGACATCTGCCTATTCTCAACTCTGATCCTGATACCAAAGAGTTATTTCGTGATACACCTTTGGTAGCTTATCGTAGGGATAGGAATTTTAGGGATATTCTTGTACACAGTCGCTTGCGACATTCTAGCCCATCTTACTTTGGTACTAAACCGTGCCAACGCCGGATATGCAAGACCTGTCCGTTTGTACTCCAAACTCAGACAGTCACTTTTCCTAAAGGAAAATTTATCATTAGAGAGTCTTTTACGTGCGAATCCAGAAACCTGATTTATGCTATTATCTGCAAGAGATGTGGCATGACCTATATTGGTGAAACTGGTAGGCGTTTGGCAGACAGGTTTCGTGAGCACTTGAATGACATCTATCAGGACAAACATTTACCGGTGGCCCTTCATTTCAATAGACCGGACCATTCAGGTAATTCCGATATACATGTCACTGCCCTGCGTTCATGTGCCGGTAATGACAAGACTCGCTTTTCATTGGAGAATCGTCTTATTTTTAAAATGGGTGTTCTAGCTCGCGGCGGTTTAAATATACAACATCATTTTGCATAAATTCTGGTGGTTTTTCTCTCTTTTTCATTCTTCGTTATTTTTTCCGATCTGTCTTCTTATGTTTTTGTTTTGGTTCGTTTCGTATCTTATTGTCGCGATCTTATACGTCATTTCCTTTGATACGGGATTTCTTTGATAAAGTGCCTCAGTATTTTATTCCAAGCATCTTCCGATCTAGCTAAGTGACCTTTTACTTGTTCTTAAGTTTTGTTTATTCATTTTTTCGTTTCGTTGAATATTTACTTTCTTGTTTCGGTATTTCTTTCAGGTATTACGATTTTCTTGTATTATTATTGTTCATTTTTCGCTCATCACTGTGGTTGTTTATTTTTTCCATCTGCTTGTATCGCTCATTTTCTGTATGTTTCTCATCATCATGTGTTTTTGTAGTATCTATATGTAATTCTTGTCCTTGTCACCTGTTTGTAACTGTGGCTGATGAAGGGTAAAACCCGAAACGTCCCTTGTCTCATGTGAACTGTTATTTGTAAAACTGATTCTATACCGTTTTATTAGTTTATAAACTTATATTAAAGCAACCCTTGCAGTTTCCAAAAACAAAGATGAGCATGTAGAAACCAGATGTCGTTTAAAGTTAACACAAGTTGCTTGTGAAGCTGCCAAGATCAAGGCAATAGATGAAGACAAATTAATAACCATCCTTGAACCTGTGTTAAGCAAAAAGTCAATAACCAAAATTTCAAAAACCCATTTTGGTGTAATCATTTCCCAAAATGAAAGTGACAGAAAAAAAGAGTTGACCTGGCCAAGCAGAACCTAGATGATAAAGCTGGTGCACGTGGAAAGGGTTAAAGTGAAAGGGAATGTAGAAACACCTGTGATAATCTTAATAACGGAAGGGGGAGAACCCCCAAGACATTATTATTTGGAGGAAAATAGAGGAACACAGAAGCCTAAATTTCCCCAGTTTTGCATTGCTCCAAATGCTTGAAGTTTGGCCATGGCTGAAACAATTGCAAAGGCAAAACAGTATGCAGATACTGTGCCGGTACTCATCCTTTTAATCAACACAAAAAGGCTAAAGCAGATTCGGACTACAAAAAGGCAAATGAAAACAGAAAGTGCGTTACCTAAAAAGGGAACCACAGCGCCAGGTTTCATGGTTGTCCAGTTTATCATCCAACCAAGAAAGCTCTCAAAGAATCAATAGTAACCAAGACACCATTCAAAACTGTGATCAATGATATAAAAGAAAACACGACACACACAAACACCAAAGTAACGGAAGAAATAAAGAGTGTGCAAGAAGAAATCAAAATGATTAAGATACAGCTATCTGAAAGAAATAAAGACCCAGAATGAATCTATCAAAGTAGTTGAAATGTCAGACAACAAAACAGTGCAAAACAATCAGTCAGGTGGTTCAACCATATCTTCGGAATGTACGAATGCGCTGAAAAGTGCCAAGGCAGTGCTTGGAGAAATGAAAGCCATACAGCACCAAATTGCCCAGGATGTAGTTAAATTGTCTGAACTGAAAGAGGAAAATGAAATGTACTAAAAAGAATGGAAAGTGAAAGACAGGAGATAAACATAGACAGAGAAGTGATAGAAAAGGAAAGTGGCAAACGAAAACAAGACGCCAAATGGAAAGAATAGGTAATAACAACAATCAATCACATAAATGAAGTTTTGTTGGAAGATGTAGCAGATCAAATGGCACACACTAAGTTATTCAAAAAAGTCTTACATTACATAAAAGAATCACCATGAAGAGTAATGCCTCGGGCAACTGATCAGGACAATGCAGAATAAGAGCAAATTTGATAGTTTAACACAAAAATAAAAGTGATACTAGATAATACTAAAATTTGATAAAGTATATAGAAAAATACAGTGGAATTGTAGGGGTATCAAAATAATTTTTCATCCCTACTTGCCATACATGCCACACTTAAAGGTTTACCCATAATCTGTACGGGGTGTTTGCGTTTTCAGATGTGTACGGGCCGTACACGGGTCTGTACGGGTTTTTTCGCCTAATTATTAAATATACATATAAATCTTGTGCCACTACACAATTTGCGTCATGAGATTCGGCGAGATTTTAAGCCAAGTGGATAAAAAAAAAAATAACCAATGAAAATCAAGCTGCCTATTTTTCAATTGCCGCGGGATGTGCGTGGCGTGTTCATTCACAATTTTTCGCTAAAGCTAGCGCGAGGTTACTGATTATTTGAATGATTACGCAGCACTGAAATCTTTTTTGAGTCGAGCCTATTGTTTAGGATTAATTTCCAGTTTAGTATTGGTAAGTAATTCATTTTTAAAAAAATATTACAATAACATTGTTTAGATGAAGTTAGATTTAACTGTCAGATAACTTAGGCCTATGCTTTCTTTTCCCCTAAGGTTTAGCATAATTGATTATTTACGGCTGGTAAAAAAAAAAAGGCTGATACCACTACATATTTGATTTCACTAAAACTTGTAGAAAGTGCGTAAGAAATGTAAATTTGAAAAATAATACAATAGCCTACAAATTATGGGTAGCCTAATAACGTAATGACGGTCGCCAAATGCTCCGCATGTATTTTCGTACCATTTAGAGTTATAATTAGGGTTACAGCTAGGGTTAACCCTAAATCTAAATGGTACGAAAATACACGCGGAGCATTCGGCGAACGTCATTCCGATATTACCAAATTATGAAACTGAAAAGAAAAAAAAACCACAATAGCGTGGAAAATTTACATCTTAACTCGATCAGAGAAAAGTTTATTTGGAGTTAGCCTACTTCTCTTCTTAGTTTTAATTTCGTTTCTTTAAAAAACAATGTTATTTTGCCTTTGGTGGTCATCATTACGGTCATTCAATGATTTATAATTATTAAATAATTAATTAGCCTACTATCAATGTTTGATTGACACTAAAATTTGTATGGGAAGGTCTGTTTAAAACTACCAGTTGGGCTTTAACGGCTATTCCAATTTTTGAAGTTCGGTAGAAAATATACAGGCTAATATTACGCCAGCGCTAGTTTATATTTTCATTACCAGCTTTAGCAAAAAAATTTATTAGATTTTAAATTTAAGATTCCTAACCCATAATGCTTATTACTGGTCTCTTTAGGCCTGTACTTTTATAAGGCACTATAGAAAACACAGCAACTGTTCTTCATTTCAACCATAAATTGTATTAATTTTTTTCCAAGATTCTATTTCATTATATAATATTAAAATTACAAATAATTATATTTTTCAAATTGATTATTAATATTTGTATTTACTTTTTCACATTAATATTTTTTTTTTTCTGTCTAGCAGGAAATATTGCATCCATCTAACAGCATGGCTGAGCCTAACTTTAAAAAAAGGAGGTTAGAAGATCAACGTCGTGGGAAGTTTCAATCTGACTGGACAACTACATTCCCTGGGATTATTGAGACATCCAAATTAGGCTCTTCACATGCATACTGTAGAATATGCAATAGAGATATTAAAGTGATGGCATCTGGCTTACACGATGTGAGGGAGCATTTCAAAACAAAACTGCATGAAAGGAACTATCAGCTGAAGAACGGAAGTTCTATCAAGGCCTTCTTTACTCAGCCTCAACAAGAAGATGATAAAATAACGAGGGCTGAAGTTTTATTTGCAAATTTTATTGCTCAACACAACATAGCTGCTTCTATAGCTGACCATTTTTCAGACTTATCAGCTGAGATGTTTCCGGACAGTGCTATTGCCAAACGTTTCAAATGCAAGCGAACCAAAACAACAGCCATTATTAAAAACTGCTTGGCTCCATCTGCAACGGAGCCAGTCATCAAATTATGCAGGAAGACACCTTTCTCCTTGATGATCGATGAGTCAAATGATAGAAAAACTGACAAGCGTTTAGCTATAATGGTGAGGGTATTTGAAGATGGCATAGGACCTAGAACCAGGTTGCTGGGCATGCCGGTCGGTACTGGTGGAACCAGTGAAGCTATTTTCAGTGATATTGATGCTGTGTTCAGCGACTTACAAATCCCATGGATTAACTGTATAGGTTTTGCAAGTGACAACTGCAATGTAATGGTTGGCAAATCAAACTCTGTACTAACGCGAATCAAGAGCAAGAACCCTGATGTGTTTAGTATAGGGTGTATTTGCCACCTTGCAAATCTTTGTGCCAAGGAGGGTATAAAGCAGCTGACTATTCCTGTTGATGACCTTTTGATAGATATCTTCTATCATTTTGAGCATAGCTCAAAACGGAAAAAATAGAATTTTAAATCAATATTCTGCTCTATCTTCATACTTCGAGAGCCACGACGATATGGAAAAACCATGCCGTGTCAAAAACATTCATCAGTTACTAAAATCACCACTGACCCAGATGACTCTACGTTTTCTCCAATTTGTGCTACCTCTGTTGACTGAATTTAACAAATTGTTTCAGACAGATGAGTCCCAAATAGGTGGTATGATGGATGAAATGGATCGTCTGCTACGAAAATTTATTGTCAAATTTGTAGAGATGAAATATGTAAAAGAGGTGAAAGATATAAGATTGTTAAAGTATGCTGAACGTGATCTACAGCATGATGACCATACACTTGCTGTTGGTCTGTCCAACAGGACATTACTGGAAGAGTTAGATATAAGTTCTCAAGTGAGAAATTCATTTTTCAGAGATGTGAGGAACTTTTATGTTGCTGTTGTGAAAAAGATATTGGATAAATTTCCATTTGAGAATGAAGTCCTTAAGGATATCAAAATTCTTGATCCAGCCTTTAAAGACACAGTTCAATATACAGCAATCTGTAAGCTGGCCAACACTTTTGCACCACATTTAGACCAAGAGGTGTTAAAGGATGAATTTGAAGATTATTGTTTGCTGCCTGATGAATGTATTTCAAGATTTGACGCTGGACAAAAAAGAAGCTTTTCTAGGTACTGGCTTGACATAATCAACCTGAAAACTAGCACTGGTCGTACACGATTTCCCAGTCTGGCAGTCATAGTGAAACGCTTATTGACATTGCCTCACAGCAATGCTGACTGTGAGAGGTCTTTCTCTATGATGAAAAAGATTCACACGGACTGCAGAAATAGACTAAATGATGATACAGTCACAGCATTTCTACAATGCAAAATAAATTCTAACTCTTGTTGTTTAGGTTTTAAAGCAAGTGAAGACATGCTTAAAAAGGCAAAGGCCGCATGTCACTATGATGGTGCAGAACCATCTAATTGAATATACTTTTACATGAATAAACTCTTTTGTTACGTTTTTCAGTCTTTGTACAGGTTTTGCGGGTCTTTGTACAGGTTTTTTAATTTTTTGTACAGGTTTTTCATCTCTGAGGTGTGGCATGTATGGATGAGTGTGACTGTGGCACCAATAAAATGACTGCCGAACATCTGCTTCAAAGGTGCCCAACATATGAGGAACAGAGAAAACGCATGTGGCCATCACCAGTACCATTCCTGGAGAAAATCTACGGAGATATCAACAGCCTCAGGCTGACTACTGCTTTCTTTGAACTTATTCAAGTTGACATCTGAGGGTGAACGAAGAAGAATAAGAAGAAGAAACGTCTCTATGGCCAGCGATTTTATAAACATGCTGTTATGGTACTTAGCTTCCGGTGTTGAGCAACTACAAGGTTTGTCAAGCGTCTTCAATATCCATCTGATGTTAGTGTCTAGCGTCGACTGCTGGCAACTTGTACCACAAACTGTTGTTATTGATCCAGCGGCCCTTGGGCTCGTGCCCTTTGGCCTAATGCCTTGTAGTGATATCTGCATGTTTTTGCAAGTTGTTTTGTTTCTCCGTACAAGGTGTTCCACTTATCTGGTACAAGGTGTTCCTATTATCTGGTACAAGGTGTTCCTATTATCTGGTACAAGGTGTTCCACTTATCTGGTACAAGGTGTTCCACTTACCTGGCCTCGGAAGAAAGAGCCTTTCACTAACATCATCAAGTGCTGGGCACTCAAATAGATGGCAGTGAACATTTTCGTCAGGGTAGTTACACAGCTGGCACTCTGGAGAGTGTTGTGGTTGGGTTCCATCAAAGTAACTGTTGAGTGGTTTGTGGGGGTTGTGTTCCGAGCTGAAAAATAGTGTTCCGATCTCTCCTTGTAAGATGACCAATGTTGTCATTAGGATCAGGACCGGCCATATGTCTGTAAACCTCTCTCACAGTGTTTCTCATGGCCCATCTGTTCAGCCAAGTTTCTTTGATTTTTGTTCGTACGAGTGATTTGGCTGTTTGGAGAGTTGCTGCTGTGAGTGGTTGTTCTTGTCTTGTTCCTTTCATTGCTAATCTGTTTGTTCTGTCATTACCTGTGTATCTGAGAGACCAGGGATCCACTGCATAACTGTTCTGAAACCATAGGAAGTAATAAGCTGATCAGCATCCAGGATTAATTTGGCTAATTTATTTCTACAATGTCCACTGCCTTCCAAAGCATGAAAGGCAGACATTGAATCAGTAAAGATGATGGTGTTTTAAGCCTTTGAGGGAAAGGCATCAAATACAGTCTTCAGATGGATCAGTTTTTTTATATTTATATATACACACGATCATAGGCCTGTTGAAGGTAAAAGGTATATATATATATATATATGAGGTATTTTCAAAATGTTCTCGTAATTTGTGTATTGTATAAAAATAAGTAACAATACAATTATTTACACTACATTTCCTTCAGAATAGTTCACTTAAGCAACTACACACTTTTGCCAACGTCCATACAGCTGTTGGAAACATTCCTGGAACCCATTCTTTGACACCTCTCTCAGCTGCTTTGATTTAGCAATCAGGGCACCTTCATCAGCAAATGCCAGCTCTGAAATACAGACCTGTCTCATCTTCCAGTACCCCACTGAATACTTTTCTGTCCTCTCCTTACATGCCTTGATGACATCGTCCATGAGGAGTATGAAAAGATCAGGTGACAGGATATCACCTTGTCTTACACCAATGGTGGTCCTGAATTCTTCTGACTTATGGTTTGCTGTCCTCACATAATTTCTGCAAGACTTATAGAAGATCTGCATAGCAAGAATCAGAGGTGATGGAATGTTCTTCCTTGTCAAACAGTCCCAGAGTTAGTTAGAGGGGACCTTGTAAAATGCCTTTTCCAGATCTAAGAAGCAAAGATGGATCTCACGCTTATACTCAAGAGACTTTTCACTCAACTATCTGAGTGTGAAGATTAGGTCTTGAGTACTTTGGTTTGCTTGGAAGCCACACTGGACCTCATCCATTTGTGGCTCAGCTAGGCATCTGAGTCTGCTCCAGTATTCTAGAATAGATTTTACCAGGGACACTGAGAAGGGATATGCCTCTATGGTTTCCACATTGTCGGTTGTCACCCTTTTTGAAAATCGGTGTTATTATGGCAATCTTCCAATCCTTTGGTATGGTCTTGTTGCACCACGCTGCCTGTAGGACCCTTATGAGTAATAGGACGCCTTCTGCTCCCATGTACTTAACCATTTCTGGTGTATCCGCACTTCTGAACGAGTGTGTACTGTCAATGAGTGTCTGTACAACCGGTGCATGGATACTGTAGTTTATTTCCTACAAGCAATGTTAACATCAGTATTATGTCTGTGGGCTTGCCAATATAAATGGTATTCAGGATTTGTATAACAGTCTAATAAATGTAAAGGAACTGTAACCAGTGTTGGTCATCTACACAAATCACCCCCATCAAATGTTGTTCTTTTACATCTAGGGCACCTTTTATAGTTCTTATATATGTTTAGGTTGACACAGAATTCATGATGGTTTTCAGAATAAGAAACATACTGTGGCCATATTGTTTTACCTTCAGCAGGCCTATGATCGTGTATGGAGAACAGACCTATATATATATATATATATATATATATATATATATGTATGTATAGATAAATACATAGAGAATTGTAATATTTAGTTTTTTTGGTAGTATTAACACACGTATGTTTGGTATACTTAAAACATTTTGCATGTAAAATTAAAAAACACTAAAAAGTTAACTGTAGAGTGCAAGCTTACCAAAGACAAATTACTGTTGTGGACAATAAATCTTTCTTTTTAGTCTTAAAACATCAAGTTAATTCATTTACAAAGTAAAAAAAAACATTGCTTATGGCCACAGTTAGTACATTTAGTGCTATTCACACCAGTTTTTATTGTGGTCCCTTAAAAGACAAAAATAAATTATGCAATCATGCATTACGTAATTTTTAAACAAATAAAAAACCTCATTTAAATTCTGTTTACATTTGTTTAATGTTTTAATAGTATCTCTAGCTTCATCTTCTACCTAGGACTATATATCAGATGTTACTATAGGTCTAGTATTTGTTGCTTTCCGATCAGTCAGAATAGGACTATGCCCACTCATCAACTAAATCTAATGTGTTCAGCTTTTCTGCACCGATTCCATTATTTGACAACAAACAGTGACTACCAAACAATAATCATCAATGTCAGAATTGTTTCTAAGTAGTCTGACACAAATATTTGCTTAGGAGACTTAGAAAATGTAAATATAAAGCGTGACATATTTCTGTAGCAATAACAATGAAAAACACAAACACCCAAATCATCACACAAATTTTTGATAACAACATCAAAGCATGCACACGTGTTGCTTAAGTAACATCTCTGTCTCCACAATTATCTGCCAAGTTGTTTTTAGTCAGCCTCTCTTTCACTTTCCTTTTGGAGCCCATAGCATAGATGCTCTTGTGATGGCATCGGGGACTTTTCTGAGGACGTGGCCAACCCAACTCCAGCATCTGCCAGCTATGATGGTGTGCATGTCCTCTTGGTTACTCAGAGTAAGTAATTCTTGGTTAGTGATAGTACTTGGTCAAAAGATTCAGAGAATTTTTCCTTAGGCAGATTGACAGTTTTGACATTTTCATCTCTGTTACTTTCCAGCATTCTGCTCCTTAGAGAAGCACAGAAAGTACATAGCTCTCATATAATCTTAATTTGGTGTTTGTGCTGTACTGGGAAGACTTCCAAATGTTGAGACTAGCAAAGGCTGTTCTCGCTTTATTCATTCTGTTCTTGATGTCTTTTAATTGGCACTTTCTTAATGATGGGAAACTTTTTAAAGTACAGTCCCCTGATATCAAATTATTGTGTGACAAGCAAAAGGGCCTTCTGTACCAGTTATGTTTTCTGTTCTGTAATTGTTTCTTTTATAAAAAAATTTCTGTTTTGATTGTGAACTTTCAGACATGAGTGTAGCATTCATGTTTTCGCATGTGTGTGTGTGTTTTTGTTTCTTCTTTTTTAAATCAGTAACCCCTTCTTCTGCTACTTACGCAAATGTGCCACCTCTAACAACAAGACATTCTGCTTCTACATCTTGCTGGCCTCTGGCAAAAGATGGACATTTGTTTATTTTTTAAAAGTTATCAGCAAATACGCACTTTTATGTATGAACAAATCACAAAGCCTTTTATATTTGGACATGTGCCCTAATATAACTGTTAAGTCCTTTTTTGCGTGGGAGCTAAATGTGTGAGACTTTCCACATGCCAATCTAGTCTTGATAGATGCACATGTGAGTGCATCCATGTAAGTTGTATATGTTAAGTTATTTACGCGCCATCAGGCACAATATTTTAACTGATTAGCGCAACTTGGTGCGATCAGGTTTTTTGTTGCCAAACAACAATTACGCTGTCTTGTCATGGGGACTAGATAACCATCACAGTTGCATTCATATTGTCATCATTGGCCTGTTCCTACGATCCACGTTCACGTTGTTAAAGAATCTGTCGCCCATAGACTATAAGCCCGACAATCCCACAGCGACATAACAAGATGGTAACAATAACCAATGGAAAATGTGTCTAGGATGACTACTTTATTATGTGTTTTTACACTAGCAAAATGTGTAAATCCTACATCAGAAATTTCACATGAGAAAACTTCTCTCCTTTTTGTATTTTATAGTCCTTTCAGATTAGAACACCTTGCAAACTTCACATAGCAAACATTACACTTGTAAGGCTTCTCTCCTGTATGTGTTGTTTGGTGTGTTTTTAGATCACCACTCTGATAAAATCATGCAACACAAACATCATTTTAAAGCGTGTCTCTAATATGTATTCTTTTGTGTTTTTTCAAATTAGAAGACTGTGTAAATCCTTCCCCACAAATATCACACTTGTAAGGCTTCTCTCCTGTATGTGTTCTTTAATGTACCTTAATACTACTATGTCTAAACAATACACCACAAATATCACACCTGTAAGGCTTCTCGCCAGTATGTATTCTTGTGTGTTTTTTCAGATAAACAGACTGTGCAAATCCTACTCCACAAACATCACACTTGTAAGGCTTCACTCCAGTGTGTATTCTTTTGTGCTTATTAAGATCACTACTTCGTGTGAATCTTACACCACAAACATCACACTTGCAAGGCTTCTCTCCAGTATGTATTCTTTTGTGTTCTTTCAGACGAGAAGAATTTGTAAACCCTACTCCACAAACATCACACTTGTATGGCTTCCATCTAATATGTATTCTATCGTGCTCTTTCATATGCAAAGACTGTGCAAACCCTGCACCACAAACATCTCACTTGTAAGGCTTCTCTCCAGTATGTTTTCTTTTGTGTGCTTTCAGATGAGCAGACTGTGCGAACCCTACTCCACAAACATCACACTTGTAAGGCCTCTCTCCGGTGTGTATTCTTCTGTGTGCTTTCAGATTATAACCATCTGCAAACCCTACACCACAAACATCACACTTGTAAGGCTTCTCTCCAGTATGTTTTCTTTTGTGTGCTTTCAGATGAGCAGACTGTGCGAACCCTACTCCACAAACATCACACTTGTAAGGCTTCTCTCCAGTATGTATTCTTTTGTGTTGTTTCAGAAGAGAAGACTGTGTAAATCCTACCCCACACATATCACACTTGTAAGGCTTCTCTCCTGTATGTGTTCTTTTATGTGCTTTCAGACGAAAAGACTGTGTAAACCCTACTCCACAAACATCACACTTGTAAGGCCTCTCTCCGGTGTGTATTCTTTTGTGTGCTTTCAGATTAAAACCATGTGCAAACCCTACTCCACAAACATCACACTTGTAAGGCCTCTCTCCGGTGTGTATTCTTTTGTGTGCTTTCAGATTAGAACCATCTGCAAACCCTACACCACAAACATCACATATGTAAGGCTTCTCTCCTGTATGTGTTCTTTTATGTGCTTTCAGACGAAAAGACTGTGTAAACCCTACACCACAAACATCACATATGTAAGGCCTCTCTCCAGTATGTATTATTTTGTGTCTATTAAGACTTATACATTGTGTAAACCATGCACCACAAACATCACACTTGTAAGGTTTCTCTCCAGTATGTATTCTATTTAGTTTTTTCAGAGTAGAAACATGTTTTAGCATTACACCACAAACATCATGTACATAGGGGTTCTGTATTTCATTACTCTGTATATTGTTTACACACCCACAACTCTTATCAACCCCATCAAGTTCATCACTGTTCTTTCTGATGACATCTGACCCATTTTCACTTTGCACTGTGACCAAGATATCATTCTGAGTCTCACCAATATCTGCTGATCTGCCTTGACAATAAATAGAATGCACAGCTACATCAGTTCCTGTTGTTCCAGAATTGTAATAGTCATTTGTCAACAATGCAACAATGCTATAATCATTCTTGTACAATCTTGTACTGGTATTGTTGCTCTGGGATTGGTAAGACACATCTGAAATTATAAAGGTTTCAGATAGAAATAAATAACCAGGGCATGATAATCAATCAGTTATTAGATGTCATAAATTATGTCGCCCTATGAAAATTTTAGAAAGACATATGGCTTAGTCACAATTTAAAATTAAGGATAGACACACTTTTTTGGCAGCATCACATTTCTTGCACATCCACCAGTAAATACACCATTCTTTTCCATCATTATTTTTTTTTTTACCATATGTTTACATTAATGTCTGCACAGATGTACTTTGACAGATACCTTCACATACCTAGGAAGCATAGTAACACCAGACGGTGGGGCAGGCAAAGACATCAACATCAGAATGAATAAGGCAAGAACAGCCTTCTTTAGCCTAAATAACATGTGGAAGTCCTCCCAATACAGCACAAGCACAAAATTAAGATTATACCAGAGTTGCGTGCTTCTCTATGGTGCGGAATGCTGGAGAGTCAGAGAAGGAAATGTCAAAATTGTTCTCTTTTCACACAACATGCCTAAGAAAAATTCACCGAATCTTTTGGCCGAATACCATCACCAACCAAGATCTGCTTACTCGTAGCAAGCAAGAGGACATGCACACCATCATAGCTGGCAGACGCTGGAGCTGGGTTGGTCATGTCCTCAGAAGAGACCCCGATGCCATCACAAGAACAGCTATGCTTTGGACCCCTGAAGGAAAGCGAAAGAGAGGCCGACCAAAAACAACTTGGCGGAGGACTGTGGAGGCTGAGATGAAAAGAATGAACCAGAGTTGGGGCACTGTACGAAGGATGGCCACCGACCGTGCAAAGTGGAATCAATTTGTTGTTGCCCTACAAGACGCCACTAGGCGTGATGGCCACTGACTGCTTTGACGGTCGGTGGTTAAGGATCGAAGAAGAAGTACTTTGCCTCTTTTGAATGTTTACATTGAGGTCTGCACAGATTTACTTTGCCTCTATTTAATGTTTACATTGAGGTCTGCACAGATTTACTTTGCCTCTATTTAATGTTTACATTGATGTCTGCACAGATTTACCTTGCCTCTATTGAATGTTTACATTAAGGTCTGCAGAGATTTACTTTGCCTCTATTGAATGTTTACACTGATGTCTGCACAGATTTACCTTGCCTCTACTGAATGTTTACATTAATGTCTGCACAGATTTACTTTGCCTCTATTGAATGTTTACACTGATGTCTGCACAGATTTACTTTGCCTCTATTGAATGTTTACACTGATGTCTGCACAGATTTACCTTGCCTCTATTGAATGTTTACACTGATGTCTGCACAGATTTACCTTGCCTCTATTGAATGTTTACATTAATGTCTGCACAGATTTACCTTGCCTCTATTGAATGTTTACATTAATGTCTGCACAGATTACCTTGCCTCTATTGAATGTTTACACTGATGTCTGCACAGATTTACCTTGCCTCTATTGAATGTTTACACTGATGTCTGCACAGATTTACCTTGCCTCTATTGAATGTTTACACTGATGTCTGCACAGATTTACCTTGCCTCTATTGAATGTTTACACTGATTTTACACTGATGTCTGCACAGATTTACCTTGCCTCTATTGAATGTTTACACTGATGTCTGCACAGATTTACCTTGCCTCTATTGAATGTTTACACCAATGTCTGCACAAATTTACCTTGCCTCTATTGAATGTTTACACTGATGTCTGCACAGATTTACCTTGCCTCTTATTAATGTTTACACTGATGTCTGCACAGATTTACCTTGCCTCTATTGAATGTTTACACTGATGTCTGCACAGATTTACCTTGCCTCTATTTAATGTTTACACTGATGTCTGCACAGATTTACCTTGCCTCTATTGAATGTTTGCACATTTTGCTGAATGACATGACTGGATATGCATCATTACATTTTTAGAAAGTTTGTCTTATGTTAGTACTTACTTACTTCTTACTTAGTCATTCCCCTTCTACCGTGAGGTGTAGAGGTCTGGAAGAGAGAGCGCCAGACTATCCTATCGGCTGTCTTCCTCCTGGCCTGGTTCCATTCTAGTCCTCGGTCCTTCAAAGATTGTCTAATGTTGTCCTCCCAGCGGACTCTGAGTCATCCTTGGCGTCTGGATCCCTGGCTCTTTGTTTCCCATGCTTGTCGTGGTAGCCAATCTTCTCCCATTCTGCAGACATGGTCAAACCATCTTAGTTGAGACTGTTCTACTTGGGTTGCCAGGGGGTGGGATTTAAGGCCTTGACGTATCGTCTGGTTGCGGACCATGTCTCTTCTTGTTACTTCAACCACCTTTCTCAGATACCTCATTTCTGAGGTTTGGATCTGGCTTTTGTGGGTTGTAGTCATTGCCCATGACTCGCTTCCATATGTCAAGACTGGGACATAGGTGGAGCGGTATACAGCCATCTTCGTTTTCTTACCAACCTCTCTCTTGCTGAGGAATCCTCGATTTATGGCTTGAAAAAGTCTCCCAGCTGCTGCTTTTCGAGTGGCCAACTCTTCTTTGATGCCTCCCTTTCGGTCTATAATAGCTCTGAGGTATTTAAAATGGTCGACCTGCTCCAGGACCTGTTCTTCTAGCTTAATCTGATGTCTTCTTTTTTCTCATGATATCACCATGGATTTTGTTTTAGAGATCCTTATGACCATTCCTCTCTTCTCCAGCTCTCCAGACCTGAAGGTTGGATTGGAGATGTGCTTCTGATTTAGCAATCAGGGCAACACCATCAGCAAATGCCATCTCTGAAATACATACCTGTCTCATCTTCCAGTACCCCACTGAATACTTTCTTGTTCTCTCCTTACATGCCTTGATGACATCGTCCATGAGGAGTATGAAAAGATAAGGTGACAGGATATCACCTTGTCTTACACCAGTGGTGGTCCTGAACTCTTCTGACTTATGGTTTGCTGTCCTCACATAATTTCTGCAAGACTTGTAGAAGCTCTGCACAGCATGAATCAGAGGTGCTGGGATGTTCTTCCTTGCCAAACAGTCCCAAAGTTTGCTCCAGCGGACCCTGTCAAATGCCTTTTCCAGATCTATGAAACAAAGATGGATCTCACTCTTATACTCAAGGGCCTTTTCACTCAGCTGTCTTGAGTGTGAAGATTAGGTCTTGAGTACTTCGGTTTGCTCAGAATCTACACTGGACCTCATCCAATTGTGGCTCAGCTAGGCGTCGGAGTCTCTGCTCTAGGATTCTAGAGTAGATTTTACCAGGGAAACTGAGAAGGGATATGCCTCTATAGTTTCCACACTGTAGATTGTCACCCTTTTTGAAAATTCGTGTTATTATGGCAATCTCCCAATCCTTTGGTATGGTCTAGTTGCACCACGCTGTCTGTAGGACCCTTAAGAGTAATAGGTCGCCTGATGCTCCCATGTACTTAACCATTTCTGGTGTTATACGATCATGCCCTGCTGCTTTGCCCATCTTGATTTTCTCCAGTGCTGCCTTCAGTTCTTCCATCTTTATGTCATCTTCACCATCATTGGTTTTCTCTTCTGTGCTAGTGTTTATCATTTCTGATGCTTCACCATGCTCACCATCCAGGAGTTCTGAGAAATATTCTTTCCATTTCTTCCTTCAGAGCAGTAAGCAATTTGCCTTGCTTGTCCTTTATAAATTTGAGAGGGCATTGTTTTTCCTTCATCATGTTCTTTAGGGTCTTATAGAACAATTTCTGGTTTTCTTGCGCATCTGTTTCTAGCTTTTTTCCAAATTCTTCCCAGAACTTCTGTTTTGCTGCTAGCACCTTGTTCTTTGCTTCTGTTCTCAGTGTCATATATTCTCTATATTTCTCTATTTGTCCTGCTGTGTTTTTAGCTCTTAAGTATTGTTTCCATGCCATTTTCTTCTCTCATATTTTCTTTTTGACTTCCTCTGTCCACCAAGGTGTCCTCTTTCTCTTGTTCCCAAGTCGGACTTTACCACATGCTTTTGCAGCAGCTGTCTTTATGATGTCCTTGAATTTAATCCAGAGGGTTTCCAAGTCATCAGGTCATTCTTCTGTGTTGCTCACCACTGCAGCAATAAGCCCCTGATATATGGTCTTAATTTCTGGCTCTCTCAGCTTGTAGGTCTTAATGCTCATTTCTCCCGTTCGTTTACTTAGTTTCTTGCGTGATGTTGGGCAGTTTCTAGGATGAGCAACTCTTTAAGTTGTTCTTTTGACTGTAAGCAGGTAGTAATCACTTTCCAATCTCTGGCCCCCTCCAGACTCTAGCATCTCGGACATATCTGAATAAGCTTTTCCTAACAATGGCATAGTCAATCAGTTTTTGTAAGGTTTTTACTGATACAGTATACATGTTTTGCCCTCAAGAGATTGACAGATATGGAAGGAGAAAGGGATTTCAGTAGGTGTAGGGTGGAGATGAACGTTTATTTTGCTTTTGGGTGGACAGAAAATAATAAAATTGTTTGTAAAGTAGGTGGAATATAAAATAGGTCTTCTTCTTCTTCTTGCGATCGCATCTTTGATGATTACACCGTCAGACGAGTTCTCATGATGAATTCGACTGTTGTTTGAAGTTCCTCTTTAACTCCATATAGCTTTGAGTTTAGTGTTGAGTCATTGGGCCAGTATATCTTTCTTAACTGGTCATACAGAGGACAGTCCTGTAGAACATGCTCAGCAGTTTGTTCGTTTAATCCACATGTGCACAGTGGTGAAGCAGACAATCGTAGCTTGTGCATGTGTTTATTCAGTTTGTTATGCCCTGTCCTGAGTCGAAAAATAGTTGTCTGTCCCTGCCGGTCGAGAGTGTGATAGTCGTCTTTGGGTTGGTTCTGTTCTCTTCTGATAGTCTGGATAGCTCTCTTTTTCTCAAAGTATGTGACTTCATTATCTTCTTGTTCACATTCTCCTCCCTTTTTTGCAAGTTTATCTGCCTTTTCATTTCCGGGTACACCACAATGAGATGGTACCCACTGAAGTATGGTTCTCTTTTTGGCAGCTACCTTGTTTAGTTCATTTCTCAGATGCGGGAGTTTACCACCCTTGAGAGCTTGCAGGACAGACAGTGCATCTGTGAGGATGACTACCTGGTGGCAGTCAGAGTTGGTGTTATAAATCATATTTGCAGCTTGCTCTAGAGCTTGAACCTCAGCTGTATAGTTGGAACAGAATTTACCAGTGGGAATGTGCCTAGTCTCATAGTGGTTGTCAGGATATGAGATAAAGATACCGGCACCTCCATTCCTAACAGCATTAGTTGCTGATCCATCTGTATAGGCATGTATCCATGATTGATCGGGATAGCTTTCTTGGATCATACTCAATGTAGCAGTTCGTTTTTGCAGATCATTATACTCACATCCACTTGTGAGACCACTGACTGTTGTATTAATTTGGAGGGCACTGCTGGCCTGCTCCCATGGTACAGGGTATAGGGTGGGCTTCAGTGGTGTTGTCTTCATGGATAGGTCTTCTTGATGCTGTCTTATAAGTCTTTTCCCCCGATGCACAAAGCTGCTACGCTTTAGACGTCCCAATGCCAGATCATCTAGTCTTGCCTTCATTGGGTGCATTGGCATACTGTTGTACTTTTCCATCTGGATCATGGTTTTTGTGTCTCTTCTATGGGACAATGTCTGTAATCCAGCAACCTTCTGCATCTCTGTTATTGGTGTAGTTTTCATGGCTCCTGTAATGAGCCTGAGAGCTTGATTTTGCACCTTGTCCAAAGACTGCAGATGTGAGTTAGCAGCTGATGACCATGCTGCTGAGCTAAACTCTAAGTGTGGTCTTATTACTCCATTATAAATCTTCTTTAGATTTCGTTCATTTGCTCCCCAGTTGGTACCTGCTAATTTTCTGAGTATGCCTAGTCGTCTTCGGGCCTTTCCTTCTGCATTTTCAATATGCTTATTCCATGTAAGCCTTTGGTCAAATGTCACCCCAAGATAGGTGGGGTAGCTTTCTTCCTTGATCACGGTTGTCCCTAGGTGTATGTTAGCTGATTTGTCCTTGGGGGCGAGGAGAACAGTGTTGTGGAGGTTTTGTCTGTGTTTATTGTGATAAGCCATTTCTCTGCCCATGACACTAGCATGTCTGCTGCCCGCTGCATTCTATAATTTGCTGTGATGACATTTTCATCAGCGCACCAGAGTACTAGGTCATCTGCATATAAGGCAGCTTTAACTCCTGCAGGGAGATCTTTCACCAGGTCATTGATGTAAACAAGGAAGAGTGTTGGGGAAATTACTCCTCCTTGAGGTACCCCCTGATGGAGCAACACTTTTCTGCTCTGCAGACCGTCAAGAGTGACTCTAGTTCTCCTGTTATGCAAGTATGACTGGATCCATTTCATCATGTTGCCTTGGATTCCACTTCTCCTAAGTCTTGCAATGAGGCCATCTTTCCACCCCTCGTCAAAGGCCTGCTTGAAGTCGACCCAGATCGTTAGGACCTTTTTCTTCTCCTGGAAGGCATCTTCTATTGCTTGAGACAAGTAAGTAACTTGGTCTACTATACTGTAGCATTCTCTAAATCCAGCTTGTTCCGGCACCAGGATCTGCTCAGACTCTAAATACCATTTCAATCTGTGGTTGACTATTCGCTCCATAGTCTTCCCAACACAGCTTGTGAGACTGATTGGCCAGTAACTTGCAGCCTCGGTCTTACATTTCCCTTTCTTTAGTATGGGTATTGTGATGGCTTCTCTCCATACTTGAGGTACCGTTCCTTTCAACCAGCTGTGGTTGAATATCTCAAGCAGTTTTGTCTTTGCTGCTGAGCTCAGATTTACTAGCATTTCGTTGCTGATTTTGTCTGGGCCGGGTGACTTTTGAAACTTAAGCTTGGAAATAGCCTTCTGTAGTTCTCCTAGTGTGATGGGTTCCCTCATTGGGGCAGGAGTATCTGTCTGTCCCATGGTTGCCAGTATTTCTTTTCTTATCTCTCTCTGATGGTCTATGTTAATGGGTAAGTTGCTTTCTGAACTGTATCTTCTAGCAAACAAGTCTGCAGCTTGTTTTCCTCTGAAAAGTTTGCCACCTTCATCCAATGTGATAGTCTGCCTTGGTGAGGAATGCTCTTCATTTAGAGAC
Source organism: Oreohelix idahoensis (assembly GCA_024509875.1). Taxonomy (NCBI): domain Eukaryota; kingdom Metazoa; phylum Mollusca; class Gastropoda; order Stylommatophora; family Oreohelicidae; genus Oreohelix; species Oreohelix idahoensis. The sequence continues at coordinate 510,878 of JAMPIV010006370.1, forward strand.
TTGACTAATCTCCAAAGTTTCCTGCCGTCTTTCTCAAGGTTCAGCGATGCCGTTTTAGTTCTCCAGCTTTTCCGCTTTTCTTCTAGCTTTGTTCTCTGAAACTCTGCTACAGCCTTTTTCCATTTGTTGTGAGTTTCAAGTGAAGGCTGAGACTCTGCGTCCTTTCTAGCCTTGTCCATAGCTTCCTGACGTTCTTGGAGTGTGCTGGACCAGTATGGTATGTAGTTACGCCGGCATCCTTTGGGAATGGTTTCTTTTGCAGCTTGTAGTATGCATCTGTTGAAGTCTTTTACCACTTCATTAATGTCTCTGTTCTGTACCTTGAGGGTAGACAGCAGCGTGTTCACCTGATGCCTGAATAAACCCCAGTTGGCTTTTTTGTAGTTCCATCTTGTAATGGCTGGGCCTGAAAGTCTCCAACTGCTATAAAGTTGGTGGCTGGTACCTGTATAGAGCTGAGACTCAGGGGTTTGTTGTTCGGACAGTAATAGTTCAGGAGTTCTATTTCCATCTTGTCTACCTTTATCTGCAGCAGCTGATATTCTGCTCCATCCATGAAGGTTTTCCTTTCGTGTGCAGGAATGTTATTCCTTACAAGAGTAAGTACTCCTCCTTTTCGTCTATCTTGTCTGTCGGATCTGAAGCATTGATATCCCCTTATTTTAAAGGTTTGATCTGCTTTCAAGTGAGTCTCTTGGATACAGCAAACACTGACTTGCTTCTCATACAAGATGTTTTCCAGCTCTGTCTTTTTGCTGTATCCAGCCTGCTTGCTGTTCACTCCCTCTGCATTCCAGTGCATCATGACAAGTGGCACTCTGGGTTTCTCTTTTTCTGTTTTGTTTTGGTCAGTAGTTCTCCTCCGCCGTCTGTTGACTCCACAAGACGGTCTAGAGGGTCCTCCAGTAGCTGAGGGTGGGCTCTGTCGAGGCTCAGAGCCCGGCACTGCATCTGCCTGGTGGAGCTCCACAGGGCGAGCACCAGAACGAGATTTATTTGACGGTGTACTCTCCATAGAAAAAAAAAGCGAGTTGCATGATACTGTGGTTTCCGGTGCGCCTTCTGGCCCAGTATCTACGACTTTAGCACCTGTTCAACGGGAGAGTGGGCTCATCCCTAATCTGTTTATGTTCCCAGTAGTAGACTATTCGCAAGCAGCCTGGGGGTGTCACTGCTCTGCGCGGACCTTGTTTACCGAGGCGGCGTCCGAGCTCGTATGGTGAAAATATGGTTGCGTTATCTTCAAAATAGCCCTGTCTTTCCCGTGGCTTTTCTGCCATCCTGCAACTTTGAGTTAGGGAGTTCTGAGCTCCAGTCTCTTTCCCAGGCATTTTATCCTGGCCTGGCACGCATACAGAGGACCCCACTTCTGGTTCTAAGTTAGCAGTTGGGGATAGGTGGGGTAGCACACTGTGCATTCCCCGTCATCCAGGGGGCTCTCCAACTATGCAGAGCTTGCACAATGCTGTGCTCTGGTTCTGGGCTCTCCCAAGGAATCCTCACGTCCTGCACAGAGCCACTTCCCGATACCCACCACCTGCCAACCCTCCATTGTAGAAATCTCCTGCATGCGGCCATCCAGTCAAGAGCCAGTATTAAGTCTGGTGCCCAAGTGATCCCCCCAAGCTCAGTGTGCAATGCTGGGTTCTCATCATGCTGCAACACAGGAGGGATTGTGATGCTCAGCCATCTCTCTCAATTCTGCACCGATAAGTGACATCGGGGACTTAACTTTGCCTCAGTACTGGGAGGCCCCGTTTCCGGGTACACCACACACAGCCAATTGAGGCAACGGTCGCCATGGGCGTGATAGACGACAAACAGTGAAGAATGAGGCAAGAAAGCATTTAACCCATGAAGTGGGGGTGGATTGGTGCAGACCAGAGCATGTACCACTCGCCGGTGGGTTCTGCATCTACACCTATAGGGTTCCACCCACTCCTCAGCCCATTTAGTCTGGCCCCTCACCCAGGACCTGTCCGGCTTGGGTGACCCTGCCAGGAGTAAAACTCCCGCCGGCATAGCTCCCGGGATCATTGAGGCGCTCAAGCTCTCCAACCACGGCAAAGTAGGCTTACATGTGGAGAGTAAAATAGGTCAAAATGGAAATTGTTTGAGGTGAGATTGTGAGAAAAATAGTAACTGGAATTGTTGGACACTTAAGTCTGACAAGAGGTGAGAGTGGCAAGAAGTGATAACATGCATACATTAAAAACCAAATTTAATCTCAATGTGTTTTATCAGGAGCTGTTCCCTAGAGTGAAGTTTGGTGGTTGAAGAGTTATAATGGAAAGTAAAACTGTGGGGTAAAACCTTGAAGTGATGACAATTATGAATAAAATTAAGATGACAGGTGAATCTAGTTTTCATAAAAGTGTCAAAGGCAAAGTTGGTAAAAGTAAGAGATAGGTCAGGTAGAAGACTGAAAGAGATGATAAACATAAGAAGTCTTATTTCAGGGAAGACATAATTAGAGGAATCATGATTAAAGTGAAAATATTGGCACTATACTATACCTAAATTTATAACAAAATGTGAGTCACTATATGGTAACAGCCACCCATGCATTACTGCAGCCTGGAAGGGAAACAGAATAGTAACAGTGCTTCCTACCATGCATGTTGCAACAAGTAACTAAGTGGGGTTGACCACTGGGTGTTATGTTACCATTAGAACTAGAGAGGAATATAAGTAACAAATCAATTTAATTTAAAATCAAATGGTTTCTAAAATAAGAAATGCATCATGTCTGGCTGAGAGCTTAGTCATCAGAAGAAGCAAAGATGGCTGACCATCGCTGTCCCCTGTGCATGCACTAGTGTCAACATCCGGGTGTAGTAATGGGACTATTTGAACGTAATCACTCAGTATGAAAACACTACACTGGGCTGGTTACCCCATCCTGTAAAACAAATCTGTACCACAAAAACTTCAACAAACAATGTGGACAGGTCAAATACAGAATATAAAGTCAATTCAGCTGTACATGACAGTAAAAAGTCCTCTGGAAAGGAAGCTTATGAAACAGCCCAGAGAAAGCAGAAAGCAGCTTTGGTTACCAACTTTTTTCATCTAGGATAATCTCAAGGATTGGCACCTTGAATGTTTGTACTCTAAATGAACAAGTGAAAACTGCACAAGTAGAGTGAAAATGGGGAATTACAGGATTGACATCCTGGGACTCTGTGATACAAAGTTAAGGGGATGGAGAGAAAGAAACTGATCACAGGAGAAATGGTGTTGTCCTCTGAACACAAGGAAGAATGTTCCCATCACAGTGAAGGGGTGGTTCTAATGCAGTCTAGGGAGGCACAGAAAGCACTTATAGAATGGGAAACAAGGGGACCTAGAATTATAACAGCCACACTCTAACAACAAATATAAACAAAAATAAATATAAACATTATCCAGCATAATGCACCAACTAATAATAAAGAAATATCTGTGAACAAATAATGTTACACCAAATTACAAAACTTCACAGCACAGGGGTAGAAAACAAGTTGGGCAGAGCACTTCAGAGAAACACTAATCAAGGAACCACCAGAGATGCAGCAGAATGAATGTTCCTGAGGCTGAAAATGATCTAGATGTCAATAGAGATATTCCACAAAGAGAAAAAAAAATCATCACAGCTGTCAAAGGGTTAAAGAATGGAAAAGCTCCTGGTTATGACAATTTAAATGCAGAGTTATTTTAGACAGACCCTAAACTAGCAGCAGAAATATTAGAACCACTATTTGCACAAATCTAGAAAACATGAGAAATACCAGTGGAATGGAATTAAGGAATAACTTTCAAATTCTTCAAGAAAGGTGACCTTGCAGACTGCAATGACTGAAGAATTACTCTCCTCTCACTTCCCAGTAAAATACTAGGCAGGATAATTGTCCAGAGAATTTCTAAAGCAGTAGACTATAAACTGAGGAAAGAACAAGTGGGGTTCAGAAAGAACAGAAGATGTGCAGATCATATGTTCACCCTCAGGAACATTTTAGAGCAGTGCTCAGAATGGCAGATAAAGCTATACATTAACTTTGTTGATTTTTGATAATGCTTGTGATAGCTTACACAGGAACAGCCTATGGAAAATACTGAGGGCTTACAGAATTTCCAGCTGTACTGTTTCCATCAAAAAAACCCCTATGCTAACTTTACATGTCATGTTGGGATGAGCAATCTAACTTTTGAGTGGAAAAAAGGAGTATGACAGTGATGCCCCATATCACCCACTTTATTTTTAACAGTCATAGACTGCGTGATGTGTCAGACAACAGAGGTCAGTCCAAGAGGAATAAGATAGATAACATTTTCTACACTGGAAGATCTGGAACATTCAGATGACATTACAGTACTTGCAGTCTTACATCAACACATCCAAGAAAAAACAGATACACTGAATAACTATAGCCTGCAAGTGTGTCTGACCATCAATCTAAAGAAGATATAAGTCATGAAACTCTGTAGTGAAATCTGAATCCTATCCCGGCTATCATTCAAAACATTACGCCATACAGAAATTCTGAGAAGCCAAACAACCAGTCAAAATGGCATCTCGGGTCACGCAATGCTAATATTTTGTAAGGCCTTTTAGTAGGACGATGAGAAAGTGTGGATGTTGACAATTTTTCAAAAGGCAATGTGCAGATATAAACAGAATATATCAATGATGAGGAACATAATTCAATAATAGTGATCATTAGCTATTGGCAGATATCTATAATTTCAATGGAAGTGGTGTAGAACCGGAGAAAATGTGTATTTAAGGTATTGAAGCATGAACCATGTTGTGCTTTGCCATGTTTAGGCTGCTCCAGTGAAATGTCAGATTAATCTAGACATAAGAGAGATACTGAAATAGATCGAGATTACCCCTAAGAATAATATAAGCTTTGGATGAAGGAAATCTGCTCAGAGATAAAGAAACTAGAACTATTTCAGGTTTTTCATACTAGCACAGAATGCCTAAGATTTTCAATTTTTCTAGTCTACAAAATACTTTGGCTTTGATGCTTTCTCATATGGGAAACCTTGACCTATAAAAGGCGGAAGGTACCAATAGTAAGACACTTGCCAATCAATTCAAACTTCGGACATGAGCAAAATCATCTACTTCCAGACTCCATTGCCATCTGCAGGGTAACACAGTCTGTACAGCCATTAAAAGCCGGTCTGCAAGTATTTGAGGGTTATATCATGCCTTGAAGAGTTCACTAAATTCTACATGCCTAAGTCAGCTGGAGGAAGCTTTTGTTGTTCTGAGCCCTTGTGAAATGTCAGAGGGTCTTCAGCAGTGCCACCTTTAAGATTGGAAGAACCGCAGTTGTAGGATTCTTGCACATTCTTAATCCTGGGTTACCCGGTCACCAGCGCAGTGTGATAACCACTATGCTAGCACGGCTTCCCGACTATACCATTGATGTTGATACAACATTACTCTTTTCAGAGAATGGGGTATTTCTTGTAAGACCAGTCTCTTATCTGGCACTATCCTGGTATCATCTGATTCATCTATTTGTCCAGGATATTATCATCATCATTATATCTTTCCTCTCACTAAACTGGTGTCTCGTGTCCAGGATATTCTGGGAGACACCCCACTGGGCTTTCTTGTCATGAGATATTCTGGATATTATAAGATCACTTTCATCTTCTGTGCTATTTTGTAGGAAACATTTTTGTATAAGAAATTTTTGTAGGTAGGAATAGCAAAATAAAATAATAAATCATTTTAAGTTACATTGAGTACTATTAAAAGGTGTGGTATTTGTAAAGTGAAAGTAGTCTTTTATTAAGTAATTTAATGAGTTAAGTATTTTGGTTTGGTCAGTAAGCAAGGTTGGTTGTCTGCCAGTGCATTAGTGTGTAATCATGGCAGATTTAGTAAAATTTAGATCAGCCACTCTGCAGATGGGAAAGGAGTTGGGTTTAAGTGGTGATGCTCTCATTCAGTATGTCCCAACAGAGTGTGATAAGTTCATGGAAATAGAAGACAGGAGATTAGAAACAGAAAGGAGACTACAGCAGGAGGCTGAGAGGTTGCAGATGGAAGCTGAGGAGAGGAGACTGGCTTCTGAGGTGGAAAGGGAGGAGAGGAAGGTGCAAGCAGAAAGGGATCATCCACTGAAAATGAGAGAACCTGAACTTCAAGGAATTGCTACGGGTAATGGAAGTAGTCCATCTCACTCAGAGAGTAGCTCCAGCCAGAGTACCTCAAATGGGGCCATGAACTTTCACTTGGATCCATTTGTGGAAAAGGAAGACAGAATTGAAGATTACCTTGATAGGTATGAGAGATTGGCCACCACTTATGGCCTAGCAAAAAAGAAATGTAACTTGAAGTTGTCATGTTTAGTAATAAAACAAATGAAAAATGTACTTAAACACTTTCTGATCTGGTGCGAGATTTAAGTTGACACCGGAAAACAAATTCCAAAAGCATGGTTGTTGTAGAACACTGGAAAATTGATATTGTGTTAATATTTTTCAACGTTTTGAGTTAGTTATCAAATCGTGTAAAACTGTTCACCGTGGCAACTAGTGATAGGACCACAAAAAATGCTTGTACATCTCCAATAACGGCTGAACAAACTATACATTTTTTTCAACAATTGACTGATAGATCTAGCAACAAGGACACGAGTGAAAACTGTGCGCACATAGATTGAAATAGGGATTTTGAAAGCAGTGTGGTGCAAGAAGTGATGATAGCGAAAATATTGCAAGTCCTCGGCCATCGGAGGGCTGTAAAATAGCAAGGACCTCGATTAGAGTTACAAATGGTGCAGGAAATAATGTAACTAAAGAACGAAAACAACAGCAGCAAGTTAGTGAGGGTTAAACATCAAATAGTTTTCGTTTTGTCAGACCTCGTGAACCAGGTCTGCATGCAAATTTTGAGTTTTTATGGAAGTGGTGTAGGTTTGATTATGTAAGCTACCAATAGTGTAAATGTTAGTCAGTATGTCTGTCATTGGGCTTGTTATTCTTGTAATTGGATATACTATGCCATAATCACCTACAGAAAGGCATTAATTGCCTAACAAACAAGGAATATGCTGGTAAGTTGATACTTAAAAAAAAAAAAAAAACATTGAAACTTTGTTTGTCTTTCAATCAATTAATATTAGTAATAATATTTACCATACCTGTAAACATACATTTTTCAGCTTGCTGTAATAGTACATTCATTTATCTTTAAAATGACGTATAATTCATAAGTCGGCGTCTGTGGCCTAATGGTTATGAACGCAGTTTCATAATCCAGATATACCAGGTTCGAAACCTGCTGCAGGCGGTTTGGTAGCAGATCGCTTTGTGTGGATTTTTAACAATGGTATAAGCGCCGTACCGTTCAGAAAGCAATGGCAAACTACTGAATGAAAATAATTGCCTAGAAAAATCACAAACAGCCAATAAAAGCTGGGGTTGATTGCCACGTCCTGTAAAGGATAAGCAACTAACTTTATAATTCATAAAAATATGTAAGCAATTACAAAAACTACAGCTGAATATGTTCACACACCTACAGCGTGAAAATGGGAACAAAATTTAATTAACGAGACAGCGTGTTTTCCAGTTCAGTAGTTAATGTGTTTTTAGAGCAACTCCTGGAGTTCGTGTCTCCTGAAACTAGGACATTACTAATTGAACATAAGAGAGAGAGGCTAGATGAAATAATCACTTATGCTGAAAGTCATAAGATGGCTCACCCCTTGACTCAGGGAACTAAGAAGAAGCCAGGGGAAGGTTTCAAGCCACTACAAAACCAGAATATTTTTGAAACTAAGGACCAACCAAACACAAACCAAATTATGACAGGCAAAAATTTGACCATAAGGACAAAAACCCTCAAATACAGGATAAGAAACCCTACAAACAGGGTGAAAAGTGGTGTAAAATTTGCAAAATGAACAACCACAATACTTGGGACTGTTGCATGCCTTGCAACAGGAAAAAGAGAAATGACAACAAGTCAGAATAGCCCTCATCATCCCCCTGTCTGTGAGGAAGTAACTTGTAACTGCACTAAGATTATGTGGTTATATGATACTGGATTGGGCTTCGACTCAATCGTGAGTTCTACCCTGGTGCATTCGGATCAATATACCACAGAAACAGTGGAGTTACAAGGAGCAACCAAGGAGATAGCAGCCATGACACTTCCCATAGCAAGGATCAATGTTAGGACTCACTATGTGGAAGGAGTGATTAGAGCAGCAGTAATAGATGAACCTATCTAACCTCTGATATTGGGGTGTAAATTTGTGTTTTTTAGGAAATCCCAAAAGACCTGTGGTCATGGCAGCAGTGCAAACCAGGTAGCAATCTAGGAAAGAGGAGGACAGCCCAATAAATACTCATCCAGAGGAGATGAAAAAGGCTCAGGCTGAAGATAGCACATTAAAGCCTTGTTTTGGCAAACTGCCAAAAGCTCATAACCCTCCAATAAAAGGCGAGTTTTACATGAAGAATGGACTGCTATACAGAAAAGCTGGAACAGGACCAAATGACCATGGACAGCTGGTAGTACCATCTTCGTATAGGGCAAAGGTTATGGATTTAGGACATGCCATACCATTTAGTGGACACATGGGTATTAGTGCCACTGGACAATGGATAGCATGTCACTATTTCTGGCTAGGAGTTACTGAAGAACAGCTGATAGAATGGTCTGGCGCTCTCTCTTCCAAACCTCTACACCTCACGGTAGAAGGGGAACGACTAAGTAAGTAAGTAAGTAAGTAAGTTACTGAAGATATTAACCTTGAGCACGCTGCAGGCGCAATATTGCGCCAGAGGTACGCTATGTTCTGCCAGCTGCAGGCGCATTATTGCGACTTACGGACATCATTGGTTTCTAGCATTATAATTTATGTACATGTGATTTCACCCCCGGATGTTAAGTTGTAATGTTATTTGCGAGAGAGTTAGTCTCCATTTCCGATATTTATTTAGTGATGGGTGTATTCGCGTTTATTTTCTGTGAATTTTTTTAATCGAAATCAATCGGCATCGAACACGCGGCCATTTTCGCTCAAATTTTAATGGATTCTGACTCTGATGTGATGACGAGGAGATTTTTGTCTTTATTAGCGCTGATATCAGTTCTCAGAATATGGGTGATGGCAGAGATGGAAACGATAGTAGAATGTCATTGCTAGTATGTCTAATTTTAGGGGTTAGGATTAGGTTTATGGGAAAGGTTTAGGGTTACGGCCGAATGTCACTGCTGACAAGGGCGTTTATTGCTTTGCTACTGATGATGGGTGTAACGAAAAGATCATCATTTGATTTGTATTGGTCAAATGACTTTCATTGAGATGCAAGGGCTAAGGACTCTTCGTTTGTTGGTTTTTTTTTTTAATTTAAAAAAAAAATTTTCAATTTTTAAAAAAGTTTTTATTTTTTCTTTTTTTTCATCTTTCCATTCCTCTCTTCCTATCACATCTAACATGTACATAAACAAATTTTATATCATCAGATTCATCATTCATTTATTTATATAAATTCCAAAAATGATAGCAATTGACCAAGAAACTATAGATGTTACAAGTCGCCCACTATAAATATGGGGCGTTGTGAAAAAGAATGCAGCTGCAGGTGCAAATTTCTGCCAAAGAATGCAACGTGCTAAAGGTTAAAAGATATGTAAAATCTTGCCCAAAATGTCAATGTGTAGCTCCAAAGCACTGGACTGCACCTGGAACTCTTGGAGAAATGCCCATCATGGGGACTCCATTTGAAAGAGTTGCTGTGGATATTGTTAGACCTCTCACTAGGACCAAGAGAGGAATAGTTACATTCTAACTCTGGTGGACACATGCTCTATGTGGGGAGAGGCAGTAGCCATGTCATCAATAGATTCGAAACATTTACAACCACATACATACTTTAACACACACCAAAACACATGGACACCTGAAAGATTTACAGACAAAAAATACAGCCACCTCAAAAATTGACTACAAGATGATAAAATACTGTAAATCATTTTAAGTTTGTTATGACATGAACAATTACACAATGTGTACCTTGTTATTCCATTAATGATGTCTATGATTTTCTTGTTTTTGGTGTGAATACGAATGTCTGACAACAACTGGGAATGTCAGACCCAGCAAAAGGTTCACACAGAGGTTTACTAAAGATTCTCTATGTATGGCATCCTAAGTGATGATCTAATCTTACAGATTTTGCTTTACCTTCATCATTACATAAACCAGGTTGTTCTACTTTCTTAATTCTTGGTGTTTTTGTATCCATGATGTCAACTATCTGAACATGAGTATCAGAGTCTTCAGTGTTGTTATGATCATCATGATTCTGGCAAGAAAAACAAAATAAATGAGAATTCTTTAGTGCACTTAATATGGGTATATGAAAAATATTGTGGTGAAAATTGTAATCCATCTATGAAATTAAATAATTCAGTGCACGTAATAAGTCATCTAGTTACAAGCAAACAAATATTCAGAGCAGTGGTAGTTTGAAGATCACAAATCTAAGATTGTCATGCAATGAGTGCTTCCCTTATAGAAGTGATATTACTGCAGTATTAAATATTACTTCTATATATGACACCTTAATTTGCTTTAGTGGTTAAGTGGTGAGATTGTTTGCCTTCCAAACAAGCAATATGCATTTCATTCTTGGTATAATTTTTTTTAGTTAAATTCTTTATTCATTTTAATTCTGTCATACAAGTGAGAGTGTACTGGCAAGTGGGAATATTTTTGCTCTTCCATTTTGCAAATAAATTCAATGCAGGCAAATGTGGAAAAAGGTTTTTCATCCAAACCATGTAATGACATTTATTGTCTGTTCTTTAGGTCATATTTCATATTTAACCAAGTCAAATGGTTCTGTGTGTAACAATGTCCACTACTGTGGATATGTATTGTGTGGTATGTAGTGATCACTGCATGTGATAAAATCAATATATTAATGTCTTGTTGTTTGCAATGACAGTACCGAAACTGTAGTTTTGTAGTTGAAATTTAAAAATAGAAAAAAAAGTTATCTATAATTTTTAATTCAATCATGTGGATCCTGCTGGTAATTGAAAATATTTTTTTTTTTACTTCCAATAATGTCAATACATTCTTAAATGAGTGAGCTAAGGTACACTGATAGTCTACTAAAATATTTAACAAATAAACTACTCACTTCATAACCTGGTTCCAGTTTTATTTTGTCACCACTGAATGCAGCTGTAGTCTCAACACGTCTTGAAGTCTGAGAAGAAAGAGTGATTGACCATAGCAGAATACCTTACACAGCATTAGGCCAGTAAAACTAATGTACACTTCACAGAGAGATCAAAGGTGTACACATAACAGACAACTTACAAATATTATTTACTTTAATTATGCCCCTTAAATGTATGTTTGCAAAATAAAATTGTAACCTCATTATCATGTTCCTGTTTCACCCTGACAGCCAGACCATAGATGCCATTTTCACTATTTGTTTCATCCTGGTGTGAAAACAAAATGAGAAGAGGATATCAGAAGATAAGTTATATTCTGAAATAAAAATAATACATAATTGTTTTCTGAGAATCCCTAGAAACATTCAGTATATTCCACAGGGGTAGGGTCCAACAATTGAAAGAATTAGTCTGTCAGTAGTAACAAAAGTCTAAATAAAAAAAATAAAAATAAAACTCACTTTACAATCCTGATCCAGTTTAATTTTTTCATCCATAAATGGGAACTGTGTTTGACTATTTCTTGGAGGCTGGAATAAAAAATATGTTTCAAATAAATATATAAAAAAGTGTGAAATCATAAAAACAATAAAAAAACTAGTGGGGTAGAAGATGATGAAGACATGTAAGTAGTGATAATTGCAAACACTTTACAGTGCACTCTAGATAAGTAGAAGTCACTGGGACCCTCTACATTAATTCTACTTTTCAAAATTCTACTAATACAAACTTTGCTGTAAATGGACATATGTTGTTTTTCCATCACGGGTGATGAAGACCACTCTGTTCATCCAATTATTTAGGAATATGTTAGGTTAGTCTATGAGTACGATGATGACTGATGAGCCCGATGCGGGCCTGGAAAGATCTCAGACAGTGTGGGCAGGGAATATTTGCTTCGTGTGAAGATTTTATTACATGGTCTTTTCTAGCTCGTCTCCGCTGTTCCACTGTTGCTTTTCTGGATGATTCGCATGCCGCTGCACCTTTACGAAGAGATGTGGGCCAAGCAGTTTGGTCTTGCGCAGCAGCTTCCCATGTGTCAGGGTTTATGTCAAAGGTTTTCAATGAAGTCTTAACTGTGTCTTTGAAGCGCTTCTTTTGGCCACCATGGGAACGTTTACCCTTCTGCTTCTCACCATATAAGAGTATCTTTGGCAGTGGATGGTCTGGCATGCGGACTACATGACCTGCCCAGTGACTCTGTGACTGCATCAGAATAGTATCAATGCTAGAGATACCAGTGTCGTATATTTTCGATAGGGTAATTAAGATCACTTTTGGTCCCTCCTGAATAGGACTAGTACAGGTGATATCTCAGTGGAAGATAAGGTAAAGAAATAGAATTTCACAAGTGAAATGGTGAAAGGTAAAATCTGTCCCTGGATTTGATAAATAATCAAACCCGCCAATCGATTACGACTGAGAGTTTGGATCAGACAGTTTCCTATAAATATATATATTTATATATTTAACCACTCACATATACACACACACAGATAAGTGACGACAATTAGACGCACATACGTGAAAACTATATCTATGAAATAAGGATCTTTTTTGAACAAGCTGACCACCACACATGAATAAAGTTATGTAAATTTTTATTATCATAAAAAAGGAAACTTACATCGACAATATTGAATATCAAATCAAAATACAATAAACATAGGTTAAGAATCAATTAAAGAGATAGACTCCTAGGTGAAATCCTTTCCCCCTCTGTTGCCAAGATCCCGTTATAAGAGAAGTTATAGCCCAAAGAGTCACAGATTTATACGCTAAGGTCCAAGGTTTTCCCTCTCTCAGTAAAGAACAGAGTTTATATATATTAATCTATCCTAAGAGGAAAACAGCATTAGCCAAAAACTTGCATACAAGAGAAAATACAAAGTTATTACATGTGTTAAATCATAAACAAATTATTCATCCCTGTTATTCTCTCGCTCTGACAGCTGTGCTCACAGACAACATGCGCACTCTTACCTAATTGTTGCTTTTCATAACATCTGGAACAAATTGTTCAGTCACTCACAGACCATCCAAGCTTGAGTTTACTGGCGAGTCAAACCCCAGTTTCTCCAAAAGACTAATTAATCAAAATGTTGGGAAACGTTTGTCTCACTGTTGTAAATAGGAGGCTGATGAAGGTCACTTCAATTTTTTTGTCCAGTTAGGAAAGTACTTAGGATATCTAATGTTCACAGGGTACAATAGCTTAGAACTTCACTCGTTAAGTTGAATGTCAGGTACATAAATCGGTTTAGGATAAATCTCCTTCACAACACAATGGTCTTGATATGGGAAATGTCAAATGTTATTTCAGTCGCCACCACAGGCAAAGTATATATGAACTTGAGAAAGAAATCTGGATATTCTATAAGTCCAGTTACCATTTATTCTTAATATTACTTTTGGGCCAGTACTCTGTCATTCTTCTGGGTGTAAAACACTAGGCCAGACAGGTCACTTGCAAAACCCGGTAATTATAATTCAGAATGTTCTTTAGGTAATGTTCTTCTCAGTTACATAGGTACTGAAAGCCGCTGGTAAGATTTAGGGTTTATGACCCAGAATACTGTATAGGGAAAAAAGAAACACATAAATACTCAACCCTAATAGTATATCTAATCCCACGCATAAAAAATATTCACTTCGTTATTCAACTTAAATTAGAAACCATAAGCTTAGAGCTAGTCTCATTGTTAAACCTTCCGTGAAATAAATTCTAGTCATTTAAAAGAATCAATCATCACGAATTAGAAATACATAAGTATCTCGTCAATACTCAATGATGAATCAGTGCATTTACTTAGTTAGTCAAACTATTCTCTTGCTGGTTACTAGCAGTTTAATCAAATTTATTAATAGCCGAATGAGTTTAGCTAGAAATTATAATTTATTCTGCTTCCCACTGTAATGCAGTAACTTAGAGAAAATATAACTGACTTATCATTTAATCACTCTGCACAAAAGAAACTAGTGAAATAAAATAAGCGATCACCATTTAAATCACTCAATCACTACTAGATATATATATATATATATATATATATATATTTACCTCGCACAGCCTACTAAGACTATTCTCCAATGAAAACTGAGATTTTACTTAATACAGCAAATCTAGAAACGAAGCTAGAATGTGTCTAGAGAACTGCGGAGTCTAAATGAATACTGGATACTGAGTCTCAACTGCTCAGGTATAAATATCTCTCTGATGAAAGGAAAAAGGTTACGCCTAAGACTTGAAACATACTCAATTCCAGATGTTTACACCTACGTTCAGATTTACATTCAAATCTGCAAAATCAAAGATCTGCTCACCCGAATTACTTCGCACCAATGCCAACCAGGTCTCTCTCTGTTGCGTACGGACTCATTTGAGAACCGACGTAACATAAAAGACCAGACCCCGTGCGAAGATTTCCTCGACTTACAGGATCACACGAATACTGCTTGCAGACTATGGCCATAAAACGTAATACACGCGAACTCGTCTTAGATCTAAGATTCCCTTATATCACTTGTCTAGAACGAGTTAACACAATTCGATCTCTGGCGTTTAAAATTAACGTAAAACCCTCGACTATTGCTAATTAGTGTGAGTTTTCTTCACCTCTCTATGTTCGTCTTCTAGCAAGGAAAGTCTTTGAACTGCTCGCTCTCACTGTGGTTATTACTTCACTAGCAAGCGGGTTACAAGGGAGGTAATAAAAATCTGCTCCAACTTGTGATGCGTGATGCCATATGATGATGGATGGTATCCGCATGTCTGGTTTTGTGTAGTGTGCAGATGTGTTCAGTCAAAACAATGTTCATACAAAAATAACAGGGCAATCCACATAGGACGTCAGTAAACTCACGACGTATAAAGTCAATGATTCTTGAAACAGCCGTTGACGTTTTTCTTCATTATTTATTGTGGACGCCACAGTGACAAAATGGTTACGCGAATATGTAGACACATCAAACAGTCATTATCACAGCAACATTCAATACAGCAATAGACGGTAGACAGCATTACAATGATGAGTCAGATGCATGTTATATTTCATAGTGCTGTAAATGTAGTCAGGTGAAAAACTCCATCCTTTTCTATAACAGCCAGGAGATAACCAGATGTATGAGATCAGTTCACTCTCCTTAATCTGACTTCAGCAAGACAGACACGTCTGCCGAAGTATAAATAATGTCCTCAAAAATATCCTCTAGATAACAAAGGTTTTTTCAAACCTAGTTCAGGTAATCAAGTAGCAAGTAATAGTCCTTGGGACCTGCATCAACCGATGCAGCACAATACAGCGACATGTGAGCTAGGAAAACATCTCGTGACGACGACTTTCGAAGACAGGCTATGAGCCAGAAATCGTTCACGACCAAAAATCGATAGAGTTAATGAAAATGTTAATTTACCTTGCCTTCCGGAAATACACAGAAATATTATGCCTCCCGGCATGTGCAAATACACTAGAGGTATTATCCCGAATAAACGAAATATCCATAAGAGGACTACACATCCCTGACAGAACAAAAAATAGCGGAGATCCCCTCTTCAATGAGGCATCTCTTTCGCCATTCCAAATCGCTCACTCCACTAGTGGTGGGCGGAAACCGATCGACCAAGAAGCAAGACAAGTCATGCGCAGTCCAGCGCAAAATGACCACAGCTCAAACTTAACTGCATTCGATACCAACGCGAGAAGACAAATGCTTACCGAGAAAAGTGACTATAAATTTCAAACAGTTGTTGCCCTTGCGTTATAAAATAGATATTGAAATAAAACGATGTTGCGAGAATTTATCACGCAACAACTTGTTTCCCGAGTTTACTGCTCTAGTACTAAACTTTAATTACCCCTTTGATCGCTGTCCATCGAACCATACATTAACTTAACGCCACCTCCCATAGTTGCATCACTTTACAACTACACTCAATCTCTGGCTCTGGTGTAAAATTACAGCTCACGTAAATAATTAAGTCTGCTGGTGATCTACATCAAAGAGATGCAATAAATGCTAACAGCCATAAACTGTGCTTGCTAAATTATAAGAAGACAAAGTTACGAATTGCTAACAATCTAGCGTATGCAAAAGAAAGGTAAAAGAGTGGAAAAAGGGTAAAAGAGCGGAAGAAAAAGGAAAAGACCAGTGTAGAATAAAAAATAGATATCTGAAATTTATTAATCATAATATCTCTGTGACAACTAGCTGTCAAGAACAGCAGTATCTGGGATCTTGTCTTGCCATTTGATATTCATTACCTTCCTGAGACAGACTGTATGGAAGTGGTTTAGCTTCTTTGCATGGCACTTGTCTACAGCCCATGTTTCACATGCATAAAGTAGCACTGGACGCACCGCAGCTCTGTACACATTCAGCTTTGTCTGTAGGCTAATGCATACATGCCACATGTTATGGTTTACCCATAATCTGTACAAGGTGTTTGCATTTTCATATGTGTACACCCTGTACATAATTTCTGTACAGGTTTTCTAACCCATTCCCCTTATTACTGTGTCTCAGAGTTCTTTTATAAGGTCCTATTGAACACAGGATTTCCCAGTCTGTTAGTGATAATTAAGCACAGAAAAAGACTAAATGATGACCCCATCTCGTTATTTTTACAGTGTAAAATAAACTCTGACATTTATTGTTTGGGGTTTTTAAATAAGTGAAGATCTGCTTTAAAAGGCAAAAGTCCCCGTGTCTCATTTATAATGCAGCCCACAGTAAATGAAAATATTTTTACACGAATTAAATCTTTTGATATGTATTTTCCAGTCTTTGTACAGGTTTTGCAGGTCTTTGTACAGGGTTTTGGATTTTTTTGTACAGGTTTTTCATCTCCAAGGTGTGGCATGTATGGACTAATACTACTTCAATGCCAAAAGTTAGTGTATAGTCTGCCCAATGTGCTGCTGGCTTTGGAGATCCTGGTGTTCACCTCATCATCAATATTGATGTTCTGGGATAGTGTGCTACCAAGGTATGTGAATCTGTTCACAACTTTCAGTTTCTCACCATTTACCTTGATGATTGGCTCAGTATAAATTGTGCCAGGAGCTGGTTGGTACATGATTTCTGTTTTCTCCGTGTTGATGGTAAGCCCAAAGTTGGAACAGGCTTCGGAGAATCTATCCACGCTATGCTGCAGATCAGCCTCTGAGCCAGCATTGAGGGCACGATCGTCAGCAAACAGAAGATCACTGATGGTGTGTGATTTGACCTTGCTTGAAGCCTCCTAAGGTTAAACAATTTTCCATCAATATGACATCTGATGTTGATTCCTGTGTCCCCGTCTCTGAAAGCATCAGTCAGCATAGCAGAAAACATGATACTGAACAGAGTCGGTGCAAGTACACACCCTTGTTTAACTCCATTTGAGACAGGAAAAGGTTGCGATAGCTCATCGTTTTCCTGAAATCTAGTCTGCATTTCATCAGGCAGTTGCTGCACTATTGTGATAAATTTCTTTGGGCAGCCGTATTTTGCCATGATCTTCCATAGACCCTCTCTACTGACAGTGTTGAACGCCTTTGTCAAGTCAATGAAAGCTGTGTATAGGTCACTGTGTTGTTCTTGGCATCTTTCTTGTAGCTGTCTTGTAACCATATCGGTGGTTCCACGTTCTTTCCAGAATCCACACTGTCTTTCTGGTAGAAGACCTTTGTCAAGATGAGCTGTAAGGCGATTCAGAAGGATTCTGGTGAATATCTTCCTAGTGATTGATAGTAGATAGATGCCTCAATGATTGTTACAGTCTTGGCAATTACATTTACGTTTATACAGATGTACAGTTGACACATCTTTGAGATTGTGTGGGATGGTTTCACTCTGCCACATTTACATATATGTCAGAATAAGAGATAAAACATGAAGCATTTATTTGTAGAAAAGATGTATTTTGTTTGTAAATGTTCACTTCTGC
Organism: Oreohelix idahoensis; assembly: GCA_024509875.1. Taxonomy (NCBI): domain Eukaryota; kingdom Metazoa; phylum Mollusca; class Gastropoda; order Stylommatophora; family Oreohelicidae; genus Oreohelix; species Oreohelix idahoensis. The sequence goes on from JAMPIV010006370.1 coordinate 529,021, forward strand.
ATCTTCTAAAACTTTCAAAAACAATTTAGTGAAACTTAAAATGTGGTGTCCAGTTAATTCCCAGTTGGGGTAGGAGCTAACATTAGTATGTCAGTTGTAACAAGGCAGAAAAAAAAAAAAAACAACTCACTTTACAATCCTGCTCCAGTTTAATTGTTTCATCCGTAAATGAAAACTGTGTTTGACTATTTCTTGGAGGCTGGAAAAAACATTATGTGAGAAAAAAATTTGACTTTCTAGCAAGTTGCAGAATTTATCCCAGCAAATATACATGCTCTCTAATTTCTTGTTGCATATATGCTGCGTTTTTCTGTGTATGAAATCCATTCATTTATTGCCCGTTATATTTTTTAAATATTTAATTTATAGTACACCCGCTATTACTCAAGGCAATATCTCTGGTTAGCATGTCTAGCCTGAGACAGTGAGAATGCCTTTTCCCTACATGCTGACAAAGGTCCTCTCACTGTTCAGGCAGATAATTGCCATCTTCAGAGGTACCCATTAGAGCTGGGTCAGCTCAGCAGCCTTTCAGGTTATTCCAATCCTTGGTTCATAAGACTCCTTCAAATGTCTTCACCATGGCTCAAATTATTCCAGTCCAAGTCCTGGTCTTTGACACTGCTTCAACTGTACTCGCCCAGGCTTGAACCCGGCATCTCCCTATTGCCAGCGCAGTGTGGTAACTACTACACTAGCACGGCTCCCATTGCCTGTGGTAAAATTGAAGTAGTAACATTCCTGTGGTAAAAGTGAAGGAGTAACATTCTTGTGGTAAAAGTGAAGGAGTAACATTCCTGTGGTAAAAGGGAAGGAGTAACATTCCGGTGGTAAAAGTGTAAGGTAACATTCCCTGTGGTTAAAGTGTAGGAGAAACATAAGACCTAGCGCTATTGCACTAGACATAGTGTAAACATGATTTTAGGCTTTTATATGCACTGGGAAGCAAAAAAAATGGGTATGACCAGCTTTATTGCGATATTCGCTTTATTGCTGTGGTTGGAACCAAACCAACAATATCTTCGAGGTATACCTGTAATTCCTCTCCAGTTGTTGCAGTTTGCAAAGTCGCCCTTCTTGGGCAATTACTCCACTCTGTTGCATTGTCTCTGTTTTCCAGACTTATGCAAATAGTGGTTCTAATAGTTCTGCTGCTAGTTCAGGATCTGCCTTGAATAACTCAGCATTTAAATTGTCATGACCAGGAGCTTTTCCATTTTTTAGCCCTTTGATAGCTGTGATGGTTTCTTATTTTCGTGGAATGTCTGTATTTACATCTAAGTCACTTTCAGCCTCAGGAACATTCAGCTGAGTCTCTGGTGGTTCCTTATTCAGTGTTTCTCTGAAGTGCTCTGCCCATCTTGTTTCCTGCCCCTATGCTGTGGTGATGAGATTTCCTTGCTTGTCTCTTACTAACGTTATGTTGTTTGCACCTTGTTTTCCACTGATAGTTTTAGTTATTTTATAGACTGTGCTTTGTTCATTTCTCAGTGCTGCCTCTTCTGCCTGTCTTGCAAGGTCATCCAGAAATGTCCTTTTGTTAGCACGGGTTTGACGTTTTACTTCCTTGTCCAGGTGACTGTACTGTTCACTATACATTGCCTTTAACCTGGGAGACTTAGCTTCTATTTTCTTTCTTTTAATTTCTTTTCTCTTCGCTATGGTGTTTAATGTTTCTGGTGTTATCCAATCTTGTCTCTTTCTTGGAATTCCAAGCATGATTCGCTGCTTTCCTTATATATAGTTGAAATGGTATTGAATTTCTACTCAAAATCATCAGTCGCTGTCTTTTCCTGGCAATTGGCAATTTGATATCGTCTCTTTACATCAACCACAAAAGCTTTTATGGTGAGGGCGTCTATGAGTTTGATGATGTTACACCTTTTATGTTTAGTCCAGCAGCTCTGAGGTTCACCTACAGTCTTACTACTACTGGGTGGTGATCACTTCTCACATCTGCACCTCTACTTACTTTCACATCTTGTAGTGAATGCCTCCATCTACCAATAATCATAATGTGGTCTGTCTGGTTTCTGTTCCATCTGTTAGGTGATTCCCACGTTAACCTGTGCACTTCTTTGTGTGGAAACAGTGTTCCTCCAATGACCAGGTTGTTAATGCTGCAGAAGCTTATTAGTTTGTCCTCATTCTCATTTACTGTTCCTTTGCCGCCTTTTGCCCATCACTCTTTCATTATATGTATTGTGTATTCCAACATTCACATTGAGGTCTCCCATTACTATAATAAGATTGTTCCTAGGTGCAGTTTCCATTTCCTTTTGTACCTGTTGATAGAACTTGTCCTTGATCTCTTCATCACTGTCATACCAATGGCTTTCTTTCAGCTTTCATCACTGAGAGTCATATGGGCCTGAGACTGGATATCTGTCCTGCAATAAAGTTTTTCCATTTCTTGCTGTTTCTGCAATGGATAAGATTTTTTTTACATAGACAGGGGTGTTAGCCCTGGGCACCAGCTTATGTCTGACCCCTTCACGCACAGACCTGTACAGCTTGGTTAAACCTATCAGGCACAGCTCTGGAGGTTATCTGGGTACGCAAGCTGCCATAGCTACAAAGTATAGATACCATTGATGGCAGGTGTTAAAAGTATAGGTGTAATATTCCCTACATTAAAACTGTAGGTGTAATATTCCCTGTGGTAAAAATAAAGGCGAAACATTCCCTTCATATCTCATGATGTGTTAACAGATTTATTTTGATAAGAATAAATTTATTCTTAATTTTCTCACTACAAGATATTTTAAAAGAGTTTTCTGTAAAGCCAGTATTATGTCCCTTCCCTGTGTTCTTTGTCTCCCCTGATTTCCCAGCTTTTATCATTCAATTATTCATGACCTTATAGCTCCCCACAGAGCACAGGACTACAGCAAATACATGCCAAGCCTTCCACTCTCCCCCTGCACAACAGGTCAAGGTCTCTCCATGTCTACTTTGTTGATGATCTTATCATTTCATTTTAATTCTTCAAGCCTCACTACTTGTCATGATTGTCTCCCTTCTCCCTAGACAGAAACAGCTACGATACCATCAAATATCAGTTATCAAATACAAAGTATGATACCATCACATAACATTTATCAAATACAAAGTTAGATAGAGGACATAAGTTCTAATACAGAAGATTTTAACACTTGTGTGTGCTGTGGACCCATTTGATTGGCCAGTGTAGGCTACAAACCGTTTTAATTGTCCCTTGAAGGCTATGGGCCCTTTCGTAGAAAAAATCTACATAGATGTATCATTAACATGTGTGCATTAAATAAAAACATTTTATTTAAAAAAGGAAAATTGATAAGCTTATATACAAATACAATCTGCAACAAAATATATAACTTTAAATTTTTTTTTAAATGATACTTTTTGCAGTAAAAATACCAATGAAAATAACATTCAAGTTTTAGGTTATCTAAACACACCCCTAGCATCCATTAATAGACTCCAAAAGACCACAGGTTAAGAAACAATGCTCTAGAACAACATAAAAAGAATTTTATTAAAGTATGAAAAAGCCACACATTAGGGCCTGGTAACTTAATTGCATGCCCTTTAAAATAAACATGCATTTCTTCCTAATCTGTTCATAGTGTAAGTGTTTTTTAGAAATAGTTATGCAGGTGTATTTTACAAAATGATTGGGATTTCCCCCCATTTATATTAAGCATTTCAGGGAATTACAAATAAGTATTTCAATCTTTATATTTTATATATTTAGCCAGAGAAGCAATCATTGCTCATCAAAGATGAAACTTCTATGCTTTCATGCCACTCTTTGTGTGTTATTGATTTACTTCAGAAGGAAAATGGACATCAATGAAGTGATCACAGAAGAATTTGTAAACATACAGCAGAAAAATACCAACATAATTATATCTTGCCATGTTTTGGCATATTAAATGCTCGCATAAATATATAATGAGGTGTGACTAAATGATGCATTCTGTATCCATGCCTATTTAATATCTACACAGAAAAAAAAAATGTGCATACAGATACAGAAAATGCCAGGACTGAGCATTCAATCAATACCCTTTAGTTCTCTGATCCCCTAGTGGTGTTTCTTCAAGTTCAACCTTGTTATCATTTCTTGCATTTATTCTCACAATCTTTGTCCTCTCCCTGTGTATTTTCAGGCTCACTGGCTGTGACCTCTCAGCAAGAATTTTCACTTTCTCTTGCATCTGATTATGGTTGTGGGACAGAAGAGCCAAGTCATCTGCAAAATAAAGATCATCAAGCTGTTTAGTCAGATTCAACTGGATTCCATTTCTGTTGTGTGATAATCAATGTTTTCATAACCCAATCCATCACCAGCAACAAAAGAAATGGAGACAAGAGGCATCCCTGTCTCACTCCCATTCTAATCCTAAATGGTTCTGTAAGTTATATTTCATGAAGAACTCTGCATAGAACAGCTGGAAGCTGAAGCAGATATGGAGGACGACTGGCAACAAGTAAAATATATATGGAATGAGACTTGTGAAGAAGTACTGAGAAAAAGAGGACACCAGCACAAAGAATGGATAGCAACAGAAACAATTACCAAGATAGAAGGCAGGAAAAACAAGAAAGCAGATTTAAACAGAGGCAAAACCAGAAGCTCCAAAGCCAACGCTCATAAAGTGCTCATAGAAGGACTGAACATTGGTGGAAAATTAAAAAAAAAAACAGCCTAAGATATTCAGATGATAACAGTTTTATTAGCAGAAAGTAAACAAAACTTACAAGAACTAAAGAAACAAGTAAACAGTGTAAGTCATGATTATGGATTGTATATTAACAATGACAAAATGACAATCAGCAAATCAGATGGTGAGCCAACATTAACGATGGGAAAATAATGGAAAAGTCAAAAGTTTCCCATGTCTTGGACACATAACTTGTAATAATAGGAGATGGAAGATGTGAAATGGAAATCAAGAAGAAAATAGGAATGTCCAAAGCTACATTTAACAAGAGAAAAATACAAACATCTAAAACAATTAACTCGCAAATTAAAACTCAGAACTATCAAATTTTGCATATATTCTTCATAACTGTATGATGTAGAAAGATGGACAATGAACAAGCAATGGGAATAAAGAATTGAGGTCACCAAGATTGGATGTACAGAAGAATAGGGCACACTCACAAATTAAAAATGACAGTCATCAAGTGGCCTATATTTATTACTGTATAGTGCAGAAAAAGGGACAAAGATCAGTAAAAAGAATTATTCCTTGTACAAATCAGCATGACACAGGTATTGATATAAGCATTGTAACACAAAATCTTGCTAATGCAAAATGGGAAGATATTGGGGATACAAATTCAGATCATTTACCCATTGAAATAACACTAAAAGATACTTACAAATCTAACAAACTGGTAGAAAAACTGAAATTTTACTATAATAAAGCTAATTGTGTAGCTTTTCAGGTAGAAATGGAAGAGATAAAAATGGATAATATAGAAAATGAAAATATAGATGTATTTGCAGATAATCTCACAAAAGAAATATTACTAATAGCTGTTAAACATATACCAAATGCATAGATGCCAGAACACATAATTCCACACCGCATTAAGGAAACAAAAACGAATGAACATTGGAACAGAAACCTAGTACCATGGTGGACAGTTAGATGTATAGAAATTCAAAAACAAAGAAAACAAGCTCTAAAGGAATATAGAAAGCATAGATCTGAAGATAATTTAGAAATTTATAAGAAAATAAGAAATGAATCAAACAGAATAATACTTAAGGCAAAAGAAAATCATTGGAGAAATTTCTGCCAAACACTGAACCCTACAACTAACTCTACAACAGATGTGTGGAATAAGTTGAAAGCCATTAAAGGCAGAACTAAACATATGATAATACCTAATATAAAAAGACCTGAAAGGGCAGAGACTGATTGGCAGAAAGCAGAGGTGCTGGCCAGGTACTACCATAGAGTTAGTTCTAAGGAAAATCTAGGACAGGCTGAAGTCAACAGAAGAGCAACACTTCTTAAAAAGCTCAGTAAAGAAGGACCTCATAATACTGAAAATGTATCATATTTAAATGCAAATATTACAATGGAAGAAGTTGAAAATATATAAAAAGGACAAAACAAACTCATCAGCAGGGCATGAAATCTTGAGCTACAAAATCCTGAAACACATACCAAAAAGAACCATAGAAATTAAAACATCCCTTTTTAACAAAATTTGAAATACAGGAAAAATTTCCCAAAACACGGAAAACAGCAGTAATTATTCCAATACTAAAACCAGAAAAAGATACCCATGATGCCAGTTCATACAGACCAATTTCTTTAACTTCCCATCTAGGTAAAATATTAGAAACCATAGTAAATAAAAGATTACAGTTTTATTTGGAAACAAATAATTTATATACTCAAACTCAGTCAGGATTTAGGAAGAACAGATGCTCTATGGATCAGATAATTAAATTGGAACATAAAATCAGGATTTCAAAAGAAAGAAAAAACTGTAATAGTATTTTTAGATATAGCTAGGGCTTATGATGAATGTTGGAGAGATGGTGCTCTCTTTAAAATGAAGAAGATAGGAGTAACCGGTAAAATATATAATTATTTAGAGAATTTTCTGCAAGAGATATTTCACTGTTAAGGTAAACAATGATAGATCAGAACTGTATGAACAACAAAATGGAATACCCCAAGGATCAGTAATATCTCCTTCAATTTTTACAATAATGGTAAATGATTGAGGTAAGATGTTGCTACATGGAGGACTGGGAAATATATACCAAAATTATTTAAAGATCTACAAAAGCAAATAAATAAAGTATGTAAATGGATGACAAAATGGGGTTTTCAGCTGAATACAAATAAAACAGTGGGAATGATCTTCAATAAAGGTAGGGTTGTAAAAAATAAAATTATAGACATAAATATCTAAGGGCAAAACATTAATACTTGTACAGTGCAAACCACTCGATATCTAGAAATGATATTGGACTAACAGCTAAACTGGAATAAACACATAGATAAACTAGTGGAGTCTTGCAGAGGATTGACTAACTTATTAAGATATTTGAAAGGTAATGGATGGGGTGCAAGAACTAAGACAATGCTCACTTTTTATAAATGTTATTAGAGGGAAAATAGATTATGGAAGTATAATATATGACTGTTGCACACAGCAACAAGATTAAATTAGACAGAATTCAGCATCCGGCTTTATGTACAATAGCAGGTGCAATCAGATCAACATCAATGGGAGCTATAGAGGTGGCTTTAGAAATTCTACCCTTAGAATTATGGAGAAAGGAGTTAAGACTAAAGTACATGAACAGAGTTATGTTAAATAAGTCTCACCCAGCACATACAGCTTTTACCAGATGCCAACTAACAACTCAGGCCAATCCAATGAATACCACTAGATACCCTACAGGATGGAAGTATATGGAGGAAAATGCCCATCTGGGTACATTAATTACATCAACTAATAATAGTTGTGAATACAAGCAAGTGATTCCACCCTGGGAGATCAAGAAACCAGACACGGCCTACCACCTGGCAGAAATACTTTAGACAACAAATAATATAGAAAATATTAAAAACACAGCCAATAAATATATACAACAAATATCAAAAGACAGCATTACTATATACACAGATGGATCCAAGGGAAGTCTGGAAGGAAGAGCTGGAGAAGAGAGGGATGGTCATAAGTAGCTCTAAAACAAAATCCATGGTGATATCATGAGAAGAAAGAAGACATCAGATTAAGCTGGGAGAACAGGTCCTGGGCAGGTCGACCACTTTAAATATCTCAGAGCTAATATAGACCGAAAGGGAGGCATCAAAGAAGAGTTGGCCACTTGAAAAGCAGCAGCTGGGAAACTTTTTCAGGCCATAAATCGAGGATTCCTCAGCAAGAGAGAGGTTGGTAAGAAAATGAAGATGGCTGTATACCGCTCCACCTATGTCCCAGTCTTGACATATGGATACGAGTCATGGGCAATGACTACAACCCATAAAAGCCAGATCCAAACCTCAGAAATGAGGTATCTGAGGAAGGTGGTTGAAGTAACAAGAAGAGACATGGTCCGAAACCAGACGATACGTCAAGGCCTAAAATCCCACCCCCTGCAGACCCAAGTAGAACAGTCCCAACTAAGATGGTTTGGCCATGTCTGCAAAATGGGAGATCGGCTACCATGACAAGCATGGGAAACAAAGAGCCAGGGATCCAGACCCCAGGACAACCCAGAGTCCGCTGGGAGGACAACATTAGACAATCTTTGAAGGACCGAGGACTAGAATGGAACCAGGCCAGGAGGAAGACAGCCGACATGATAGTCTGGCGCTCTCTCTTCCAAACCTCTATACATCACGGTAGAAGGGGAACGACTAAGTAGTAAGTAGGATCCAAGGGAGAGGATGGCAAATTGGGTATAGGAATATATATTCCAATATGGAAAATGGCAAAAAAATATAGTATCATGGAAAATACATCTATTTTCAGTGCAGAGATGGTGGATATACTAAAAGCTCTAGAAATTTTCTCTAATAACCCTCCCCAAAAAAATTAGTTTTCTCTGACTCTCTTTCAACATTTCAAGCACTTAGAAACGTACAAAAATGTAGTAGACCTGATATCAGAGGAGATATTTCTGGCTACTACGTACTTATATTCCATAGGATGTTCAGTCTTAATTGCTTGGATACCTTCACATGTTGGCTTAGAGGGAAATGAAAAGGCAGATAAAGAGGCCAAGAAAGGTAGATCTGATAAAAATCTAATAAATGTAGGGTTGAGTAAATCAGAGATTAAGAGCTTAACTAAAGATTTAATAACAGATGAATGGAAAGCAGAGTGGGATAAAATTCTAAAAGGAAGACATGCATATAAGATGTTCAAGGCTCCAACAAGGAAATGTCAGATATCTAGGGAATTGAAAATTCCCAGTAATAAGAAACTTCTCAGACTACAGCTGGGAAAAGGCTATTTCAGAATAGAAGAACATTACTGTACAGAATGTCTACAAGACAATAATATAGAACATTTCTTGTTAAAATGTAAGATAGAATAAACAGACCTAGAGAACTGCATAATATAGTCAAACAATATTTAACACGAACAAAGGTTAATATATAGTGGTAGGGAATGTGAAGGTCTGATGCTGTTCTTACAATGCTTATGACTATTAACAGATGAAAGTCAATTAAATATCTGTTAAAGTCAGTTATATAACTGGAACCACCAGGCCTTTTCACCCCTCCACTTTAATATTATTCTTGTTCATAGTTTCTTCTTGATTTTATTCGATTTTTTTTTTTTTTTTTTTTTCAAATAACATAAAGGCATAATTGGTAGTTGTGATTTTCACTGTTTACAATGATTTGACAGGTGTAATGCCACTTTCTCATATCGGCAGTTGTTCATATTATTTGGAATTGAAAACAATATATATCCTAATTATAAGCCATCAGAGGTTGAATGGGATATTTTCCTTCATTAATTAAAAATAAAATAATAGGAGTAGTTGAAGGCTTATGTTCAAGAGGAAAATAGTGTTGTAAGTAGGAATATAACATCAACAAATTGATGAGAAATAGTCTTTTATAGTGAACATTAGGACAAGAGACAGAAAAAGTTAGGGATCTATTGCGGCCCGCGTTCCCAGTAAAACTGGCAGTTGATGAGATCAGATGGCAGATCATAATAGTTCTTGTTGCAAAAAAAATATTAGCCTACACAATAGTATAACTCAGTTTAAAAACTAGATTAGTATTAACCTGGTACCATTTTACTATGCACACTAGTTTAAAGTTATTTGGACTTTTTTTTAAAAAGAAGCTTGACACTGGGTGTTAGTTTGGCATTGAGATAAAGTGTGGTGGGAACATCTACTTTGACACAATCTTGATAAGTCACAACACCTTTTTTATTGCATCTCTAAATAGCCTACTGTTTCAAAGCTGTATGTAAACGACAGTCACCTGTTCTTCATTTCAACCTGGGTTTGTGTTAAACTAAGTGCTTGGATTTGTTTCCCCCTTCTTTTTGTAATTTGAAAAAGCTCCAAATAGTGGTTGGGTTAAAGTTCTCTTTAGACTTTTACATTACAGAGTGACATCCTCTCGTAATGTTTGTCTTAGTCATGTATCGCAGGCGAGTATCGAAATTACAAGAGGAAGTCATTGTATAATATAAAAGTGGTGACATACATTCTAAAGAGAGCCTTTACAAAGTTAAGTTTAGCGATATAATTACCGAAGAGACACGGCGGATGTATCGATATTAAATAAGCCTTTGTCTACTTTTCTTAAACTCTACCATACCTTATAACCTAGTTCCTGTTTTATCTGTGTTATTTCTTCGCATTCCATCTCCATACCGTTCTGCAGCACAGTTCCTTTTGACTTACTGAAGGTCAGATTTAAAATAAAAAAAATGAGGTTGTGTTGTCTTTCCCCTTCAGATGTATACAGTCGAGCTGGCACAATGTTTACGATCGATTTCGAAACCAGATAGCGCCACTCTAAGTCAACCCAAGCGTACATGGACAGCCCTGAATCTGCTCTTGAGCTGACGATGACAGACACTAGAGAAGAGAACCAGGCTTCTTAAAGTGAGGAGTGATCTCCCCTTACGGAGTATTCTTTGTTTTGTGTAAAATATTTGTAATGTTAGTTTTGGACACGGATTTCTTTTTTTTTTTTTTTTTTTTAACTAATAAAGAAAAATATCCCATTCAACCTCTGATGGGTTATAATTAGGATATATATTGTTTTCAGTTCCAAATAATATGAACAACTGCCGATATTTTTTTTTTTAATTAATGTAGAAAAATATCCCGTTCAACCTCTGATGAGTTATAATTAGGATATATATTGTTTTCAGTTCCAAATAATATGAACAACTGCCGATATTTTTTTTTTAAATTAATGTAGAAAAATATCCCGTTCAATCTTTGATGAGTTATAATTAGGATATATTGTTTTCAATTCCAAATAATATGAACAACTGCCGATATGAGAAAGTGACATCACATTTGTCAAATCATTGTAAATAGAGAAAAACACAATTATCAATTATGCTTATATGTTTAAAAAAATGAACAAAATCAAGAAGAAACTCTGAACAAGAATAATATTAAGAATATAAGGATCAATATTATGGTGGGTGTGGGTTGTATGTAGATGAAGATCAACAATGATTCGTACTAATTAACCAAACGCACTGGTACAGTTCCATAACATTTATTCTACTGATAGGTAAATCGTGGAAATCAATTACATTTAGCAAACATACTGACATCACATCCAGGCTGACATTGCCTGCAGGAAATAACTCTTAACTCTCGTGTTCACGAACTGACTTTACAGGAACACACACTAACAGTACGGTACACATAAAGTCTTTTGTGTGGCATACCCTCCTCGCACAATCACAACACCATCCAGGTGTGATTCACTTATTCTAAGTGGTTGGCGGCATTAATCATCGCCATAAGATTCTCTCAGAATCTCCTCCAGGCGGGAATTCATTAACGCCTGTATTAATTCCAATACAGCTACATGGCGGGAAACGTGTCGCCTTTCTTCCCAGCAGTTCCAGGGGAGGACACTGCAACGCCCTATACTGTTCTCCACAAACAGGAATATAAATATGGTTCCAACATGAACACTTTCAGGCAGTACAACAATCTTCGCCTGTACAATAGGTAGGACCTAAAAATATAATAAATATATCCTCACATTTAGAATAATCACATCTGTGGTTCTCCACAGTCACACAATACGAGCTCACAGCTTGGCTACTAATCACAGACTTCCACGCACAGCTCGGCTGCCAAACACAGATTAACTCAATCACCCCAGACTTGTATTCACCAAACGCTTTCTCTCAGCGCATGTACAAGTCACCACACTGCTGACGTAAAGTTAGACCTTAACTCAATACCTGAGTTACACTTAACCAAGTGTTAGCACAAGTTCAGTGACCCTTAACATCAATCACTATCATCATTCACACTCATGAAACTGTTCTGTGACATCCACTCCCTCTCCAGATGGAAAACAGAGTTTTGCACCGAAGACGTGAGTACAAGCCATACAACCCCTCATGTACCAACACATAACTGGATGCAAACATACGGTCTTACTGAAACAGTTGTCATATTACCGTGACTGGAACATTTACACAATAAACTTCACTGGGTGAATCACCCTCTAACCCATACTAAAGTTCTCCATACTACCTATCACATGGAGCAAATGCTTACAACATACTGTCGTACCATTCCAATAATGGAAACAAAATTTATAGTTGAATGCAATTTCATAACACCCGTGAAAAAAAGATTCTTGCAATAACTAACAGCTATTTACGCCAATGGACTATAGGTTGAGAGTTATTTTTCGCCCGTCTGAGTAGAGTGGATGGTGATAGATACGTGAGAAAAGGTATGAGAAATAGATTTCACGATAGTTTAAGGAACAAAATGTGTCTATTGAATGAGTAAGTTTCTCTATTCCAGCCTTTCTATACGACTATAATTTAGTACAAGACAACCTTGCCCTCCTCATACATATACATATAAGTTTAACTACACACACACACACACACAGCTATGTGACAACAAGACACACACACACGTGAAAAACTACGGTTACTTGGATATGGGTCTTCTTCTTCCTTGTTCGTCCTGAAAAGGACGTTGGTTGCGATGTGTCTGTTTACGCCGGAGCTGTGATATCTGCACCTTTCGATCGACACATCCGACTTCAGCACGGCAGTTTTTGGGACCGAGTTTGCCTTCCCTCTGCGATCCCTACTCGCTCAGCCAGACTGCAGTGATGCAGACTGTTTCCAGGACCACCACATGGAGGTGGAGTAAGGTCTTAGTTAGCTCTGGTTCGCTGACTCTGATGCAAGCAATCAAGCTATGGGTCGCTGACTGCATTCTCTATTGCTGCATCTTTGGTCCCTGGATATGGGTCTGACCAACACACAAAGTTAAGTTTCTTTTGTTGTTTATTATCATTTAAACTTGACAACACCAAATATCTAAAGGCCGAATCTGGTGTGGGTTTTTCCTGGATGAACAAACTGTCACAGCCAATAGTTGATGTAGAAAACGTGATCTTGGGGTTCACAGTTAAAAGAGGAAAATACTTCCAGTATTGGGAAACATCTGGTTGCTAAAAATGTTGCAATTGATAAATGATGATAATTCTATTGGCTGGCTCTATAGTAGAGTGCCGATTCTGAAACAGCGTAAATTCTGGATACTACGCTTGAATACGTCTGTCAGAAGTCAGGAATGAATGTTATTTTTTTTTTCACCACCCCAGTGGGCTGAAAAAATTGAAAAAAAAAATGTTGCTGGGTTTTGAAGTCCAGTTAAATTTTACACTTTAAAATGTTTCTCATGTATCGTTGGCAAATATTTGCTCACCAATGAGATTGGTGACGCACAAGACGAGAAAAGACAACATTAACCAATCAGTCAAAAAAGAAAAGACCAAAAGACCGCTGGACGCACTTGATTAGGTCTGCAGGAATATATTTAAAAAAAAAATTTATGCAAAAATTCTACTATTATATATAGATAGCTACATATATGCACACAGACGGGGACAAGACGATCTCTTATCCACTCCGTCAGTCATGATTAAATTTAAAAGGCACACGGTGTCTTTAGCCTACCCTATCGCCCGTCACTTAGCTGAGTTTTCCGGTCGGATGAGTTATGCGACTCTCCCCATTCTTTGCTCTCGCTTAACGATCAGCGTACAATGTCAATTATTATTTAATGATCTATATGTGCACTTACACAAAGTATTGTCTGTCTTTAATAGCTATTAAATTGTGGGCGTCTGATTGTTTAGTCGAATGATATTAAATAATAGGCACTTATAATAAATACGCACAATGAAATAAAACGTGAATTCTGTTCTGTCACTATCAGTCGCGCCTAGCATTTACCAGTCAGCTAAAACCGTAGTTTCGTCTTGTGTGAGAACGCGTGTGGTGAAAATTAGCATGATAACTGAACATCTGGTATGAAATAGCTTTTATTTCACTGGTGTTAATGCTAGAAAGTCAAAGTGAATTATAATGGTACGCTAACACCTTTAAACCCGTAAGCACTAATTTCTATTACTAAAAAATCTGAATGAAAGATCCCCACGAATGCTATTAACACATTTAGCGAAATGGTTCTAGAACTGCGTGCTTAGACTATCCAAAAATTCTGAGTGACAACTGATAACATTTTAAATAAAACACAGTTTATACATCGATATGTTTCTCTGATCTACAGATGATGTTACTTTTGCCCACTATTGTGTGAGTAACGGAGAATCAGGAACATGAGTTCCCCAGATAAAAGTTTATGGTCGGCCTTTCTCGGGCGTCCGATTGCCATCAAAGACTTATATCCATGTAACGGGGTTCTCGAAGATTTTTGACCGTGATCAACATCAAAGAGCCCAGGGGTTTTTATGACTCCCCTGAGCACGAACTTCAAAGGGTCTGTGATTATTCACGTGTGTTCAGTCAGGTATCATGTGATTGACAGATAAGCTCGCGTGAGAAAAATAGGTAAACAAACCTGATTCGCTACCTGTTTTGACGGCAGGTCACAAAAGTTTGTAAACTTTTCGTTTGCTTATGTTCAAAGAAAAGAGGCGTGGATTAAAAAGTGAGTAAACACGGGCTGTAAATGCCTGGCTTTGCTAGCAAATCATAGAACCCTGCAAGGTCACACCTGTCAGATTACTGTAGGCTCTCTTTCCATTATACGTCACACAACTATTATCCAAATGAACTACATTTCATGAAAAATTTAGTCTTATACACATCAGTACCTCAGTCAAGTACACTATAAAACAAATTAAGCAACCAACCATGTTGTTTTACCAAAATGTGTGAGATCCAATGAATAATATGAACAAACCATAATTTCAATATATGATGGGTGTAATTTACTTTAACAACAAAGCTTTCGCTTCTTCCTCATCTTTTCTTAAAAGCTCTAATTTCCTTTGCTCAGATCAGTTTGATCCACACAGATACATGTTTCTCATATTCCTTCAGTTCTTCCAACCAGAACGTTGCTCTGACAAAATAGTATTTGCGAAATTATGGCAGATAATTATAGCACTTTCTTCACTGCTTCCTACACTTCAAGGACTATGCTCATGTCGAGAATGCGTTTTCCAGCAACTTGGTTCTCTAAGGAAAAAAAAGTAGATACCCTCATTCTTCCAACTTATTATAATCCTTACTCGACAGAGGAATGTCACAATAGTCTCCAACATTACAGTTTCAAAACAAGCTTCACACATTGCTATCTCATGGACATTAATAAAATAAAAAACGGCATGCAATAAGAATGCTTTGACTGGATACACACCCAATTAAACTAATAGACAGTTTTCTATTTAGTATACATGCAGATGCCCTGAACCCAATAAGCATAACAATATGAACTGTATGTATATACTATAGTCCAAACTATATAACTAATTACAAAAGCGAAAAAAATATGTGCTCCGGCATCATGTACTCTGAACAAATTATCAAAGTAAGTGATAACTACTTAAAATAGAGACTGTAGACCATCTCAGCCACCTGACGACCCAATGACCATGTCAAGACACTCTCAGTGGTGGCATAAAGTGCCACCAGTAGAGTCAATCCAAGGCTTATCTATCCTACTGGATACCTAAATTCTGGAAATAAAATAATGATCCAGATTAGGAAAGCAAATTTAGTTATTTTCGAGAAAGCACTCTTTCCTTTCATGCCACATTATACTCTACTGTCTATACCACTCAAACATTCTCTTCCATGATAAACATACATAAATGATGGACAGTGACGTGTTCTGAGATATAAATCTTACACGTTCTCATCCAACATACTGTGTCTTGACTAACAAGGTAATGAATTTCCACTTCCCATCATGGGTCACCAATCTCACTATCTTCCCATCAGCTCTCAACTATCTTACAACATAAAATGTATCACCGGATCTAACACATCTTTTTGCCAGCACTCAAGCAATTTCACCAACTACCACCACAAAGATCACAAAAGTATCTCCAGATAACATAGTATCTTCAATAATGTGAAGAGATCATCCATTTTCAACTTATCTGGTGGTAACGTTTTGATGGCATTAAACATCAACAACTTGAGTGGCTCTTTACTTTTTGCTGCACATTTGCCTTTCAAACTGTAAGCCAGTAATAGTTCTAATTGGGCTGTAATTCCTGCACCTTCTCACTTGAGACCATCTATTACTGTCTTCCAAACTTCTTTCTTAGCAGATTCAGCAGCTTCCGTTACTGCCACTTTAGCTACAGATGTAGTATGCTCCATCTTAGCCTTCTTATCTTGCATTTCTGCATTTACAGGTTCTTTCTCCAAATCTGACATATCTGTAACGGATGTAGTCTCATGTCGCTCCTCATGGATTTAGCTTGATCTTTCAATGCTTTGGCTTGTTGCTCTAATCTTTGTTTTCCAGCCTTACATTGCTCTTCTAGATCATCAACTTGATCATGCAAACTCTTGCCTAAAGCATTAAATTTCTCATTCCAACGATCCGACAGTACCTTGCAATATGCTTCCTTAACTTGAGTATTCTTCTTGTACTCAATTTATATCCTCTATTTATCCACTACATATTCATCCTGTATTCTATCAATACCATCATTGTATACCTTTTTATCTCTGCGTAACAAGGATGAATTTATCTTATAATCTTCTGCTTTTTTCTCAAAAGTACAACCTTCCTGAATCAATTAATCTATCTCTAACCGATCTATGTCTGATAATAAATCACTTTGTTTAGTAGCAACTTCCTGGCATGTATAACATGTCTCTGCACGTATAGGCACTGGAACACAATCTAGTTCCTCAGATGCTATTTCTTGCTTGTCAACTCTTTTTGCTTGCTCCTCTATTTTCTGTAATGCAGTCTTGTATTTCTCCTCTACTACTTTGGCTTTGGACTCCCTACTATGTATTATAACCATCAATTCCTTCTCTCTCCGTTCCGTTGGACCATCATATTTGTCCTCTATCCTTTTAATATTACCGTCATAACCATCTTTTATTCTTTTCATCTCAGCAAAGTATTCATCATCTATTACTAACACATCAGCTGTGTATTCCTTCTCTATTCTTTTAAGGCTAACACTGAATTCCTCTTCTATCCTTTGCATATCAGTATTGTATTCATCTTCTACACTTTGAAGACGGATCTTGGATTCCTCTATTACTTTATCTTGCTCTTCTATATTTGGTATTTCAGCTGGGTATTTCTCCTATATTTCTTTCTCTGGTCTTTCTACTTCTTTACTCTTGACACCTCATCATCTATTTTACCCGTATCTGGTATATTGAATCCAGTCACCGTCAATAACATCTCATATGGAAATGCAGTGCCTTCCCAACTGTCATCTGTTTGTACACCAACATCATTTGTCTCAGTTTAAGTTTTCTCCTTATTTACTGCTGGATCTGTTTTCTTCAAATTTCAGGCCTCTAATTGTATTATGTGCATTCTGGTTGTACCTTAGTTTCAATGCTACTATTCATTTTTAACTGATAGACTTTCACACTATCTCTCTTTTTTACTTTTATACGAGAGTCATACACCTCGTATGTATCACTATTTCTGATTGCTAATGCCAATTCTAGCAAATCTATCCTTCTTCTTCTGTTCTCACAAGTTCGACTACACTCTTGTATATGCTCATCATATAATGCTGATGAAGAATAAGAATCATCCATGGAACTGGAAGAATTCCCCATGTCTCAGTCCTTCAAGCACTTGCTTTTGCCAATGAAATTGAAAGTGGGTAACACTATTTGATGAAAATAGTACACCTAAAGTATCCCGGACGAGCCGTCGGATGTAAGGAACAATATTATGGTGAGTGTGGGTTGTATGTAGATGAAGATCAACAATGGCTCGTACGAATTAACCCAACGCCCCTGGTACAGTTCCATAACATATATTCTACTGATAGATAAATCGTGGAAATCAATTACATTTAGCAAGCATAATGAAATCACATCCAGGCTGACATTGCCTGCAGGAAATAACGTGTTCACGAACTGACTATACAGGAACACACACTTACAGTACACATAAAGTCCATTGTGCGGCATACTCTCCTCGCACAATCAAAACACCATCCAGGTGTAATTCACTTATTCTAAGTGGTTGGCGGCATTAAACATTGCCATAAGATTCTCTCGGAATCTCCTCCAGGCGGGAATTCAACAACGCCTGTAATAATTCCAATACAGCTACAAGGCGGGAAATGCGTCCCCTTTCTTCCCAGTAGCTCCAGGGACGGACACTACAACGCCCTATACTGTTCTCCGCGAACAGGAATATAAATATGGTTCCAACAGGAATACTTTCAGGCAGTACAACAATCTTCGCCTGTACAATAGGTAGGACCTAAAAATATAATAAATATATCCTCACATTTAGAATAATCACATCTGTGGTTCTCCACAGTCACACAATACGAGCTCACAGCTCGGCTACTAATCACAGACTCCCACGCACAGCTCGGCTGCTAAACACAGACTAACTCAGTCACCCCGGACTTGTATTCACCAAACGCTTTCTCTCGGCACATGCACAAGTCACCACACTGCTGACATAAAGTCAGACCTTAACTCAATACCTGAGTTACACTTAACCAAGTGTTAACAACAGTTCAGTGACCCTTAACATTAATTACTATCATCATTCACACTCATGAAACTGTTCTGTGACAGGATATGTATTGTTTTCAATTCCAAATAATATGAAGAACTGCCGATATGAGAAAGTGGAATCACATTTGTCAAATCATTGTAAATAGGGAAAAACACAATTATCAGTTATGCTTATATGTTAAAAAAAAATGAACAAACTCTGAACAAGAATAATATTAAAGTGGAGGAGTGTAAAGTGTAAAGGCCTGGTGGTTCCAATTATATAACTGACTTTAACAGGTATGCTATTGACTTTCATCTGTTAAAAGTCATGTGCATTGTAAGAACAGCATCAGACCTTCACACTCCTAACCACTATTTATTAACCTTTGTTCGTGTTAAATAATCTTTGACTATATTGTGCAGTTCCCTAGGTCTGTCTATTCTTAACACCTCTTCTATATTTATGGGTAAGTGTAATGCCTGGACATGGATCCAGCAACATGGGAGGATGAAGCTGCCGATCGCACTAAGTGGCGATGCTATTTACGGCGCCACCTCAGATTGGGCGAAGAGAGGCTCACACAAGAAGCAGAGGTGAGGAGAAAACGTCGAAAGGAGCACCAGGAAAATAAGCAGCTGAGGGCTGTCACCTCAGGGGCGCATTCCCATAGTCAGTTATGACTGAAGGGGCTATTATAATTCCTGCAAATAATATAATATTGGTATTCTCATTTGTTCATACCTCTTATATTTTTAACAAGAAATGTTAAATATTGAGAAATCATTGTAAATAGGGAAAATAAAAAATTACCAATTATGCTTGTATGTAAAAAAAAACAAAAAACAAAAAAACAACAACAAATCAAGCAGAAACTCTGAACATGAATAATATTAAGGTGGAGGGGTGAAAAGGCTTGGTGGTTCCAGTTATATAACTGACTTTAACAGATATGTAATTGACTTTCATCTGTTAAAAGTCATATGCATTGTAAGAACAGCATCATATCTTCACATTCCCAGCCACTAATATTAACCTTTGTTCGTGTTAAATATTGTTTGACTATATTATGCAGTTCTCTTGGTCTGTCTATTCTTAACAATTCTTTTATTTTAATAAGTAAGTTTGATGCATGCAAATAATCTGATATTGGTATTCTCATTTGTTCATACTGCTTACATCTTAACAAGAAATGCTCTATATTATTGTCTTGAAGACATCCTGCACGTTAAGGTTCTTCTATTCTGTAATAGCCTTTTCCCAGCTGTAGTCTGAGAAGTTTCTTATTACTGGGAATTTTCAATTCCCTAGATATCTGAAATTTTCTTGAACATCTTATATGCATGGGCACGTAGTTGGAGCTAAGTCATACAGTAAAATAGAGCTTTTTTTGTAAAAATGTAAGTTTATGAACAAATGAAAATCCTAATTTTAGATTATTTGCGGGCATCAAATTTACCAATAAATATAGAAGAGAACAGACATAGGAAACTACAAAATATAGTCAAACAGTATTTACCAAGAACAACGTTAATATATAGTAATTGGGGAGGTGAAGATCTGATGCTGTTCGTACAATACATATGACTTGTGACAGATGAAAGTCAATTTATACTTTATTTGGATATCAGAAATCTGATTGTGTTGTCTTGATTTTATTACACTATATGTTCTGATTATAACTCATCAATGGTTGAACGGGATGTTTTGTTTAATTTAAACTAATCTATTAAACATCAATTAAGGTCAATTATGTAAGTGGAAACATCAGGCCTTTACACCTCCTTCCCCTTAATATTATTTTTGTTTGTGTTTTGTTTTGTTAGGTTTTGTATCGTTTTTGTTTGTTTGGGTTCTTTTAAACATACAAGCATAAATAGTAATTATAATTTGCCCTATTCACAATTATTTGACAGGTGTGATGCCACTTTCTCAAATCGGCAGTTGTTCATACTATTTGGAATTGAAAACAATGTATATTCTAATTATAACCCATCAGAGGGTGAGCGGGATATTTTTTAAAATTAATAAATTTTATTTTAAAAAGTTGTCATTATAGCTGCCTTCTCTACAGTGAAGGTCAGCTGCCATTTTGTTTGTTTTTTGTTGGTACTAGCTATGTTTCTTGCTTTTTTTTTTTTTTTTTTTGGTAACAATCTGTTGTACTTCCCTCGACATTCAGGGATTTTAAGTTTTGAAATATTTAAAGAGTTTTTTTCACAAGTAAATTGTTTGTGAAATAAACAGACCAATATGCATCAACGTCAATAACATGGAAATAGGTTGGTTGCATCCTTGATCATAAAGTACTTGTTAGCATGTAATCCTGATTCATAAAATACGCAGTTAAGTGTGTTGAACTTTATATATAGGAGAATTGACTCAGATGGTGAGTTGTTGAGTGAGTTGAACTTAATATATGCAAATGCGAATCAACTTGTGAGCACTTGATAATCAGATGAATAAATGCTGCGCCACAAACTTTTACAATCACGGGCGTAATAAATCGTCCATATAACTTAGGAAGTTTAGCATCCTCAACTGTGAATTCTGCTATCGGGACGTATGATTTGCTAACTTCTTTCCGGTTAGATGCCAAACACTTAATGTGTAGACCTAAACTTCTGCAGGACTGAAGATATAAAAAGTGGCTTAATGAGTTTCACATCTAATATCGATAGTTGACTTTGATGTTTCGTATTCCTCACTATTGAGGAATAAGAAAAATAACAGACCAAACCAAAAGACTGGGAGATTGTCATCATAACACCAATTTTCAAAAAAGGGTGACAATCGACAATGTGGAAACCATAGAGGAATATCCCTTCTCAGTGTCCCTGGTAAAATCTACTCTAGAATCCTAGAGCAGAGACTCCGACGCCTAGATGAGCCACAATTAGATGAGGTCCAGTACGGATTCCGAGCAAACCAAAGTACTTGTTGATGTCTCGATATTTATCTTGTTTCCTACTAGAGTTACTTGCCCTTATGGGAACTCTTCTGCTTACCTCTTCTTCCTACTTCCTGTTTCTAAGATGGTCGATTAAACATGTCGTTATGTATTCAGTGTGTTCGCCTTCGTGATTATGCTTCGTGATGTGAGAATATATGACAGCCAGCCACGTCTCATTACATCTATCAACATTATACTACACAAAACAGTAAAGATCAACATGGTGGCAGCTGTGTTTATTTCTACAGAATTCGGACTATTCTGCTGAATATCTTGTAACACGTGTGCTGAATGTCATTAGACTTGAGGTGAGATTACTGGTTATTGCTTGCATACCATTATTAGACATTTCGTCATAGCAGAACGGCCCTTATTTCGGTCACCACCCTGCCTAGACATAAATAACGTCGAACCAGACACATTTGGATGGGTGGCCTAAAAGAAAGTTTAATGTACCAGCTGAGCTTATGCCTTATTTTGACATTCGCGACACTCTGACAACAGAACAAGGCATAATACTTAAAGGAGAGCGTATTCTTATCCCAAAAGCACGGAGGCCTGAAATCAAGCAGAAGCTACACGCTGCCTTGCATTTGACAGCATGATGCGCCGGGCCAGAAGTTGTGTGTTTTGGATCGGCATGACGGCTGAGATTTGACAGATAGCTGACAGTTGTCTAGAATGTCAAGAAACGAAGGCAAGGAATACTAAAGAACCTTTAAACCAACACTCAAGAGGTTTATCACCCTGGGAGAAAGTTGGCACTGACATCTTTATTATAGAAAGCTGATATTATTTAGTCCTGATTGACTACTTCTCCAACTTCATTGAAGTAGACTTTCTACCTACAATGACAGCACAGTTAGTCATCAGGAAATTGAAGTCTCATTTTGCTCGTTATGGTGTCCCTAAAGTTATTGTATCTGACCAAGGTACTCAGTTTACGTCTGCACAGTTCAGATCATTTACTGCTAGATGGGGAATCATCATCTCATCTCAACCCGTAACCCGTCATGGGTCGTAGGGGTGCCATGGTGGAAGCATCAGCAGACAGGGTCCTCCACTGCTCTCTATCCTCAGCAATGCGTACAAGTGTGGAAAAACCGTGTCCTGCCCATTCTTTGATGTTATCAGCCCAGGATTTTCTTTGCCTTCCTCTTCTCCGTTTACCTTCGACTGTTCCCTGGAGGATCATTTTAGAAAGGGAGTCATGACGAGTTACATGCCCAAACCAGGCAAGCTTTCGACGTTTCACTATTGACAAAAGTGGTTCTTGGTGGCCTGCATAGGTGTTTATCTTCTCTCTAACATAGACATTTGTTTTGTGCTCTTTATAGCAAATGCGCAAAATTCTTCTATAACATTTATGCTCGAAAGCCTGAATCCTTCGCTCCGTATCTGCAGTGAGTGTCCAGCTCTCACATCCATATAAGAGAATAGATAATACAAGTGATTTGTATAATTTGATCTTCACAGGAAAACTGATGTTACTTTTCCAGATCACATTCAGTCTTGTCATGGCAGCTGAGGCCATCTCAAGTCTTGTCTTGATTTCTTTACTTGATCTCCCATCACTACATATAGTGGACCCGAGATATTTAAAGGTGTTAACTTCTTCTAACGTTTGCCCATTTAACGTAATGTTGGTCGGAACATGTTTCTTATGGCTATTCACCAATATCTTGCTTTTTTCTATATTAATTTCCATCCCATATGTTCTTGTTTTTTTCTCCAGTCTAGAGGTAAGGTCTTAAAGTTCTGATTCTGTTCCAGCTATCAGATCGATATCATCAGCAAAACGTAGATTGCAAAGAGGTCGGCCTCCAATTGATATGGTTGTTTTATAATCATAAAGAGCCTCCTGCATAATATGTTCTAGATATATATTAAAGAGCACTGGGGACAGGATACATCCCTGGCGAACTCCTACAGTTAAATCAGCACCAGGTCACCATAAAGCGAATGGATTAGCTGAATCTGCTGTGAAACTCATCAAGGGTATGATGAGAAAGACTGTTCAAAATAATACAGATGCGTATGAGGCACTACTTGAACTTCGTAATACGCCGAGACAAGGGTTTGATCTAAGTCCAGCAGAAATACTGTTCAACAGGAAACTGCGTACTCTGATACCTTCTGCAGTGAAACCCGTTGCATCTCACAGTAGAGTTATTGAAAGTAGAGGCAAGAGAGACAGATCAGTGAAGAAGTATTATGATAAAACTGCTTATGATCTGCCCAAGTTGTCTCACCAGCCAGTCTACTATCAAGACCCTGAACAATCAAACTGGCAACCTGGAAGGATTGATAAGAGGCTTTCTGAAAGATCTTATCTCGTTGAAGGGGAGAATGGAGGTCAATATGTCAGAAACAGAATTCATCTAAGGCCTAAAACAACACCTTTCACACCTGATCCCGAGGACCTGGAAATTGATGTCTCCTCTCCCGAGCAACAGGTTGTTTTGCCAGACATGGAAAACACTAGTGCAGTGAACATTTCCAATCTTCCAGAAGTTGATCCTTCAACTCCAGCTACTTCTAGTCCTGGGAAAGCTGGCAAAGAACATTCTCTCCTACCATCTTGCCCTAAGAGACCTCAAAGAGATCGCAAGAAACCCTCTTGGATGAATGACTTTGTTCACTCATAAAGAAGGGGGGATGTTGATGTCTCGATATTTATCTTGTTTCCTACTAGAGTTACTTGCCCTTATGGGAACTCTTCTGCTTACCTCTTCTTCCTACTTCCTGTTTCTAAGATGGTCGATTAAACATGTCGTTATGTATTCAGTGCGTTCGCCTTCGTGATTATGCTTCGTGATGTGAGAATATATGACAGCCAGCCAAGTCTCATTACATCTATCAACATTATACTACACAAAACAGTAAAGATCAACAGTACTCAAGACCTAATCTTCACACTCAGACAGCTGAGTGAAAAGGCTCTTGAGTATAAGAGTGAGATCCATCTTTGTTTCATACATCTGGAAAAGGCATTTGACGGGGTCCCCTGGAGCAAACTTTGGGACTGTTTGGCAAAAAAGAACATTCCAGCACCTCTGATTCATGCTATACAGAGCTTTTACAAGTCTTGCAGAAATTATGTGAGGACAGCAAACCATAAGTCAGAAAAGTTCAGGACCACCACTGGTGTAAGACAAGGTGATATCCTGTCACCTTATCTTTTCATACTCCTCATGGACGATGTTATCAAGGCATGTAAGGAGAGAACAAGAAAGTATTCTGTGGGGTACTGGAAGATGAGACAGGTATGTAATTCAGAGCTGGCATTTGCTAATGATGTTGCCCTGATTGCTAAATCAGAGGCACATCTCCAATCCAATCTGCAAGTCTGGAAGGAAGAGCTGGAGAAGAGAGGGATGGTCATAAGCAGCTCTAAAACGAAATCCATGGTGATATCACGAGAAGAAAGAAGACATCAGATTAAGCTGGGAGAACAGGTCCTGGAGCAGGTCGACCACTTTAAATATCTCGGAGCTATTATAGACCGAAAGGGAGGCATCAAAGAAGAGTTGGCCACTCGAAAAGCAGCAGCTTAAAGACTTTTTCATGCCATAAATCGAGGATTCCTCAGCAAGAGAGAGGTTGGTAAGAAAACGAAGATGGCTGTATACCGCTCCACCTATGTCCCAGTCTTGACATATGGATGCGAGTCATGGGCAATGACTACAACCCATAAAAGCCAGATCCAAACCTCAGAAATGAGGTATCTGAGAGGTGGTTGAAGTAACAAGAAGAGACATGGTCCACAACCAGACGATACGCCAAGGCCTAAAATCCCACTCCCTGCAGACTCAAGTAGAACAGTCTCAACTAAGATGGTTTGGCCATATCTGCAGAATGGGAGAAGATCGGCTACCACGACAAGCATGGGAAACAAAGAGCCAGGGATCCAGACCCCTGGACGACCCAGAGTCCGGTGGGAGGACAACATTAGACAATCTTTGAAGGACCGAGGACTAGAATGGAACCAGGCCAGGAGGAAGACAGCCGATAGGATAGTCTGGCACTCTCTCTTCCAAATCTCTACACCTCACGGTAGAAGGGGAAGGACTAAGTAAGTAAGAAAAATAACTCTTGTGACATATTTTTAATGTTCTTATGATATTGTATGTGGATCATTTGGTTACTCCTTATATGTGCCAGTAATAGTAGTCTTACTGTGACATTCGTCACTGTAGTTACGCCACTGATGACATGTCTATATATCGGAATGATGACATCAAGAGATGGACAGGAAAGAGTCTATCACAGTTTACCATCAAGACAAGAGGCAGAAGACGTTGGAGAGATCTTTATTGAGTTAGAGAAGGCGAAGGCAGAGAGGAATGGAACCTGTCACCAGGCCCTCACAGAGGCCCGGACCACTTCCATTCACACAATAGTCAGTTATTTAGAAATCCAAGTCATTATACTGGTAAACTGTATATGTCAAATTACTGAAATGTTAATGTAGACACAAGACTAGCGCACAAGTCAATAATAATAAAAATATCGCTGAACGAAATAAGGTTATTTGAGTATAAAGTCACAATTAAGGAACTGATTGTGCAGAGGCGTCACTCTTCATAGGGCATAGAATCTCGCTTGACTCATAAGGACACCACGAAAGGATGTCTGCTAGAACATTTTGAGATCCCAGCATCGCTCGAATTGTAAAACTGTATGGTTGCAAAGCGATTGCGTATCTGGTTGATCTCGATGACTTGACGTCTCTGTTGTTGAGAGCAGTTAGAGCACGCTGGTCGGACTCCACTATAAAATGTGCGCCTAACAAAAAACGTTGAAGCTTGGTTATTGACCAGACTAAAGCCAACAATTCCTTATCCAAGACAGAATAATTTTTCTCTGTAGTCGTCAGTTTTCTAGAGACGTACATGACAGGATGTAATGTACCAGAGTATTCTTGAAGTAATGCGCCGCCTATGCCAAAATTGGACGCATCGCTGTGGAGAATGAAAGGTAGGTCCGCATTAGGTAACCGTAAGACAGGTGCATTAGAAAAGTATGATTTAATGATATCTAACTCTACTTGATGTTCTTGCGACCACCGAATCACGTTAGCTGCGCCCTTCTTTAACAAAGTAGAGAAAGATGCAGTGATGGTAGATAAATAAGGGATGAATCTCCCATAGAATTGTATTAGACCTAAAAGACTCCTTACTTGTTTCTTAGTCTTAGGTGTTGTTACATTTAGGATTTTAGAAACATTACTGTCCTCAGTATGTAAAAGACCGTGACCAAAACGATGACCTAAAAATGATATGTCATGAAAACCAACAAAAGCTTAGATGGTTTTGCCGTTAGGTTATACGAACGCAAAGTGGTCAATAATGTGTTCAATCCACGAAAATGATCATCCCATGAGTCACTAAAAAGGCAAATGTCATCGATATAGGCAATGACATCGGAACGATGTGATAAAATACGACGCATCATGCGCACAAAGGTGTCAGGAGCGTTCACTAGTCCGAATGGCATAAATTTCCATTGGAAAAGACCACGAGGAGTAGAAAAAGCAGTGAGTGGCTTTGAGCGATCTGTCAAGGGGACTTGCCAATAGCCCTTTGACAAATCTAATTTAGTAAAGAAAATAGATTTAGAAAGTTTAACCAGTAAATCTTCTAAAAGTGGTAATGGTTCCGTGTCAAATTGTGTAACTTTATTTAACTTACGATAGTCAACACACAGATGGATGTTATTATCCTTCTTACGAATAATAACCATCGAAGAAGAATATGGTGAAGTGGATGGTTCAATTATTTTTAATTGAAGCATCTCATCCAATTCCTTATCAACCTGAGATCGAAAGTGTAGAGGAATGGGATATGGATGAACCCGAATAAGTGTTTCGTCGGTCAATAAAATGTCATGTTGAATGACAGACGTACGACCGGGAATGTCAGTGAGAACATCCTGATAGGATTGAAGAAGAGACGATACTTGCCGACGCTGATCAGCAGAAAGGTCAGGAGAAATTGACACATCATTCCAATTTTCTGTTGAATGAAGTGGTACTACAGGTATAGGTAAAGGTACATCCTGAAAAGAAGACTCTTCTTCCTGAATTACCGACAAAGCGGTATAATGATGAAGACAAGGTGTAGTGTCGTCAGTTGCTTGGAACACTGACTGAAGATAGTCAGGACGAGAGTGAAATTCCTTTAACATATTTATATGAAAGGTTTTATGTTTGCCCATGATATCGACAATGTAGTCGACATCAGAAATTCTGGAGATTATTTTGAAAGGGCCTTTCCAGGCAATGAGTAAACGATTGTCTTTATGAGGGAGTAATTCATAAGCCTGGTCACCAGGAAAAAGCTGGCGAAGACGTCGATATCTACTAACAGATAGTCGAGCTTTTTCTTTTGCTGATTCAGATGATGTGGTAGCCAACCTACATGCAACTATAATTTTTTTCCTCAAAGAAATTACATACTCATAAGAGAATTGAGTGTCATCTGAAATTTCCTCCTCCGTAAGTAGGTCGTAAAGTAACGACATAGGACCATGAGGTTGAACCCCGAAGACGAGTTGAAACGGTGAAAAACCAGTAGCTTCATTTTTCACCTCTTGATAAGCAAAGAGAGAAGCGGGTAGAACTCTATTCCAATCTTGAGGATGATCCTCAGTAATTTTACCCAATAACTGTTTGAGAGTCCTATTTTGACGCTCAATTAAACCATTCGACATTGCGTAATAGATAGAACTAAGAGATCTATCAATGTGTAGCATAGTCATGACTTGAGACATAGCTTCAGAAACGAATTGCACACCATGGTCAGATAATATTTTACGTGAAAAACCTAAACGCGAAAAAATTAACCATAGTGCATCTGCAACACTAGCAGATGAAGTATTCTTTAGAGGTATAGCCTCAGGCCAACGAGTACACATATCAATACAAGTGAGAATATGTGTATTTCCTCTAGCCGAAGGTTGGATAAGACCAATAATGTCTATTGCCATTTTCTCAAATGGTCGAATTGGAATGTCAGCAGCTTGAATAGGAGCTGCGTGGTATGGACCATGAACCATAACCCCTTGACATGTAATGCAGGAACGACAGTAGATATTAACATCTCTATGAACGCCTGGCCAATAGAGTGCAGATAGCACTCTGGATTTGGTGCGCGAAAAACCCATGTGGCCTGCACATTGAGAGTCGTAAGCATGACGCAATATACGAGCTTTCAATGTAGAAAGTACTAAAATTTGAGACCATACGCATGACGTATTGCCATGTACCACTGTCACTAACACACCATTCTTCAGTACAAAACTATGTCTAGAGTTTGTTTCTGTGTTTGTAGTATTCTTAGCTAATTGAAAAAATTTATTTAACGAAGCATCATTTTGCTGTAATGCTATAAAAGACTCACGCAATATAGGAGAGTCAACATCATCATTATTATTGACAGGAGGTATTATTGGTGTACTTTGCAACATATCATTAGCTTGCGCTCTAGTGACAACTGCATTGGCAGAATGCATATGTTGCTTTTCCCAAGCAGCAATTTGCTGTGGGGTACACTCTTTAAACCCATGAACGCGACCAATTATCAAGTCACTCATTGGTGCTGGAAGAAGACCGGCATGTATTTTCCCTATAAAAAATGGTGTATCAATATTAATAATTGCTGTTGGAAAAGTCTCAACTGTTCCGCCGAAAGTGATGCACTTCGCAGTTTTCCCTGTTGCACATGACAGATCGATCAGCGAATGTCTGACGCCGATGGTGCTACAACCTGTATCAAAAAGAACAGAGACAGCAATTCCATTAACAAATCCATCATGTAACTTAAGAGATCCTGTTCCGTTATGTGTCGAAGCTGACATGGCCGTAGACATAGCAGGAAGGCTTGGTAACACATGTTCGCAACTCAGCGTAGTGATCGCCTTGGGCTGGAATAAAGTTGTGCATTCATGGCAAAGTTTAGCCTGCTCAAAATCAAGAGAACAATATGATGCATTATGAGAAGTAACATCTGTATCCTGATTTAAATTAACCTGAGTATCATGCATAGCAAAATTTGTCTGATGATGCAATCTACCGTTGGAAGATCTATCATTACCTCGAGATCGATTTTGACTATTGTCCCTAAAACTGCTATAATTATTATTTGTATTGGGATTACCATTTTGGTTAGCTCGCCACTTATTGTTATGACTATAGTCCCTTTGACCATTGTGACGTACGTCTAGTTTGACAAGTGAATTTTCCCTGATTTGATGGATGATTAAAGGGACTTTAGCTTTTCATAACATTAGAACCCCTGAACATCAGTATTGTTGTAACTTTTCATCAACGAAGAGTAGCGGCTATGATCAAAGCAGTCAAAGACGATCCCCAGAACAGAGAAGCAGAAATTTAGCATCTGCGTGCGAACACTGAACCGTTCGCAAGACGGACACGAGCGGTCAGAAGAAAGCTTCTTGCAGACTTCGCACCTCTGTGGCAACCGGCAGACTTGCCCAAAAGACTATGGAACAGGAGAGACGGAGCGCTCAGCGTAGCAGATACGATCTGAGGAATCAGGAAACTCACCGCGAACGAGGCTAGTCTCGCAGAAATTTCACATCCTTGTGCGAGCAGCCTGAGACGAACGAAGATCGGAAGCCAGTCGGGCCATCGCGGTTAGCATGGCGGCTAAAAAACTTCGACTTCCCCTGGGATCTGAAGAGGCGCGAAATTTGCACACGACCCATTTAACTTACATTCCTTTTAGATATATACAGAATCTAAAAAGGGCAACTTTATCATTCGTCCTGACAGAATTCTAAGATTCACTAGCACATTCCTGCTAGATTTCATCTAAAATTGTTGGCTATTGGAGTGAATTCCTTTTCTGTGCAGACGGTAATTTATACTTTAGCTTCGAGTGATCAGTGGTCTAGTTATTTCATTTTTATTTCACTGGATTGTGGTGTAAATTTAAACTTATTAAATAAACCCATTTTCAAAGTTCTAGTGCAAACTAAATGTTACATCTATAAGTTTATTTCCTAATACAATAGCCGCATAAATTAACTGTGCAGCCGATTAATGGAATTATAACTTTAATACAGTTTAGTTCTGTATAGATAGATGTGCTTTTAACTATTAACCTAACGGAGAGTTTTTTCTTGATTTATTAATTAAAGACGCGAATGCAGAAAATAGTCTAACTGTAAATGTATCGCGCGTTACATCTTAATATTATTTTATTGCATTTTATGTTTTATCTTCTATACAGAATTGATGTTTCGACCTTGCATCCCAGCAATTAATTAATTATACACTGGGTCCTGCCAACTCAGTTCGATTACTCCAGTGACTTATGAACATATTTGAAATTTAATCTTTGTGGTGATCCTGTTGGGATTCAGCTATCTGAAGTATACAGAAACAAAGCAAACCCAAAGACTGTTTTAAAATCCCAATTCATAAAGTTTTTATAGTTATCAAACTTGAAGAAGAACAGTTGCCAGTAGCAATATTTTACTCACTGCTCTATTTGTGAAGAAGATCATAGATTTCCCTGACACTGTCTGTCAAGCATAATCATTGGATTTTACAACCCCCTGAAGAACTTACCTCAGTGTTTTATAGTTTGTGACATTAAGGCAAAAGAAATTTATCTCCACCAGCTGTGCCAATTTTAGAAACCACACCATACCTCACACCTAACCAAGTGCCTGTGCCATTCATTAGGAACTTTTATCTAACAAACCAACCGTAGCCTTTACGCATCACCGTCTGGCGATATTTTGAGACTATTAGCTACCAGCCCACCTCATTAAATCTGGGGCCTGAAACAGAAGAAATAAAAAGACAATTTCCATTGTTCTACGGTATTATCTGCTGTTGTAAAATTCCTAAAGTGCCAGAATTCACAACTTGGTAAGTCTGTGTGTGTGACTGTGTGTGCTGGCCAGCCCAAGCGTGTTTTTGAATGACAGGAGATTTAATCTTTTTTACTCTTATAATTAGTTCGTCCTAGTATTAAGGGGTATTGTATACATTGTACGGGATTTCTCCTAGCGGGATTGTTTAACTGTGTTCATTCTCCCCTTCCGTAAAGTTTTGTTGAAAAGGGGAAACATTTGAGAACCCTAGCTTTTCCTCTACCCCCTTATCACTGTAACCACTTGCCTCAGAGTAATAAATTTACCATTGGGTTAAATTGCCTATCTCTGATCATCATCCCCCCTTTTCTCGTCTTTGGGACCAGGTCTTTTCTGTTAGTAAATACAAGCGGGAAAAGGTGTATTGGATACTTCTCCTCAAAACCCCCCTCCCCCTTGTCATATTTGTATTCTGTAACCTTTGATTTCTGACTGTAAATTGATAATTATTTGTGACTTGATTTTATGATAATAAAAGTATTAAAAACTTTATTAGCATTTCTGTGTCGGCTGGCCCAAATCAAACATTCCTCATATTCGTTATCGTAGTTGTGATTCATGTACGTTGTGTGTCAGAATCACCAAATCAGTGTGTGCGTCTGAGCGACTGGAACTGACAAACAATTATTGGTTCAGAAGGGTGGTAGGAGTAGTTTTTAGAGACAAATATTGTCGTACATGAGACTGTCCTTACTCTTCCCAGCACTGGTGAATCTACTACCCCACTTTCCAAAATCCTTATTCTCACAAAGCCTTCACTATCATTCTACACTCTAAAGGGACCATTATCCATCAGAACTCTCTCAGATAAAATTACGACAATAAATGGTTAGCTCGTCCCGGATTCTGAGCCTAGTTTAAATAGAGTGTGGTTGATTGTCTTAGTGAAGTAGGGAATAATCTTAAAAAAAGTAATTACTTCCCCTAGACAAAGCCTTTTAGTATTTTGGGCCGACAACACAATAATTATTACAGGTTTGTTCTTTCCACAGGAGCAGGAAGTTAGTGATAATAAAATATTTGTCACCTTTGTATTCTCTGGCAGAGGAAATTGTAATTTATGTTATATAATTGCTGGGATCGCGTGATTGGTTAATAATCACATAGGTTCGTTTGAAGTTAGAGAGTTGAGCTTAGCTAAAGATGGGTTGTTCTGATTTTTTAAATCCAGTTAACAACGTCTCATCTCATAATTGACTTCAGAAGGGCGGAGTTCTGTTAGTGGAGTATTAAAATTTTCAGGAAATTTTTTTTTCCTTTAAATTGTTTTTCATAAATTTTTCTCTACTTTTAGTAAAAGTAAATTTTTTCCAGTGTAACTTACCATTTTAGTGGCACTAGTCGCTTGCGTTTAGAGCCTTAATTGCCAGAAAACAGCAAGCGATAAGTTAACACATTATATAGTAGGAGGTAACTCAAGTAAATTTATACTTTGGTTTTTTCTAGTAGCGGTTCCGAGTTTCTTCCCCTTCTCGTTTTTCTTACTAGTTCTCTAGTCATACTACATCTTATTCTTTGACAATGGAAGAGAAGATAAAGATGAGGTCCATCTTGAGGCTGGAAGCGAAAGAGGCAGGATTAGACGCAGAAGCTGCAAACGCGTTTGTCAACCAGGAACTGGAAATATATGACACGGAGAAACGGAGAGCAGAAGCTGAGAGTAAAGAAGAGAAGGAAAGAGCAGAAGCTGAGAGGAAAGAAGAGAAGGAAAGAGCAGAAGCTGAGAGGAAGGAAGAGAAAGCGAGAGCAGAGATGAGAGAATCACAGGAGAGGGCAGATATGAAAGAAGCGGAAGAACGCCTATTGGAACAGAAGAAAATTGAGGCAGAGATAGAAGCTCGCAGAGAAAGAGAGAGAGAGAGGGAAAGACAGCACGAACTGGCGCTTAAGGCTTTAGAGAGTCGGGGCGCTTCTACTTCGAATAACAGAGAGCCGTCTTCGCCCCAGTCTCAGTCAATGGATCTCTCTAGCA
The DNA here is from genome assembly GCA_024509875.1 of Oreohelix idahoensis. Lineage (NCBI taxonomy): Eukaryota > Metazoa > Mollusca > Gastropoda > Stylommatophora > Oreohelicidae > Oreohelix > Oreohelix idahoensis. Next base: position 562,576 of record JAMPIV010006370.1, read on the forward strand.
CTCAATCTGCCCAGCTAACGGCGATGTCTTTTGCTTTAGAATCTTTTCCTAGCCCTAACGAAAAAATTGACAGCTATCTAGAAAATTTCGAGAGGCTCGCCAATCTTTATGGGTTAGAGAGTTCCCGCTGGACACTTAAACTCTCAACGTCACTGAAAGGCAATACTTATGACATATACACAAAGCTGGGACCGAACCAACATGATTACGACATGCTGAAGAAGGCCTTGCTAGAGCGGTTTGAGATGACCGCCCGAAAATTTCTGCAAATGTTTAGAAACAGCCGGAAAGAGAGCACGGAAACTTTTCCGCAGTTCTCTTCACGTCTCACGGTTTATCTGACAAAGTGCATAGAATTATCTGAATTACCTCTTTCATATGAGGGACTTCTAGAAATTGTTCTTGTTGAACAGATAAAATCCACTTTGTCGAATGACACCCGCAGATTTTTGGCTGAACAGGGGGCAGTCAGGCTTGAGGACATCCTCAATAAGGCCGAGCGCTATAGCAATGCAATGGCCGAACTTCCCAGCACTAAACGTAAACCCACAGATGAGCCATCTCGAAAACAAAATCTAGAGCAGTCATCCTATTCTTCCAATCCTTCTCAACATTATAACCAACGAGATAATAATAACCAGAGACCTCCCCAGGAAAAATCGAAATTCTACAAAACCCGATACCCCCCAAATAATACTCTAGTGGGAAATAAACTAAACATCGAAACAGATATATACATAAAGACTACATCAACAGTTAATGAATTCATTATGGATGTGTGTGGAGAGATAATGTACTTGCATGCGCTTCTGATTCTTTTGTGACTCTCGAACCTTTTCAACACGTTCAAACAAAAGTGCATCATATTTACTAACCAGTTCAATTATGCCTTGAAAGTTTCCATTGCTGTCGTCACCTGTGCGGTTACTAGTACCAAAGAACGCCAGTCCTCGCTCGCAAAGAAAAAGATTAACATCCAGGATCAGCTCAAGAATTTTCTTCCACGAATTGACTTCTGTTGTGAGATTTGCCAAGAGTAAATTCTCTAATGACTTATCAGCACATGAAGCTATATTTGCTGACTTCCATGCCACATAGTTTTCTTTGTGGGATGTTGAACTCTCATGTGATGGTTTTCTGTCTTTTAATTTATTCCAGCCTCTGTTGATGCTCCAACCTGTTTAATTGGCCAGCAATGATGCATTTGTGGAACATTTATTGAAAATGAAGCATGGCACACAGTACAGAGGTTGTTTTACTGTACTCCAACATAACCAGTCTCTTGTGCACGTTTCACCGTTGGGTAGAATTTTTGTCAGCAGACGAGAAGGGAAAGCAGGATTTTCAGAATCATGTGGAATCTTACTTGGAATTTCAAAAGTTGTGATTTTGAGAAAAGACTGCATTTGAACTGCATTGTTCTTGTCAATAACTCCAATGTCATTCACAAACGAAGTGCTAGTACTGATAAATGATTCTTGGTATGTAAGATTTTCCTGTTGCTGACGAGTATCCGGTTCGCAAATGGAACTTCTGATGACTCTGTTGGTGCTACTGATAACATATCTCTTTCGATACTGACAGCATTGTTATATATTGGTAGTGTAATATTCTCTGTTGCTGTTGAATTTTTGTCATCTGGGGTACTTTCTTCTGCCAAATCAAACATAAAATCGTCTGCTGCACGTGCGGGTGCATCACTTTCTTGAACAATGTCTTCACACTCATTTAATATCATTGAAATATTATCCGTTGAATTTGCACAAGTTTCATTGTCTGTAGCACTGTCCATTGTGTGCTGTGACATATTATGAAAATAGTTTTCATATATCTATTTCATTATCTACACTTTTCGTTTACCTTTTCTTTCACCTATGCAAGTTTTTAACATAAAACCATTCTAACACTCAGTGATCTGTCCCTTTTTCTAATTTAGTACGCATTTTATTGCTGTTCGCTATTTTCTTTTGATGTATGTTAACCAGCAGACCTATTAGCTACGTATCTGTAATTTATTTTAACGCCAGCGATTGAAAATCGTTGGATAGGATCAGATAGCGATCAAGAGCGGATAATTTGGAAGCGAGGTGAGACCAATTTTTTATTACCTCCCTTGTAATCCGTTCGCTAGTAAAGTAATTAAACACGGCAGATCGCTAGATCAAAGAACGGTCTCGCTCGATTTCGTTTAATGACCACGTCTGCAGGGCGGTAAACAGTGTGATTTTACGATCGAAGAAATCTCACATGGTCTGAACAATTACGTTATGCCTGATCTGAAGAGAGTGCAGGGGAAAAGGGTGTAGATTTCCTTGATCTAGAATTTGAGCAGAGATTTCCCCGTAGGTGCGAAATCTGGCAGAGAGTCTGGTTTTCGGTGTATAGTGAATCTTTCCCTTTGATTTCAGATACGAGATAAACCTCAGCATTTTTAAGCTCATTATTCAGTACTCCTCAGCTTTTACAGACATCTAGCGGCGATTTCTAGAATCCCTTGTATTAAACCGAAGTGGATAAATATCTTCTATGTTATGCGGGGTAAGGATAGGATTGTGTATACTATATTATGTTAAGTATTTGTATCTTTTCTCTTTACACAGTATTGGGTCAAACTCTAAACCTTACCAGCGGATTCCATATGACTCTGAGAATAATTTTTTTTACAAAACAGAACATTCTGATATAAATATCGGGTTTCAAGGTGACCTGTCTGGCCTCGTGTTTTACACCCAGAAAAAGATAGAGTACCAACCCAAAGAATATTAAGAATAAATTGTAACTGGACTTATAGAATATCCAGATTTCTTTTCCCAAGTTCATATACATTCAGCCTGTGGTGGCGACATAATCAAACATTGGCATTACCTGAATAACAACCACAGTGTTGTGAAGATTTATCCTGAACAGATTTATTTACCTGACACTCGATTTAACGATTGAAGATTCCAAGCTACTGTACACTGTGAACATTAGATCTCTTAATTATTTTACTACCTGGACAAAAATTGAAGTGAAAAATTCAGCATCCTACTAACAGTAGCAAATCAAGCGTTTCCCATCATTTGAATTAATTAGTCTTTGGAGAAACTGGGGCTTGATTCGCCAATAACCAAACCCTGTGTGTACCTTACGATTGTTCCAGATATTGTGAAAGCACCTATTAGGTAAGAGTGAATGGTTGTGATCACAGATTTGTCAGAGCGAGAGAAAACAGGGATGAATAATTCTCTTATTTTATAACCCATGTAATACCTTTTTATTTTTATGCAAGTTTTACTAATGCTGTCCATTTCAGAATAGATTAACATATAAACTCTGTTCTTTATTGTAGAGGGAAATCCTAGACCATAGCGTAAACACCTTTGACTCTTTGGGAGTTAATAACTTCTCTTTTAACGGGATCTTGTCTCACCAGAGGGAGGGAGGATTACACCTATGAGTCCATTTTTTTTATTAATTCATTAAATTGTGTTTAATTGTATTTGATTTGATATTCAAAATTATTTCTGTTGTGAAGTTTTCTTATGATAAATAAAATTTACATAAACTTTATTTACGTGTGTTGGTCAGCTTGTCCCAAAAGATCCCTATTCCATAGCTATAGTTTTCACGTCTGTGCGTCTAAGTGTTGTCACGTATCTGTGTGGGTGTGTAGAGGTGAGTGGTTGAATATATATGTAAGCTTGCGAATTGATTGTCTCTCCTCTTGGCATAACGTCCACAAGAATCACACCTTCAATGTCCCAAAAGACAGTGATCATGACCTTTCCAGCTGAATGAATTGTCTTGAATTTCTTTCTTCGTGGTGATTGCGGATGATGCCACTCCATTGACTGTCTTTTTGTCTCAGGTTCAAAATGATGTGCCCAGGTTTCATCACCTGTAACGATCTTAGCCAAAAAGTTCTCTCCATCAGCATTGAAACGCTCCAACAATTCAGAAGAAATTGCTTTCCTTTGCAATCGGTGGACATTTGTGAGACTTCGAGGAACCCATCTTGCGCAAACCTTAGAAAATCCGAGAGTTTTTATAATTGCATTTGCACTATCAATGCTGACTGACAGCTGTAAGGCCAATTGTTGAGTAGTGATTCGCCTATCACTAAGAATAATGCCCTCAGCGCATTTCAACATTTCTGCGTTGGTGGCTGTGGCAGGACGTCCACAGCGAGGCCGATCAAGCAGCTCCGTATCTCCACTTCCTGATTCTTTGATTCTCTGAACCCAGCGACTGACTGTACTCCTGTCGACTGCAAAACTTCCATACACATCACATAGACGCTTGTGAATGTTCACAACAGTTTCCTTCTCTGCAACGAGAAATTCTATCACAATTCGCTGCTTATAACGCAAGTTGCTAACACGCTCCATTTCAACGGTTTAGGGCAGCCGTATTATTTAGCCGGTTGTAGTGCAATTTGGTGCACACAATTGGCACATGCCATATGTAAAGTGTGCAAAATTTCATGCTTCTATCTTCATTATTAGCTGAGAAAAACGATGTGGTGCATTACTTTCTGAACGCCCCTCGTATATATATATATATATATATATATATATATATATATATATATATATATATATATATATATATATATATATATATATATATATATATATATATATATATATATATACAGTAGAACCTCCATAGTTGACCACCTCCCTATATTGACCACCTCCTGAAGTTGACCACATTTTCATAGACCGGACACGCACCACATGTACTCAATGGAAGACGACCTCTACAAGTTGACCACCTCTGTAAGTTGTATCAATGAAGGAAAAGGTTGATCTTCTACATTTTCTGGAAAGCGGCAGCCAAAGAAAGACGGCAGAACATTTTGGGGTTAGCAAGACCACAGTTAGCAACATCCAAAAACGTAAACATGAGTACTTGGAGAGATGTGGTAAGGAAAGCGGAGATCTACAGCGGAAAAGGAGGAAAACTCCCCTAGATGAAGTCAATGAAGCCACATTAAACTGGTTCCAACAAATGAGGGCAGTTAACGCCCGAATCTCCAGGCCGATGATTTAAGAAGTTGCTAAAACATTCGCAAGGGAATTCGAGGTGGCAGAAGATTTCCAAGCATCAAGTGGTTGGCTCGAGAAATTTAAACTGCGACACACGATCTCCCAGAAAGTGTTGTGTGGTGAATCCAATGAAGTTCCAGTAGAAGCTGTGGAAGAGTTCATCAAAAAGTTTCCTTACTTCGTCAGAGGCTTCAAAGACGACGACATCTTTAATGCTGACGAGTGCGGACTCTTTTTCAAGGCGATGCCTGACAGGAGCCTCGCCATGAAGGGTGACAAATGTAAGAGCGGAAAACTTTCCAAAGAACGTTTCACAGTTATGCTTTGCGCTAGCTCAACCGGAGAGAAACTAAAGCCCTTGGTGGTTGGTAAATTGGCAAAGCCACGCGCATTCAAAAACCTGAAGCCCGAAGACCTCCCCGTTACTTGGAGATCAAACAAATCCACATGGATGACTGGCGCCCTATTTGAGGAGTGGGTAAGGGACATCGACCGAGAAATGAAGAAGAAGAAGAAGAAACGGTCTATTCTACAGACAGTAGACAACTGTCCTGGCCACCCACAAGGGGAACATCTCACAAACGTGACACTGAAATTTTTGCCTCCAAACACGACCTCAAAAACCCAACCTCTTGACCAAGTTATCATCAAAACATTTAAAATGCACTACCGGGCCCAGCTCCTGCATTGGGTCATTACTAAAACACACATATGTGGTCCGCCTGTGGAAGCAACTTCATCCACTGCATCAGTTAACGCTCTGGATGCTGCCCTCTGGATCAGTTCTGCTTGGAATAAAGTTCAGCCGGAAACGATACAGAAGTGTTTCAAGAAATGTGGATTTGTCACAATCCAAGAGCATAACGTTTTAGCCCCATCGGACAGTCCATCGCCAATGGTAGAATTCGAAGGAGTAGATTTTGAAGGTTTTGTTGCAATGGATGATGAGGTGGCAACCTGTAATGAACCTGACCCAGAAGGAATTTTCCAAGCGATATTGACCGAAGTACAGACAAGCATAACAGTGCATGAAGCAGCTGGTGAAGTTGAAGAAGCAAGTGACGATGACACAGAAATAGCAGAGACTCCAAAAGAAGAGGCTGTCAGGCATCTGAAAATGCAGTTGAAGTCATTTGCTGTGGAAAAAGGCCCAGGTATGTAGCCAGCGTTGAGAGTGCTTTCTCCACTTATGTTTGTAATAAGAATAAGACACAGACCAAGATTGACTCCTTTTTTCAGAAAGAATGATTAAACCATGATAAAACAGATGTTGATGATTTGATTTGATGTTGTGATTATGTATGATTTCGTATGATACTGTATTCTCCAATATAAGCTGTTAAAGGAAGTAAAGTTTCAGAACAATAGGCCTCGTTCCGTATGTTGACCACCTCCGTATGTTGACCGGTTTGCTACAGTCCCTTGGGTGGTCAACTTATAGAGGTTCTACTATATATAATATGGAAACTGTCTGATCTAAGAATCTCAGTCGTAACCGATAGGCTGGATAGATTATCTATCAAATCCAGGAACAGACTTTAACTTTCACCATTTCACTCGTGAAAATCTATTTCTTTACATTATCTCCCACTGAGCTCTAGTCCTATTCAGACCGGACCATAATTGATCTTAAATTCCTATCGAAAAAATCTACGACATGTGCGATGAGTTGAAAAAATGAGGTAATTGATCTCGATGAATTAGCTGAAACTTCATGTGCTTTTTTAGCCTGTCTCTTGCTTGCGCCACTATCAAATATCCTTCTCATAATGAATGGTGAGTGGTGACCCATTAATTAATGTATGGGATTAAACATTAAAATCTGCAATAAAAAAAAACCAAAAGATTAAATTACCAGAACACTTTGAGAAATACTGTAAAAATAGGTCATTTGAAACTCTTTATGTACCGTAACTATGTTTGTATCTTTACTACAAAAACATTAACATACTTTTTGACTGTTTCAAAACTCCAGTCCTGCATTCCCGTGGGTTATATTACAAGTCAACATTATTTTTCAATCTACTTACAAACTGAAAAAAAATATTGTTGCCTGTTTCTACACATAACTGAGGAGGGATGAATATAAATGGAGGTTAAGTTCTGCTGTATGTTGTTTTATACTTTACTGAGGCTGTGCAAATTTGTATGATGAACATCGTCTTCTTTCACACCTGTCGGCGTATTTTCGTGTCTGTAACTATAACCAAATTAAGAGTTAACGTCAAAAGTGTACATATGAGGCCCCCCCCCCCGAGAATGTGAGGCCCGGGCCAAATTGTCATGCTCCCCCCCCCCCCTTTCCATCAGAGACCCTGTCATACCATCTCATAAAGCTGGATGCAGTACAGGTTATTTTTTTTTTAAATTAATGAAGAAAAATATGCCGTTCAACCTCTGATGGGTTATAATTAGGATATATATTGTTTTCAATTCCAAATAATATGAAAAACTGCCGATATGAGAAAGTGGCATCACATTTGTCAAATCATTGTAAATAGGGACAATCACAATTGTGCTTATACATTAAATAATTAAATAAATAAATAAAAACAAACAAACAAACAAAATAAAGAAGAAACTCTGAACAAGAATAATATTAAAGCGAAGGGGTGTAAAGGCCTGGCGGTTCCAGTTATATAACTGACTTTAACAGATAATTAATTGACTTTCATCTGTTAAAAGTCATAAGCATTGTAATAACATTTGTTCGTGTTAAATATTGTTTGACTATATTATGCATTTCCCTAGGTCTGTCTACTCTTAACACCACTTCTATATTTATAGGTAAATTGGATGCCTGCAAATAATCTAATATTGGTATTCTCATTTGTTCAGACCTCTTACATTTTAACAAGAAATGTTCTATATTATTGTCTTGAAGACATTCTCTAACACTTCATATGGCACTATTTGCCATGCGACTACCTTTACATTTTCTCCTTTGTGATTTCCGGCCTCATATTTTCAATGAGTGATTTTGAAGGAAAGACATTTAGACCTATAGGGCCTAACAGATATGTATTTTGGTACTTTATGGCCTAGGATGGAAACTACCTACTCGCATTTTTTTGACGTTGCCAATTTTTTGTTCTGTTTTATTTTCATAATATTTACACGTGAAAAAAAGACTTTCAATATTTCAGAATTAAAAATACCCAACATACAACGAATTCTCCCATACGGGGCGGTAATTCAGAGTTACTATTTCTTTTAAAATGGCCAAGTCGTGTTGTCAGACAAGTTCTGTTCTTCTGTGTCTTTCTCATCTTTAGCTTAAGAGCAGATTCTGGCTAATCATTTACAGCTGGGTTTTAAACTCGGTAACTCTGCCTTGAGAAGCAAGCGCTATAACCATTTTGCCAACTCGACTGTTTACATTTGTAGGCGGATAAACGAAAGATACGCACCTCATTTTGTATTTTTCCCTCATTAAGTCTGAGAAAGACGCCATTTATACTTCAAAAGAAACCATCCCCCAGAACCTACGAAGATGGAGAAATGTGAAGAAACCACACAAATAAAACAGGAACTAGTTTATGAGGTATTTTTGAGTTTAAGCAAAGTAGGCAAAAGGCCGCCATGTTGGCCAATTAGCCTAGATATCGACGCAACAGCCGTGACCCTCCCATAGTAATTAATAAAAATAAAAAAACCTTTTGTGCTAAACTTAATAACACACCAACTGTTTTAGATTTGTTTCAAAATTAAAAAAACAAAAAGATTCATGCACTATCCTTAACACAAACCCATGTTGAAATGAAGAATAGTCGGCCGTCTTTTAAATAGGACTACAGCTTTGAAGCAGAATTCAGTAGCCTATAAACGGTTTAATGTAAGGTTAAGGGATCTGAGACTTAACCCTAATGACATGAAGAGGAGAAAATTAATATTTAACTCAAGAGTTGGGTTTGAGTTGATGCTGGCCCTCGCGCAGGCACCTTAGGGAGGTCTCAAACTATAAAGTGGTATCTTAGGACAGCATAGTGGCAGATGTATGACTAATTTAGCTTTTAACTTAAGATATGTGCATTGTGTAGGCCTATATAGTTATTGTAAAAAGAAATGAATGATCAGAAATCCATTCACTTCAACTGCCTATTTTGCTTGGAAGGCTGGCTGCAAAAGATCTTTATCACCTTCTGTTTACTTTAATACTGGGTACATTTAATCTCTAGTGTATTCTGTTTCTTGTCTTAATGTTTACTATAATAGACTATTTCTCATCAATTTCTTGATGTTATCTTCCTACTTACAACACTGTTTTCCTTTTGTACATATGCCTTCAACTTTTTCTTCCATTATAGATTTTATCAAAGTGATAGGGAATGTATATTTCTGTGATCAAAATATTTTGACTTAAATCTCAATCTGTTTTATAATTCTCCACCCCCTCCCCCTTTTTTTGTCATTAAAAATGCCTCATTCTATATATGTAGATCTCAGAGGCTTCAATTCTTTCATCTAACTGTTTGATCAATGTTCCAGTTTTTTCACCATACAGTAACAAAAATAATAATTCTTCTTTGATCCATAACCACCAACCGTCAAAGCAGTCAGCGGCCATCACGCCTGGTGGCGTCTTGTAGGGCAGCAACAAATTGATTCCACTTTGCTCAGTCGGCAGCCATCCTTCGTACAGTGCCCCAACTGTGGTTCATTCTTTGCATTTCAGCTTCCACAGTTCTCCGCCAAGTTGTTTTTGGTCGGCCTCTCTTTCACTTTCCCTCGGGGGTCCATAGCATAGCTGTTCTTGTGATGGTATCAGGGTCCCTTCTGAGGACGTGGCCAACCCAACTCCAGTGTCTGCCAGCTATGATGGTGTGCATGTCCTCCTGGTTACTCCGAATAAGTAGTTCTTGGTTGCTGATGGTGTTTGGCCAAAAGATTCGGAGAATTTTCCTTAGGCATATTGTGTGGAAGGAGGACAGTTTCGACATTTCCTTCTCTGTTACTCTCCAACATTCCGCACCATAGAGAAGTACAGAAAGTACACAGCTCTCATACAGTCTTAATTTGGTGTTTGTGCTGTACTGGGAAGACTTCCAAATGTTGTTGAGAACAGCAAAGGCTGTTCTCGCTTTATTTATTCTGTTGTTAATGTCCTTGCTTGTTCCGCCGTCAGGTGTTACTATGCATCCTAGGTAAGTAAATGTGTCTGTCTGTTCTAACTTCTAGTTCCTTACTGTTATTGGCTCAGGATTGCCCACATTTAGTGTCATGACCTCTGTCTTCTTTAAATTGATGTTCAGGCCAACCTGCTGGCCATACTTATTCAGTATATTGGTTTTGTCTTGAATGTGTTGATGTGAATGCGCGAGTAGTGCAATGTCATTTGCATATTCCAGGTCTTCCGGTGTAGAAAACGTTGTGCATCTAATTCCTCTTGGACTGCCCTCTGTTGTCTGGCACATCACCCAATCTATGACTGTCAAAAATAATGTTGTTGATAAGGGGCATCCCTGTCGTACTCCTGTTTTCACTTCGAAAGTTGCATTACTCGATCCAACACTACACGTAAAGTTAGAATAGAGGCTTTTTATGATGGAAACAATGCGGCTGGGAATTCTATAAGCCCTCAGAATTTTCCATAGGCTGTCCCTGTGTATGCCGTCGAAAGCCTTTTCAAAATCAACAAAGTTAATGTACAGCTGTCTCTGCCATTCTGAGCACTGCTCTATAATGTTCCTGAGGGTAAATATATGATCTGCACATCTTCTGTTCTTTCTGAAGCCTGCTTGTTCTTTCCTCTGTTTATGGTCAACTGCTTTTGAAATTCTCTGGATGATTATCCTGCCTAGTATTTTGCTGGGAACTGAGAGGAGGGTAATTCCTCTCCAGTTGTTGCAGTCTGCAAGGTCACCCTTCTTGGGCAATTTGACAATTATTCCTTTACTCCACTCTGTTGATGTTGTCTCAGTTTCCAAGACTTGTGCAAATAGTGGTTCTAATAGTTCTGCTGCTAGTTCAGGGTCTGTCTTGAATAGCTCAGCATTTAGATTGTCTTGACCAGGCGCTTTTCCATTTTTTAGCCCTTTGATAGCTGTGATGGTTTCTTCTTTTCGTGGAATGTATGTATTTACATCTAAGTCACTTTCAGCCCCAGGAACATTCAGCTGAGTCTCTGGTGGTTCCTTATTCAGTGTTTCTCTGAAGTGCTCTGCCCATCTTGTTTCCTGCCCCTATGCTGTGGTGATGAGATTTCCTTGCTTGTCTCTTACTAACATTATTTGCACCTCGTTTTCCACTGATAGCTTTAGATATTTTATAGACTGTGCTTTGTTCATTTCTCAGTGCTGCCTCTTCTGCCTGTCTTGCAAGGTCATCCAGAAATGTCCTTTTGTTAGCACGAGTTTGACGTTTTACTTCCTTGTCCAGGTGACTGTACAGTTCACTATACATTGCCTTTAACCTGGGAGACTTAGCTTCTGTTTTCTTTCTTTTCATTTCCTTTCTCTTCGCTATGGTGTTTAGCGTTTCTGGTGTTATCCAGTCTTGGCTCTTTCTTTCCTGGAATCCCAAGCATGACTTGCTGCTTTCTTCGTATATTGTTGAGATGGTGTTGAATTTCTGGTCGACATCGTCAGTCTCTGTTCTTTCCTGGCTTTTGGTAATCAGATATCGTCGACCACGAACGCTTTTCTGGTGAGGGGGTCCTTAAGTTTCGTGATGTTGTATCTTTTCTGTTTGACTACAACTGGTCCAGCAGCTCTGAGTTTCACCTTCAGTCTTGCTACTACTAGGTGATGATCACTTCCCACATCTGCGCCTCTTCTTACTTTCAAGTCTTGTAGTGCATGTCTCCATCTGCCATTAATCATTATGTGATCTATCTGGTTTCTGTCTCGTCCGTTTGGTGATTCCCATGTTAACTTGTGCGCTTCTTTGTGTTGAAAAAGTGTTCCTCCAATGACCAGGTTGTTAATACTGCAGAAGCTTATTAATTTGTCCCCATTCTCATTTACTGTTCCACTGCCGCATTTCCCCATTACTCTTTCGTTATAATTATTGTGTGTTCCAACTTTTGCATTTAGGTCTCCCATTACTATAATAAGATCGTACCTGGGTACAGTTTCCATTTCCTTTTGTTCCTGTTGATAGAACTCGTCCTTGATCTCTTCATCGCTGTTGTTTGTTGGTGCATAGCATTGTATAATTGTGGTGTTGGTGAATCTCTCTCTCAGTCTTGCTTTTATTAGTCTGTTGTTAATGGGTTTCCATTCCAGTAAAAACCTTTCCATTCCTTTCTTCAGGATAATGGCTACACCTTCATTGTGCTGAGCATCCTCTCTACCAGAATAAAGTACTGTTTCCCCTGTAGCTATTTTTATTCTCCCCATCCCTGTCCATCTGCTCTCGCTTATTCCCAGGATATGTAGTTTGTAATTCTTCATCTCTGCTGTGATCTGTCTCAGCTTTCCTGCCTCATTCATGGTTCTGACATTCCAAAAACCAATTCTGGTTTCGTGTTTTGCGGTCGGGGCATCCGTTTTCATGCCAGTGGCTTCCTTTCGGCTTTCACCACTGTCAGTCATACGAGCCTGAGACTCCGGATGTCCGTCCCGCATCAAAGTTTTTTCATTTATTGCTGTTTCCGTAACATGTGCGATTTTTTTACATAGACAGGGGTGTTGGCCCTGTGCTAAAACCCCCAACCTGGAGGACCAGGGTACTAGCTTTTGTCTGACCCCTACCCACGCAGACCAGTCCAGCCTGGTTGAACCTACCAGGAATAAAACTCCCACTGGCATAGTTCTGGGGATTGTCAGGGCACACAAGCTGCCAAACCGCTACAAGGTATAGGTACCATTGGTGGCAGAACCAAAAAAAAAATAATAATGCTTGAAAATTGTCATTTTAAATTTGTGAGTGTACACCATTTTCCTCATCTCGAGGGCCTCAAACATTTCTTCCAAGCGCTTGTTCATTGTCCATGTTTCTACACCATGCAGTAATGAAGAATATGTAACATTTGATAATTTTCAGGTTTAATTTATGAGTTAATTGTTTTAGATGTCAATATTCATCTCATGTTGTTGAATGTAGCTTTGGTCATTCCTTCTGTTTTCTAGATTTCCATTATGCCTCTGCCATCTTTTGTTATTATGTGTCCAAGACATGAGAGACTCTTGACTTTTCCAGTATTTCCTTGTGTATTCTTATCTTTAATGTGTGCTTATCATCTGGTTTGCTAATTATTACCTTCTCAATGTTAATGTCTAATCTTTAACCATGGTAAAATTGGTTTGTTAACTTTATAATAATAATAATAATAATGGCCCCTGCAGTCATAACTAGTGCCCCTAGATGAATGGAGAGTTACGCCAACTAAGGTTTGGCCGCCATTTTTGGCTGAACCCGTATCGCAGGAAAACAGACCCAATCGCGACTTTCAGACTCAATTTGCATTTTTGTTTAGGTTAACTACTAATTTGAAATAAAATTAGCTGCAAATACAGTAGCAAATATTTGTATCTATTCCATTTTACTGCGATACGGGTACAGCCGAAAATGGCGGCCAAACCTTAGTTGGCGTAACTCTCCATTCATCTAGGGGCACTAGTCATAACTGACTGTTGGAATGTGCCCCTGATGGGATATCCCTCAGCTACTTTCTTTCCTCATGTTTCTTTTAGCATGTACTTTTCTCTTCTGCTTCTTGTGAGAGCTTCATTTTGCCCAATCTGAGGTGTGCCATAGGAAACATGACTACTTGGTGGGATAGGTAGCTTTATCTTTGTTGCTTGATTTATCTCTAGCACCTTCATATCTATTTTGCTCGCATCTTTGAACCTCAGCTACAGTCACTCATCTGTTTGTTTGGCATCTGCTAGTTGTTCAAAGATTTCTTTTAGAGATGTGACCATCTTCCATGCTGCAGACATGGCCAAGTCAGCATAGTCTGTGCTATCTAAAGCAGTGTATTCATGCTTTGAAGGCCAGACCCTCGACATTTGTTATTTTGTCCTTGCACAAAATACCAACAATGTGGTGGAAGGTATTGAGCTTTCTTTCGCGCTTAGCATTGGTTGTCCATGTCTTGCTGCCATATAGAAGTGTGTTGATGACAGGCATAATATACTGCAGCTTTGATCTTCATTGTGAGTATGAAGTTTTCATTTTCACGCATAATACATGAATATTCCTTTGTCTTTTCTATCAGTACCTATTTCTTCACTGCATTAGATTAGTTTATCATAATGAGCTATGTCAAAAAGCAGCTGTGAATACTTTAGGAACCTCTTTATAACTTTCTGCTGGTATTCTAATACACAGTGTTGCCTCTATTGTTTTGTTGTGTTGAATAATAGTGTTGTTAAAATTCACCTTTTCTTTTTAATACAGAACAAAATTTGTATCTGTGTCTGGTGGCTTTGATGTCTCTTCTTTGATCCATAGCCGCCAACCATCAAAGCAGTCAGTGGCCATCACACCTGGTGGTGTCTTGTAGAGCAGCAACAAATTGATTCCACTTTGCACGCTCGGCCACCATCCTTCATACAGTGCCACAACTCTGGTTCATTCTTTGCATCTCGGCTTCCACAGTTCTCCGCCAAGTTGTTTTTGGTCGGCCTCTCTTTCACTTTCCCTTCAGGTTCCATAGCATGCTATTCTTGTGATGGTATCAGGGTCCCGTTTGAGGACATGGCTAACCCAACTCCAGCATCTGCCAGCTATGATGGTGTGCATCTCCTCCTGGTTACTCCGAATAAGTGGTTATTGGTTGCTGATGGTATTCAACCAAAAGATTCGGAGAATTTTACTTAGGCAAATTGTGTGGAAGGAGGACAGTTTTGACATTTCCTTCTCTGTTACTCTCCAGCAATCCACACCATAGAGAAGCGCAGAAAGTACACATCTCTAATACAGTCTTAATTTGGTGTTTGTGCTGTACTGGGAAGATTTCCAAATGTTGTTGAGACTAGCAAAGGCTGTTCTCGCTTTATGCATTTTGTTGTTAATGTCCTTGCTTGTTACGCCATCAGGTTACTAAGCATCCTGGGTAAGTAAATGTGTCTGTCTGTTCTAACTTCTGGTTCCTTATTGTTATTGGCTCAGGATTGCCCACATGGAGTGTCATGACCTCTGTCTTCTTAAGATTGATGCTCATACCAACCTGTTTGCCATACTTATTCAGTCTATTGGTTTTTTTCTTGGATGTGTTGATGTGAATGCATGAGTAGTGCAATGTCATCTGCATATTCCAAGTCTTCCAGTGTAGAAAACGTCCATCTAATTCCTCTTGGACTGCCCTCTATTGTCTAGCGCATTACCTAATCTATGGCTGTCAAAAAATAATGTTGTTGATAAGGGGCATCCCTGTCATACTCCTGTTTTCACTTCAAAACTTAGATTACTCAATCCAACACTGCATGTAAAGTTAGAATAGAGGCTTTTTTATGATTGAACAATGCAGCTGGGAATTCCATAAGCCCTCAGTATTTTCCATAGGCTGTCCCTGTGTATGCTGTCAAAAGCCTTTTCAAAATCTACACAGTTAATGTATTATCTGCCATTCTGAACACTGCTCTGTAATGTTCCTGAGGGTGAATTTTTGGTCTGCACATTTTCTGTTCTTTCTAAAACTCACTTGTTCTTTCCTCAGTTTATGGTCAACTGCTTTTGAAATTCTCTGGATGATTATCCTGCCTAGTATTTTACTGGGAACTGAGAGGAGAGTAATTCCTCTCCAGTTGTTGCAGTTTGCAAGGTCGCCCTTCTTAGGCAATTTGACAATTATTCCTTTACTCCACTCTATTGGTGTTGTCTCAGTTTCTCAGACTTGTGCAAATAGTGGTTCTAATAGTTCTGCTGCTAGTTCAGGGTCTGCCTTGAATAACTCAGCATTTAGATTGTTGTGACCAGGCGCTTTTCCATTTTTTAACCCTCTGATAGCTGTGATGATTTCTCCTTTTCATAGAATGTCTGTATTTACGTCTAAGTCAATTTCGGCCTCAGGAACATTCAGCTGAGTCTCTGATGGTTCCTTATTCAGTGTTTCTCTGAAGTGCTCTGCCCATCTTGTTTCCTGCCCCTGCGCTGTGGTGATGAGATTTCCTTGCTTGTCTCTTACTAGCATTATGTTGTTTGCACCTCATTGTCCTTGATAGTTTGGCTTTTATGTAGTCTAAATAGAAAATAGTGACTTTCTTTTTAGTTAATGATAGGTGTCATTTTGTGTAGTCTAAATGTAAAACTATTGACCTTATATTGAGTTGATGATAGGTGTCATTTTTTATAGTCTAAATATAAAAAAAAATTATTGATTTTATTTTGAGTTTATGATAATTGTCAGTTTGTGAAGTCTTAATATAAAAATATTGATTTTCTATTGAGTTGATGATAGGTGTTCTTTGTGGTGTTCTAAAGTAGGGTTTGTTAACATGTGGTCCATGTACCCTTTGGGGGACCCATGAATGAATTCTAGGGGGTGGGAATACGTAATCTAAAACTTGAATTTTATTTTCTTAAGAATTTTTACTTCAAAATTTATCAAATTTTTTTATTTAAAGAAAAAAAATAATTTTTACAGATTGTATTTGTTTATAAATTTAACGATTTTTCTTTTTAATAAAATGAAATATTTTTGTGCAAAAATTTAAATCTTGCATCTGTGTAGATGAAAAGGTCCATTGCCTTCACCTTACAGTCAAAGGTGTCCTCGGCACTCAACAAAATTCAAGAATTGATGTTCTAGAAATTGAGTGCTTTATCTGACCTTGTAACTGATAACGTCACAGCTGTTTCTGTCTAGGGAGAAGGTAAACATTCATGACGAGTAGCAAGGCTTGAAGAATTGAAATGAAATGACAAGATCATTAACAAAGTAGACTTGGAAAGATCTTGACCTGAAGTACAGGACAGGTCGGGTATTTGTTGTAGGTCTATGCTGCATGGGAGCTATAAGGTCAATAATTGAGTGATTAAAGCTGGGAAATTAGGGGAGATAAAGACACAATGAAGGGACATCAGAATACTGGTTTTACAGGAAATTATTCTGAAATATCATGTAGTGAGAAAATGAAACATAAAAGTATTCTTGTCAAAAATAAATCTTTTAAAATGTGATGAGAGATACTGGGAATGTTACACCTACACTTTTACTATAGCACAGGTTACACCTACACTTTTGTCACAGGGAATGTTACTTCTACACTTTTGTCACAGGGAATGTTACTCCTACACTTTTACCACAGGGAATGTTAGTCCTACACTTTTACCACAGGGAATGTTACCTCTACACTTTTACGACAGGGAATGTTACACATACACTTTTTCCACAGGGAATGTTACACCTGCACTTTTATCATGAGGAATGTTACGCCTATACTTACCACAGGGAATGAATGAAAGGAGTCAGACAGAAAAAAAGAATGCTGCATATATACAACTAGAAATTAGATAGCAAGAATATTTGTTGGGATAGTTAAGTCAAAGTAATTTGTCTGCACCTATTCAAATTTGGATTCATATAAGTAGAAGCAGCAGGCGACCTATTACTCTTAAGGATCCTACAGGCAGCGTAGTGCAACAAGACCATACCAAAGGATTGGGAGATTGCCATCATAACACCGATTTTCAAAAAGGGTGACAATCGACAATGTGGAAACCATAGAGGCATATCCCTTCTCAGTGTCCCTGGTAAAATCTACTCTAGAATCCTAGAGCAGAGACTCCGACGCCTAGCTGAGCCACAATTGGATGAGGTCCAGTGCGGATTCCAAGCAAACCGAAGTACTCAAGACCTAATTTTAACACTCAGACAGCTGAGTGAAAAGGCTCTTGAGTATAAGAGTGAGTTCCATCTCTGTTTCATAGATCTGGAAAAGGCGTTTGACAGGGTCCCCTGGAGCAAACTTTGGGAATGTTTGGCAAGGAAGAACATTCCAGCACCTCTGATTAAGCTGTACAGAGCTTCTACAAGTCTTGCAGAAATTATGTGAGGACAGCAAACCATAAGTCAGAAGAGTTCAGGACCACCACTGGTGTAAGACAAGGTGATATCCTGTCACCTTATCTTTTCATACTCCTTACGGACGATGTCATCAAGACATGTAAGGAGAGAACAAGAAAGTATTCAGTGGGGTACTGGAAGATGAGACAGGTCTGTATTTCAGAGCTAGCATTTGCTGATGAGGTTGCCCTGATTGCTAAATAAGAGGCACATCTCCAATCCAACCTGCAAGTCTGGATGGAAGAGCTGGAGAAGAGAGGGATGGTCATAAGCAGCTCTAAAACAAAAACCATGGTGATATCACGAAGAAAGAAGGCATCAGATTAAGCTGGGAGAACAGGTCCTGGAGCAGGTCGACCACTTTAACCTTTAGCACGCTGCATAAAAATTCAGAAAACTTGCCCAACCACTGCATTCTTTTTCACAACGCCCCATTTTTATAGTGGGTGACTTGTAAATTCTATAGTTTTTTTGTTTTTTGGTCAATTGCTCTAATTTTTAGATTGTATAGAAATGAATGAATGATGAATCTGATGATATAAAATTTGTTTGTGTACATGTTAGATGTGATAGGAAGAGAGGAAAGGAAAGATGAAAAAAAAACGAAAAAAATTTAAAAAAAATAAAAAATTTTTTTTTTTTTAATTTTAAAATTAAAAAAAAAAATTAAAAAAATGACCAACGAACGAAGAGTCCATATCCCTTGCATCTCAATGAAAGTCATTTGACCAATAGAGCAATACAAATCAAATGACGATCTTTTCGTTACACCCATCATCAGTAGCAAAGCAACAAACTCCCTAGCCAGCCGTGACATTCGGCCGTAATCCCAAATTTTTCCGATATTCCTAATCCTAATCCCTAAAATTATACATACTTGAAAGGCCATTTTACTTTCGTTTCCATCTCGGCCATCAAACATATTCTGAGAACCGATTTCAGCGCTTAGAAAGACAAAAATTTCATCCCCACCGCATGGCGTCAGAATCCAATAAAATTAGAGCAAAAATGGCCGCATGTTGATGCCGATTCATTTCGATTTAAAAAATTTACAAAAAATAAATGCAGATACACCCATCGCTTTTTTAAGATCGGAAACGGAAGCTAACTCTCTTGCAAATAACATTAGAACTTAACATCCGGGGCTGAAATCACGTGTACACAAGTCCTCATGCTAGAAACGGTGACAGCCGCAAGGCGACACATATCGCCTCCAGCTGGCAGAACATAGGTTGCGTTCGGCGATATGTCTCGCCGGCAGCGTGCTAAAGGTTAAATACCTCGGAGCTGTCATAGACTGGAATGGAGGCATCAAAGAAGAGTTGGCAGCTCAAAAAGCAGCAGCTGGGACACTTTTCAGTCCATAAATCGAAGATTCCTCAGCAAGAGAGAAGTTGGTAAGAAAACGAAGATGGCTGTATACCGCTCCTTCTATGTCCCAGTCTTGACATATGGATGTGAGTCATGGGCAATGACTACAACACACAAAAGCCAGATCCAAACATCAGAAATGAGGTATCTGAGGAAGGTGGTTGAAGTAAAAAGAAGAGACATAATCCAAAACCAGACGATATGCCAAGGCCTAAAATCCCACCACCTGCAGACCCAAGTAGAACAGTCCCAACTAATATGGTTTGACCATGTCTGCTGAATGGGAGAAGATCGGCTACCACGACACGCATGGGAAACTAAGAGCCAGGGATCCAGACCTCCAGATACAGCCGATAGGATAGTCTGGTGCTCTCTCTTCCAAACCTCTACACCTCACGGTAGAAGGGGAACAACTAAGTAAGTATAAGTAGAAGTTCTGCCTTTATCACCTAAGTTACAGTATTAAATCATCGTACATAGTTTTTTTTGGTGCACAGGCAATAACAGGTTAATAAACGTCTGATCCACTGTCAGTAGATTACAATGCTATTAGTCATTAAACCATCAAGCATATAATCATGTGGCCAACTGAGCAATCACTGGTTTCAATTTATTTGCAAGAAAAGGGCTTGCATTAAAATCTAACAGCAACAGGACAACGTGTTTGGGATCTGCAGGTAAACAAAGAGGAAACTCAAGGCATGTGAATAGCATATAAAGGTAAAAGATATTGCTATGCACCCACTGAGGCATATTGGGAATATGATTTTCTTGACCATTGGCACAGTAGGGGTGATGTGGTCAGCATCATGTCGGCTACCTTAAAATTCCCAGAGTTGTTTTGGTACCCAATTCTTGAGGCTCGGTTGACCCTGGAGCCACTTGTGGTCTAAAACATCCCACCTCATCTGGGGATCAAACCATGGACCACCAAGATAGAAAGCCAGTGCACTAACCACTGCACTACTGCGGCTCCCTAGCATATAATAAACATAAACCAGTATTTGGCAAGTACTTTTAAGAAAGAAAGAAGGAAAACACTGGACAACAAACAAGTCCCTAGGTCAGGATCAGTAACTCTTACATTGACTCACTTATCCTCTAGGAATCCGTGCAGAAACCACTAACAGAGCATACACAAATACTAAGCCAAAACCCAATTCAAACATTTTTAACACCTTGCTACTATACTACTATTAACGTGACACTACATTTTAGGCTTTGCTAATTTGGTTTTGATAATTTTAAATATGCAGAAATTAAAAATCTAAATACACGTTTCTGAATGGCTAAGACAATTGCTTCATGTTTTACCACTTATTCTGACACAAATACATCTTTGAGCAAAATTCAGAAAAGCAGAATTTAGGATATGTAGAAGTAATTTAGATGGTCCCAGAAACTTCTACTCATCTGGACTACACTGTATAATGTTTGCAGTTATCACAACTTACATCTCTACATCATCTTCTACCCCGTTAGAGTTTTTAGTCATTTTTAGGATTTCAAACGTTGTTGTATATTTTATGAAACATAATTTATTTTTCCAGTCTCCAAGAAATAGTCAAAGACAGTTCCCATTTATGAATGAAAAAATGAAACTGGAGCAGTATTGTAAACTGAGTTTTTTTTCATTTCTTTGTTGTTACTATTCACATACTAATTCTTCATAATGTTGACCCCTACCACTTTTTGGGATCAAGTTTCTAAAAAAAATATGGAATAGAGTAAATATTTCTAGTGATTCTCAGAAAAATCATGTATTGTTTTTTTTTTAGAATATAACTCTTAATCTTCTAAAGTCCCCTTCTGATTTTTCCCCCACCATCCCTGGCGCATGAAGGGAATATTGAAAATGAAATCTCTGGTCTGGCTGTCAGGGTGAAACAGGAACAAGATAATGAGGTTACACTTTTATTTTGCATACACCATTTAACGAAGCTTAATTAAAGTAGATAATATTTGTAAGTTTTCTGTTATGTGTACAGCTTTGATCTCTGTTTGATGTGTACATTAGTTTTGCTGCCATAATGCAGTTTAAGATATCCTGTTATGGTCCATCACTCTTTCTTCTCAGACTTCAAGACATGTTGAGACCACAGCTGCATTCAGTGCTGACAAAATAAAACTGGAACCAGGTTATGAGGTGAGTAGTTTATTTGTTAATTATTTTAGTAAACTATTAGTGTGCCTTAGCACACTCATTTCTTGAACAAGTCTACACTTGCAATATTGTATCAAACACCTGAAACCTTATCATGATCATAATATCCTATGAGGGTAGCTTATGCGATTATTTTTCTCCATAATCCATAACAGTTACTAGTTTATTGTAGCACTGGAGAACCACACATTCTTACTGTTGTTGAAAATTATGTATTGCACAGTTTGTTTCCCAAATTCTAAAATTATGCTTTGCTGGTACTGTTCTATGAATTAGCTCATACATGATGTGGTAAAAAACTCTATATTGATCGATACAACAGGAGACAATCTAATCATCATTGTCTTGGGATGCTTCCCCTTAGCTCTGCAGTAATGGTCCAACAGTGGCCAAAACTCAAGAGTAACTAATGTGGGTCTTCAAAGGTGTCTACCTTTGCACAAGATTACTCTTGGCAGAGTTGTAGATAGAAAGATAATGATGCTTCCACCTCAAGGGAGTATCCACAAGAATTTTCAGACGTCAAGAACAATGCTGCATGAGGCAGAGCAATGTTAACTTAGTGTCTGATCTGCCACCTTTTATTAAGATTTATGCAATTTAATTTTACCTCGTTCAAGCCCCCAGCTGGTTTAACTTAATCAACTATGCATTTGTAAAACAACATATAACTTGTGTCATGACTTCCAAGTGTCAGATCCCTATTGTCTTGTGCAGAGAATTCGACCACTCCACCCTGCCTTGGTTGCAGCTTTCAAATTCACTCCTGTTTTTGCCAGCTGAGGCAATTGTGAAAGTAACCCCTATGTTGAAAACAAATTACTATCCCTAGTTCCACAGCCCATTGCGGGTGTTCCACAGCACAGCACAATGCCTTTTCAACAGTTTTACTGAACCTCTTAAGTACCCTTGTTCTTGACAAGTGCCCTCTCAACCCCAACAGTTTCAGAAGATCATACACTGAGGCTGCCATGAGACCTCTTGCAACTACCTCAACAGCCATAACCCTTGCCGTGAACCCGTTGTGTCTCAAGTCTTTGGCCAGATCATTATACTTGGCCAATTTAAATGAGTGTTGCTCATCCAGTCCGGATTCAAATGGCATGGTCAGCTCAATAAGTATAATTTAGTGTGATCATGAGAAATGCAGCCCTATATCTGACTGTTTTTGAGATCTTCTGATACTCTCTGGATATGCCCCTAGCCTTGGTAGGTGTACTGCCATCTACCAGACATTTGCAGTCAAAAAGTGATGGTAAACTGCAACTTGATATACCTGGTTTTTGATGTGCTGACTGTCCTATTTTGCTGTTCACCTTCACCCTTGCCAGGTCTATTGTAGCAGTCAGCTTATTTAGTACTTTGTTGTGGCTCTATGTCAATCACCCTTGTCCTAATGACACCTTGCAAGCTGACAGCATGTGTTCAAGTGTCTGCCTCTCATGGCACACGGGGCACTAAGCATCATCAGACTTTCCCCATCGCACAAGGTTTGCAGATGATGGCAGGAGGTCCTACATTGATCTAATAATGAAGCTGAGTCTAAGAGGTACCATATGCCAGATATCACTCCATGTAAAGGACCTTTGCAGGGCTCCTTTCCATGTAGCCCATTGGTCTTGTTGGTCCTGCTGCACCACTTTTTGCACCCTCTTATCATTCTCAGCTCCTTGTATCTCCTGAATTACCTTATTTCTGTGATCCCTATTTGATACTGTGCTCTGTTTCTGGGTTCTCCCAAGAAATTGTCATATCCTGCACAGTGCCACTTCTCAGCTCCCCCTGCCTGTCACTGGGTCCATAGTCAGATCCTCCTGCATGCAGTCAACAAGGTCAAAGCCAAAGAATTACATCTGGTGCTCAAGTGACTTCTCCAAGATTAGTGCAGGGTTCTCAACAAGTTTCACTGCAGGAGGAATCCCTGGAAATATGTGGATGATTTCAAGAATCAGTGAGGGTATACTTAGCCTCACAGACAGAGGTTCACTTCAACATATGTATATTGTAGCATTGTGCATAGCTGGTGGTCATCTAATGATTACTCTAGTTACACCTCCATGCACACCCAACATAGTGTACATTGTTGTGCAAAGAACTGCTTAACTTCAATAAACATGATATTTGCACTAAGCACATACTGGCAATGAATATCTTTGCTATTTTGGAAATTTTAAAAATATTCTTATTTGCCTGCAATGAATGCATTTATATTAAAGGAAATGCGAAAATACTCTCACTTACCAGTATGTTGTCACTTGTGCGACTGAATTGAAATGAATAAAGAACATTAAAAGAAAAAAAAAAACGTATACCAGGAATCAAACGCAGATTGTTTAGAACAGTGTTTCCCAAACCTTTTTTAGGTCATCGCCCACTTGGCTCCCAGGGCATGTCCCTAGTGGCCGCCCCCCCGCTATTTCCCTCACAGTACATAAAAAAAATGTAAAGAGTGAAAAATAAGAGCAATTGCAAATACAGTAACAATTAATCACTTTATTTATTACATTCTAATATAAAGCTACTGTCGTAAATTTTTGATAGGTTAGAAGATATTTATGGTCCCGTCTGAGCAGAGGTAAATATGTGAGAAGAAAGGTGCAAGAAATAGATTTCACGAGGGAATAGTGTAAGAGGAAGATCTGTCTCTGGAATGAGTAGTTTCTCTAGTCCAGTCTATCTATACGACTATATTTTAGTATAAGACAACCTTTCTCTCCCTATATGAAATATAAGTTACACTAAACACACCCACACACACAATTATGTGACAACAATACACACAAAGGTGAAAAAAACTATGGTTAATTGGGTATGGGTCTGACCAACACACAAAGGTAAGTTCTTATGGTTGTTTATTATCATTAAACTTTTACAACATCAAAACATATAGAGAAATCAATAAAATCATGTTTACAGACATATGAAAATAACCGAATAAGTGCCCTCCCCCCTTGTTGAGAAAGGATCCCAAAAGAAGTTAATAACTCAAAGGTCAAAGATTAACACTAGGTTACAAAATAGACTGTGAAGAACAAGTTCCCACTAAGTTACTACTCAGTAAAGTACACAAGTTTAGTGAAATAAAAAAAGAGAAGTTAGTACAATGATTGTAACAAAGGAGGGCAAAGTCTTTTACAGACAGGGGGTATGATGTGCTGGTGTTGTGGGTAGTGGGTTTCCCCCCTTGCTTCACCCTAGGCCTAGTGAATTCTTGTTCATGAAAGGAGCGACCATTGCGGTGTTAGTCTCTTGGCCTAGCAAAACCTCTCATACCCCAAGATCGTTGTGCGTGGTGAAGAGCCACACCCTCCTCGAGGTAGTCCTGGTAACTGAGGGTGCGAATCCTCAGGCTAAACACAATGGATCTAGAGGAGCAAACCTCGATAATAAAACCGGTGCACTACACCGTACACGCCCTCTGTGGGTGGGAAGGAGCCAGATGGATACTGAACAAGTCTTGGGAGTGGGAACGAGTGTGGACTGCTCCCTGAAGATCGGAACCCATCGTACAGGCACAGACACTCAGGACTTGACGATCCTATTGCCTTCAACTCTTGGTCACATGCCTAGAGCCTCGGAGAACTCGGCGTAACCAGCAGGCAATTTGGTGGCGGGGAAAGAGCACTGTGAGCCCTACCTTGGCTACGTATCACAAGGAGACGCAGAAACACCCCCTTTATCTCCCCCAGAGCTGGCACAGTACACTTCTGGCTTCTACCCGGGGCGGTAGGAAATCCACATCAAACCTGGCAGAGCAAGTCCTCCATCAGATGCGGCCGATGCTGGGCCCACTGGCGCGTGGACACGTCCCGATCCCCATCGAGACTTGCCCGGGGAGCCCACCCCGGCTCAAAAAAGCAGAGAAGGCCACTCTCCAAACCTCCGATGTCTTGCGGGCAGTGTTAGGATGTGCAAGAACATGGACAGGAAGACTCCAAAACTTCCCCACTGAAGACACGCCCACGGCGACCGTTGCCTCAATTGGCTGTGTGTGTGGTGTACCCGGAAACGGGGCCTCCCAGTACTGAGGCACAGTTAAGTCCCCGATGTCACTTATCGGTGCAGAGTTGAGAGAGATGGCTGAGCATCACAATCCCCCCTGTGTTGCAGCATGATGAGAACCCAGCATTGCACACTGAGCTTGGGGGGATCACTTGGGCACCAGACTTAATACTGGCTCTTGACTGGATGGCCGCATGCAGGAGATTTCTACAATGGAGGGTTGGCAGGTGGTGGGTATCTGGAAGTGGCTCTGTGCAGGACGTGAGAATTCCTTGGGAGAGCCCAGAACCAGAGCACAGCATTGTGCAAGCTCTGCATAGTTGGAGAGCCCCCTGGATGACGGGGAATGCACAGTGTGCTACCCCACCTATCCCCAACTGCTAACTTAGAACCAGAAGTGGGGTCCTCTTTATGCATGCCAGGCCAGGATAAAATGCCTGAGAAAGAGACTGGAGCTCAGAACTCCCTAACTCAAAGTTGCAGGATGGCAGAAAAGCCATGGGAAAGACAGGGCTATTTTGAAGATAACGCAACCATATTTTCACCATACGAGCTCGGACGCCGCCTCGGTAAACAAGGTCCGCGCAGAGCAGTGACACCCCCAGGCTGCTTGCGAATAGTCTACTACTGGGAACATAAACAGATTAGGGATGAGCCCACTCTCCCGTTGAACAGGTGCTAAAGTCATAGATACTGGGCCAGAAGGCGCACCGGAAACCACAGTATCACGCAACTCGCTTTTTTTTTTTTCTATGGAGAGTACACCGTCAAATAAATCTCGTACTGGTGCTCGCCCTGTGGAGCTCCACCAGGCAGGTGCAGTGCCGGGCTCTGAGCCTCGACAGAGCCCACCCTCAGCTACTGGAGGACCCTCTAGACCGTCTTGTGGAGTCAGCAGACGGCGGAGGAGAACTACTGACCAAAACAAATCAGAAAAAGAGAAACCCAGAGTGCCACTTGTCATGATGCACTGGAATGCAGAGGGAGTGAACAGCAAGCAGGCTGGATACAGCAAAAAGACAGAGCTGGAAAACATCTTGTATGAGAAGCAAGTCAGTGTTTGCTGTATCCAAGAGACTCACTTGAAAGCAGATCAAACCTTTAAAATAAGGGGATATCAATGCTTCAGATCCGACAGAAAAGATAGACGAAAAGGAGGAGTACTTACTCTTGTAAGGAATAACATTCCTGCACACGAAAGGAAAACCTTCATGGATGGAGCAGAATATCAGCTGTTGCAGATAAAGGTAGACAAGATGGAAATAGAACTCCTGAACTATTACTGTCCGAACAACAAACCCCTGAGTCTCAGCTCTATACAGGTACCAGCCTCCAACTTTATAGCAGTTGGAGACTTTAATAGCCACTCCCAGAGCTGGGGCTATAACCATCTGGATCACAGAGGTGAAGAGGTTGAAACTTGGCAAGATGATCACTCCCTAATCCTAGTCAATAATGCCACAGATACTCCTACCTTCTACTCCAGAGGATGGCACACAACTTCAACACCAGATCTTGCCTTCTCCACACCAGATATAGCTGGATCTATTAGTAGAGAAGTAGGAGACCAACTAGGGGGAAGCGACCATCGCCCAATCTTTCTTACTGTCCAGAGTGCAACTCTCAGTACAGGCCCAGCCATTACAAGATGGAACTACAAAAAAGCCAACTGGGGTTTATTCAGGCATCAGGTGAACACGCTGCTGTCTACCCTCAAGGTACAGAACAGAGACATTAATGAAGTGGTAAAAGACTTCAACAGATGCATACTACAAGCTGCAAAAGAAACCATTCCCAAAGGATGCCGGCGTAACTACATACCATACTGGTCCAGCACACTCCAAGAACGCCAGGAAGCTATGGACAGGGCTAGAAAGGACGCAGAGTCTCAGCCTTCACTTGAAACTCACAACAAATGGAAAAAGGCTGTAGCAGAGTTTCAGAGAACAAAGCTAGAAGAAAAACGGAAAAGCTGGAGAACTAAAACGGCATCGCTGAACCTTGAAAAAGACGGCAAGAAACTTTGGAGATTAGTCAAGTCTCTAAATGAAGAGCGTTCCTCACCTAGGCAGACTATCACATTGGATGAAGGTGGCAAACTTTTCAGAGGAAAACAAGCTGCAGAATTGTTTGCTAGAAAATACAGTTCAGAAAGCAACTTACCCATTAACATAGATCATCAGAGAGAGATAAGAAAAGAAATACTGGCAACCATGGGACAGACAGATACTCCTGCCCCAATGAGGGAACCCATCACACTAGGAGAACTACAGAAGGCTATTTCCAAGCTTAAGTTTCAAAAGTCACCCGGCCCAGACAAAATCAGCAACGAAATGCTAGTAAATCTGAGCTCAGCAGCAAAGACAAAACTGCTTGAGATATTCAACCACAGCTGGTTGAAAGGAACGGTACCCCAAGTATGGAGAGAAGCCATCACAATACCCATACTAAAGAAAGGGAAATGTAAGACCGAGGCTGCAAGTTACCGGCCAATCAGTCTCACAAGCTGTGTTGGGAAGACTATGGAGCGAATAGTCAACCACAGATTGAAATGGTATTTAGAGTCTGAGCAGATCCTGGTGCCGGAACAAGCTGGATTTAGAGAATGCTACAGTATAGAAGACCAAGTTACTTACTTGTCTCAAGCAATAGAAGATGCCTTCCAGGAGAAGAAAAAGGTCCTAACGATCTGGGTCGACTTCAAGCAGGCCTTTGACAAGGTGTGGAAAGATGGCCTCATTGCAAAACTTAGGAGAAGTGGAATCCAAGGCAACATGATGAAATGGATCCAGTCATACTTGCATAACAGGAGAACTAGAGTCACTCTTGACGGTCTGCAGAGCAGAAAAGTGTTGCTCCATCAGGGGGTACCTCAAGGAGGAGTAATTTCCCCAACACTCTTCCTTGTTTACATCAATGACCTGGTGAAAGATCTCCCTGCAGGAGTTAAAGCTGCCTTATATGCAGATGACCTAGTACTCTGGTGCGCTGATGGAAATGTCACCACAGCAAATTATAGAATGCAGCGGGCAGCAGACATGCTAGTGTCATGGGCAGAGAAATGGCTTATCACAATAAACACAGACAAAACCTCCACAACACTGTTCTCCCTCGCCCCCAAGGACAAATCAGCTAACATACACCTAGGGACAACCGTGATCAAGGAAGAAAGCTACCCCACCTATCTTGGGGTGACATTTGACCAAAGGCTTACATGGAATAAGCATATTGAAAATGCAGAAGGAAAGGCCCGAAGACGACTAGGCATACTCAGAAAATTAGCAGGTACCAACTGGGGAGCAAATGAACGAAATCTAAAGAAGATTTATAATGGAGTAATAAGACCACACTTAGAGTTTAGCTCAGCAGCATGGTCATCAGCTGCTAACTCACATCTGCAGTCTTTGGACAAGGTGCAAAATCAAGCTCTCAGGCTCATTACAGGAGCCATGAAAACTACACCAATAACAGAGATGCAGAAGGTTGCTGGATTACAGACATTGTCCCATAGAAGAGACACAAAAACCATGATCCAGATGGAAAAGTACAACAGTATGCCAATGCACCCAATGAAGGCAAGACTAGATGATCTGGCATTGGGACGTCTAAAGCGTAGCAGCTTTGTGCATCGGGGTAAAAGACTTATAAGACAGCATCAAGAAGACCTATCCATGAAGACAACACCACTGAAGCCCACCCTATACCCTGTACCATGGGAGCAGGCCAGCAATGCCCTCCAAATTAATACATCAGTCAGTGGTCTCACAAGTGGATGTGAGTATAATGATCTGCAAAAACGAACTGCTACATTGAGTATGATCCAAGAAAGCTATCCCGATCAATCATGGATACATGCCTATACAGATGGATCAGCAACTAATGCTGTTAGGAATGGAGGTGCCGGTATCTTTATCTCATATCCTGACAACCACTATGAGACTAGGCACATTCCCACTGGTAAATTCTGTTCCAACTATACAGCTGAGGTTCAAGCTCTAGAGCAAGCTGCAAATATGATTTATAACACCAACTCTGACTGCCACCAGGTAGTCATCCTCACAGATGCACTGTCTGTCCTGCAAGCTCTCAAGGGTGGTAAACTCCCGCATCTGAGAAATGAACTAAACAAGGTAGCTGCCAAAAAGAGAACCATACTTCAGTGGGTACCATCTCATTGTGGTGTACCCGGAAATGAAAAGGCAGATAAACTTGCAAAAAAGGGAGGAGAATGTGAACAAGAAGATAATGAAGTCACATACTTTGAGAAAAAGAGAGCTATCCAGACTATCAGAAGAGAACAGAACCAACCCAAAGACGACTATCACACTCTCGACCGGCAGGGACAGATAACTATTTTTCGACTCAGGACAGGGCATAACAAACTGAATAAACACATGCACAAGCTACGATTGTCTGCTTCACCACTGTGCACATGTGGATTAAACGAACAAACTGCTGAGCATGTTCTACAGGACTGTCCTCTGTATGACCAGTTAAGAAAGATATACTGGCCCAATGACTCGACACTAAACTCAAAGCTATATGGAGTTAAAGAGGAACTTCAAACAACAGTCGAATTCATCATGAGAACTCGTCTGACGGTGTAATCACCAAAGATGCGATCGCAAGAAGAAGAAGAAGTAACAAAGGAAAATATTCACTCTTTTCCTCTCTCTCTCTCTCTCTCTCTCTCTCTCTCTCTCTCTCTCTCTCTCTCTCTCTCTCTCTCTCTCTCTCTCTCTCTCTCTCTCTCTCTCTCTCTCTCTCTCTCTCTCTCTCTCTCCCTCCCTCTCCCTCTCCCTCTCCCTCTCCCTCTCTCTCTCTCTCTCTCTCTCTCTGTCATACGTGGCCACAGACAATCTCGCTTACCCACTCGTGGTGTTGATATCCCTTGAAAAAATTACATTAGTTCCTGAAACTATACTGTCAGGTGGGTTGCCCAAATATGGCCCAAGTCCAGCCTATATATCGAATAATAATTACAAGGTGGATGCCAAATTTGGTTGTTTAATTTTTCCTGGATGAACCCAATGTCACCACAAATAGTTACTGAAGCAAGACGTGCTCTGGACGTTCACAGTTGCAAATGGAGAAAAATAATTCCAGTATTGCGAAGCATCTGGTTGCTAAGACAAATGTTACAGTATGAACGAAATAATGATGTTGATAAATCCTATCGGCTGGCTCTATGGTGAGTGCCGATTTTGAAACAGCACAACTTTCTGAATGAATCCAGTGCTGCGTATATATATACCACTCCCGTGGGCTAATAAATTGGAAAAAATATCTGGGAATTGATAGTCCAGTTAAACTTAATAATTAAAATGTTTATGTGTCTTTTAGCCAGTCCTGTTCACAACATGGACTTATGGACCCGAAAGTCACTAAGAAGACAGCATAAATCCCACCAGTACTGGAGACTATAATCAAGAAAAAACCGCTGGCCGCCCCGTCAGGTCTGCGAGAAATAAACAAGACATTATGAAAAGAAATGCAAGTATTCTATAAATACACGGACGGGGACGAGTCATCTCTCTCCAACTCCGGCAGTCCTGCTTAAAGTTAAAAGGCACACGGTGACTTTATTTACAACTATACGGTCAGTTTTTTTCGCCCGCGCTGCGCTTTCAGATTTGGACCAAGGAATGCACCCTCCCGCTCCTCTGCGCGTGCGTTAACAATCAGCTCACACTGTCAACTATTGTTTAATTATCCCTACGCACACTTACAAATATTGTCTGTCGTTAATAGTTATTTTATTGTCGGCGCCTGTTAGTTTAGTCGTAAGGTATAACAATAGTCACTTACTATGAAACACAAAAATGAAATAAAGGTGAATCCTATTCGGTCACTATAGTCGCGCTTAAACTTAATCAGTCACTAAACCGTATCTTCTGGTGTGAGAAGCGGGTGATAAAATTGTCATTCTAACCTGGCAAAGAAAAATAGTTGTTTATTTCACTAGCTTTAATGCTAGAAATCACAGTGAATTATAATGGTAAACTTAACACATTAAATCACGTAAATGCTAATTTCTATTACCACTGATCAGAAATGAAACAATCCCCACGAAATGCTATTAACATACTCCCATAATGGTTCTAGAATAACGCGTTTAGATTATCCAAAATTCTGAGCGACACTGATCAGTGAGTTTAAGGGACCACTGCTTATATCTACTCATTTGCTCTCAGATTCCTAATGGTGTTAATTTCGCTTTAACATGCGAACCATAGGCTTGAGAAACTGTGGACCAGATGAAAAGTTCTCTGACGGCCACCATTTATCTAGTCTAGCGCTGATTTGCCCAACATCAAGACCTCGTCCCGATAACGGGTTTCTTTCTAAATCGCTCGCGTTCTTGAGATGAAATGCAAAATCAGCATCAGAGTTCCCCTGTTTCTGAAGATCAAAGGGTTAAGTGTTTATCCCACGTGTGATCTGTCCGATGTCCAGTGATTGGCAGATCAACTCGCTAGAACCTAGGTAAACAAATCAGGGCTCGCTGCCTGTTATGCTGGCAGGTCGCGGAAGTTTGTAATATGTCTGTTTGTTTACATTTCAAGAAAAAGAGGCGTGGATTAAAAGTTGAGTAATGCAGTCTGTCAAATGTTTGCCTGGCTAGCGAATTTAGAACTACACCAAGGTCACGAAGGCTGTCGGATACAGGTCGGATCCAGTAGGCTGTATTTCCATTACCCATCACAGCTACAGAGATGCTTATTTATTAATTTAATTTAAGAAGAAAAACTTAATTACTTAATCCAGTATAGCAAACAGCAGTATGCGAGAGTAAATTAGTAACAAATTTACTTCATTTTAACTTCAGTGAGATGGATGTGCACGATGTAGTGATATGAGCTTCTCAACATCAGGTTGAATGTTACATAGAAGGAGTCTCAGATCTCCATGTTCAGTAATCTGCAGTCTGTTTCTCTGCTTCGAAAGAAGTTGGATAACCATGCTGAAACCACGCTCTATTAAATACGATGTTTGAAATGCAATACGGAACATTTTAACCTTTCCCCACACTGTAGGGTAGCATTCAGAGATTTCTTTCTGCAACCAAAAGTCTTGATATGATTTTTTAAAGTTGGCTTAAGCTCAACATCATTTTGTAGTGATATAGTTCCTCTTCCACCCTTCCTAGTTCCTCACTGCACATGTCCAGGAATGGATTTATTTTCCAATCTGGAATAGTAATCAAGAGAAGATCCTAACACCTCTGAGACATGTCTTTATGCATCATAGTGCACAATATACTTGAAGATTATCCTCTGGTATTTTGTCTTTCTCTTCCAACTCCAAGAGGCTGGGAAATTGGATTAACTCACAACATCCAATATTGCGTTTGAATAGCGTTAATTTGGCCAGAAACATGGAGATGACAGATTTGATTTTTATCAGATTAATATCATTTCCTTGCAGTTGTAGATTTATTTCATTAAACTTTGTGAATAAACCTGACAAATATGCAATGTCATGCTTGATATTCGTTTGTTCTGTACTGAGTGAAGCATGCTAGCCTTTGAAGAATTCTACCACAGTTTCAAAAAGAGCATAAAAGCATCTCAGACAATTTCCTGTACTATCTGTTCATCACTCTCAGTACAAAGCTCTTGAAAAAGTCGAGAATTGAGAGCATGAGACTTAATTTTGTTAATCGCTGTCACAACAGTATTTAATGAGTTGTGAATGATCACTTAGATTTTTTGCGACAAGATGTTGTCTGTGAATTACAAAGTGTATTGTAAATATACAAGGTACAGCTTCTTTTAAGAACACAATAAACCAGCAGTAACAACCTATCATTGATGGTGCCCCATTTTTTGTACAAGCAATATTGTTAGGAATGTCCATCTCTTTGAAAAATTGCTCAACTACATGAAAAATTTACCCTTTTTTTTGTATCAGCTACTAGTTGCTTAGCAAATAACAACTCTTGAACCAAGCTTTTATCTTTTACGAAGTGAACATACACAAGAAGCAAAGATTCGTTGCCCAGAAAAGTTGACTCATCCAACTGCAATGCAAATTCTGTTGTCCTAAGTATGTTGCACAATATGTTTTCAACGTTCTCAGCCATTTCATCTATTCTTCTTTGAACAGAGGTATTGCTGAGAGGAATTGCTTTAATTATTTGTTCAGGTGACTTATCGATAATTGTACTCACAAACTTGGCAAAATCAAATTTTCTCCAATTGTGTGAGGCTTTCGAGATTTAGCTATCAGCAATGAAAAGTTAGATGAAGCTCACAAACCATCACAGCTTTGTTATGAAGTGTTGTCAAACATGTCACAAACAGTTTTACGTTTCTGAGAATATTCACAAAGTGACTGAAAATATATCAAACTTTTGTCTCTTTTATCAAGGTGAATTTATTTTTAAATGTTCAAAGAGTCTGGAAGGTTTCATCACCTCATTTGAAAAGGCCCTCTCACATCATAGACACATTGGCAGTTGTTGGTTATTTAGTGCTGGAATAAATCCATTTTCAGATATTCCATGCTGTATTGTCTGCATTTCTTTTTGCCATATATGTTGTGGATTGTGGAACAAAGTACTGATTTTATAATTTTGCAGATAGAAAAATGTACATCAATTAAACAACAAAACCTGATTTTTAAAAGTGGCTTTACAAAAATGTTGACACAAATGTTTTTACCAGTTTACTCTTCTATTTTATAATGTTTCTTAGCCACAGCCATAAATAAATTAGAAAAAAATACCACAATCATAAAAAAAAACCAATCAGCAACAGCCACAACAACACTGAAGTAACCCAATAATGATTTCATAAAGTTTAATAATAGTTATTTAAAATGAATAAAAATATAAAATAACTCACTTCATTGATAGGTCTAAAGATTTAAAAAATGGGAGCCAGTGGCCTGACTACAAAGTGTGGAGATCCTGGTAACAAATTAAAAGGATGTAATATAATGAACTAAACAACAATATTCAATTTACAGCATATCTGTATCAAGATGTATCTGCTTAATTAGTAATTAATGTCAGTAAAACTGATGCTAGCTCTGTTCAAACAAACAAACAATATAAGTATGAAAACTTACCTTATCGACAGGATAAAATAATTTGATACCCAGTACACGCTTATTTGAAACCACTGTTCACAAGAAAAGCTGAGAAAGTTTGTTGGTTTTGCTCATAGGCAGCACCAAGTTGCAATAGATGGGAAGCGTATGTCACACCAGTCGATTTATGAAAGTCTGAATGTAAGGTATGAAAGTTGGTTCAGAGGTTCAAAGACTGATTTCTATTGCCAAGTACTGTTAAAAACTTGCTCCCTTGAACCTTTTCTCTTATTTATTACCAATCTGCAAATATCTAGTTACCACTAGCCCCCATAAATATTGAGACAATAAAATCCACAACACAGCAAAGTTGGTACTTTCTGAAACACTAGCAGGTATCTAATTTCATTCATGCCATTGGAAAGTACACCCGGACTCACCTTGCAATGCCAAAGCTCATATTAAACGCTATTTAGGAATGGTTTTCACCTTCTGTTTAAATCTTAGTGAACCAACCACAGATCATTTCTTCAGGAGTGAACGAATGAACAATATATTTTAGTTAACCCCCTTTCCTAGCAGTTCCAGATTACAATTTATGGTCAGCAATGGTTACCTGAGCTCAGAATGGCATGTATAGACAAAACTGTGCCTTGCTTAATGATCCTAGTAATACACCTCACTGATGCTGTCTCTCAAATTGTGATAATATTACCTTCTCTGCTTTGCAGTAGTGGTCCAACAGTGGCCATAACTCAAAAGTTTCTAATATGGGCCTTCAAAGGTGTCTACCTTTGCACAAAATTACTCTTGGCAGATATGTAGATAAAAGGGTAATGACACTTCTATCACAAAGGGAGTGTTCACAAGATATTCAGAAAAGCAAAAACAATGCTGCTTTGGCTTAGCATGTTAATTCTAAAATCTGCTACCACTTTTGTGAAGAAGTATGCAATGATTAATTTTAGCTCGTTGTCCCCACCTCTGATTTTCTCAGTGGAATTCTTATTATACTGGTTTAGCTCTGATTAGAGTGTGTGTAGTGAATTGACTGAGACAAGCATGCAGTAACTGTGAAATGATTAAATCGAAGTAAAATTTATAAAATTACAAATAACAAAATTTAATAATCACTTAACAGTTTTAACAGTTTGAAAATAATTGAATAGTTTAGAAGAAAAGTTTCATCATTGATGATAATAGAGATGATGAAAAAAAGTTCACATTGGTAGCTTAGATATGGAACTTAGCTTCCAATGACGGTTCTGCTCCTTCTGATGGTTCTTTTTACGCTGCTCCTGCTCATCGCTAGTTAAGGTTGTCAGGTGTAGCTCGTTTCCCAGAAATGTCAAGGAGAGTCTACAAAGTTGGTCCTTCATCTTAAAGCATAGGCCATGTGTCCCTTCTTGTTCCAGAGATAGTGCTGTCTGCTGGTACCACCAATAACTTTGATAAAGAATAGAAACGAAATGCTCTTCTGAGTATTGCATTTCCTGACACATACTTATATGTCCTCTTTCTTCTATTTTACCAACCCATTTATCTCAGAAGTTACCTTCAATGAGAATTAAATTTAATCCCTCAGGATAATACTTTCTTTTACATTTAAATTGAATAGCTTTAGCTTTACATTACATTTAAATGAAAAGGTTAATAGCTCAGATAGAATATGTTTATATTTACATTTCCACGGATTGAAATGTGTTCACAATATAAATTGAAAATGTTTTCATTTATGTTTACACTGATTTGAAAAGTTTAAAACTTCCATTAATTTTAAAGTGCATATGTTAACATCGAGATTTACACTGCTTTGAAACTGTTAGTATTATACTTAGAATGCACATCATTTCTTTCATCTTTCCCTCCCAGCTCCATATGGAACTTGGGACTCTTTTTTGCATTTAGTTCTCTTTAAAAAACTAGCAATAAAGCAGTCACCAGCCCTTGCAGTGGTGGTTCATGAATCATCATTCTATACCCTGAGGTTGCCAGCCTCAAATGACTGGGACATCCACTAGTGATTGTCACATATTAAAATTCACATGGTAATATACATATATATGTTAATTCACATGTTAGTAATAAAATATAGAATGTAAAATCACAACTTATGCCAATCCTGGCTCATAGACTTTTTGCTCAGATGAATAAAAGGCACTGGCAGTTGTCTTATTACACATGTACTTGGGGTCATTAATTTGAACTTTAATTCCCTTTCTGACTCTGTGTGTTTCTTTCAGTTTCCTCAGGCAGCAGCTTTCCTTATTAAAATGAAAGAGATTTCATGGGCTGAATTGTAAGTCCTGATGAATACTCCAATAAAAGGTGTCCAGGCAAATAAATGGAAATTCTGTATTCTAACTGGCAGGTTTGGTGTCTTTGTCAAGCTTGAATCTCACAGTGAAAAAAACACTGAAATGTCTCAGGTTATATTCACTGTCTTACCCCACTCTGTTTGTTATTGAGCTCAAATGATCAGCCAATCTGATTTGAATATTTTGCATGACTCATGTAGTGCAAAATTTCAAACATTACTTTTCTGAAAATGGGCTGTAAACATCCGATTGCCCTGTGTACCAACTTCCAATGCATCAGTAACCTCACACGACAACGTATGTCAGATGTAACAACTTATTACTTTTGATAAAGTAATGTCTTATCTGTTACTTGAGCTCACACAGATCCATCTCTTTACAACCTTGGCAGAGACGCACCTGTGCCTTATCAGTGATTAAGCAGATTGCGCTGGGCGATGTATGTGTTAATCTGTGTACTGATATTGACCGCGCCTGCGATTAACCTACTCTCAGCTGCTCCTGCAAATGTTTAGTATTATTATCCACCAGGATTGTCAGATAAACAGACGAGACACAATACACTGAAAGTAGCAAAAAAATGCAGATACAAAATATCTGCTCCAGTGGACAGAGAAAGAAAGTGCGACAGTAGAAAGCACTCAATAAAGTCCATACCACAAATGTACCGATTACTGCTGTAGTGAAACAGAGATTAGGAAGAAGAAGGGGTCACCCCAATCCATTCTGTGACACAAATCCACAATTCCTTTCTCCCCAGCACATACTGAATTTAGCCTGTCAAATCCTGAACCACCCCTTACTACTGAATGCCCCTTGTGTATTACTAAACACCCCCCTCTGGCCCCTTTTTTCCATATTGCCCCCATGAACCCTTCCAATGCCCTCAGAAGGGCAGTACTGCCCACTTTGGGAACCACTGGTTTAGGAGGAAAACATTGTAACCATAAAACCACAAAAGCAGCTTGATATGTATCAACTTTTTTATATTTTTAGAAAGTTTTTATTTACTGCCTGTCTCAGTCAAACTGTTGTTTATGTCATTAAGCAGGGACAAGCTAATAAAATTATAAAGGAAGATAGTTAAAATATCATTGTATACTCATTTCAGTGAACTCATAATTTTTAAAGTGTTTTCAAAATCAAAGTTAAATTTGCTTGTTTCAATTTTTTTTTAACCTGTATTATTGTTGTTGTTAATCAGAATCAACAACATGTTGAAGTACAGACACATATTTTGAAGGGTATGAATGCTAATTGTTCCTATTGCATGCTGGTTGTATTCACACCAGATGTATCCTCTTATATGTCCAACCCTGTTGGTCTTATGTTTGATGCCAAATTGCAGCAATCTTAGCCTTGAGAATTCATCAAATGCAGTGTCCTCTAAGAGACAAGCATTCATTGTAATTAGTATCTCTCACTTATCCACATCCAATGTGCCCACAGTGGGTGCTCTTGAAGCTAGACTGTCAGCTGATTCATTGCCGCGTACCACTGCATGACCCAGACAGTAAATCTAGACAAGTTCCTAAAGATTCAAGGCTTCTATGGAGGTTATCCACTCATGATTAAGCCATCCATTTTGGATTTTCTGAAGCATGGACTGACACAATAATTGCCTTTGTGTTTGATGCCATAATTTTTTGCATGTGAGGCTGCTAAGAATGTGACATAAGGTTTCATATATAGACTTACTTACTTTCTTAGTCATTCCCCTTCTGCCATGAGGTGTAGAGGTTTGAAAGAAAGAGCACCAGACTATCCTATCGGCTGTCTTCATCCTGGCCTGGTTCCATTCTAGTCCTCGGTCCTTTAAAGATTGTCTCCAGTGGACTCTGGGTCATCCTGGAGGTCTGGATCATCAGCTCTTAGTTTCCCATGTTAGTCATGGTAGCCGATCTTCTCCCATTCTGCAGACATGGCCAAACCATCTTAGTTGGGACTGTTCTATTTGGGTCTGCAGGGGGTGGGATTTTAGGCCTTGACATATCGTCTGGTTGTGGACCATGTCACTTCTTGTTACTTCAACCACCTTCCTCAGATACTTCATTTCTGATGTTTGGATCTAGCTTTTGTGGGTTGTAGTCATTGTCTATGACTCGCATCCATACGTCAATGCTGGGACATAGGTGGATTGGTATACAGCCATCTTAGTTTTCTTACCAACCTCTCTCTTGCTGAGGAATCCTCGATTTATGGCCTGAAAAAGTCTCCCAGCTGCTGCTTTTTGAGTTGCCAACTCTTCTTTAATGCCTCCCTTCCGGTCTATAATAGCTCCGAGGTATTTAAAGTGGTCGACCTGCTCCAGGACCTGTTCTCCCAGCTTAATGTGATGCCTTCTTTCTTCTTGTGATATCACCATGGATTTTGTTTTAGAGCTACTTATGACCACCCCTCTCTTCTCCAGCTCTTCCTTCCAGGCTTGCAGGTTGGATTGGAGATGTGCCTCTGATTTAGCAATCAGGAAAACATCATCAGCAAATGCCAGCTCTGAAATACAGACCTGTCTCATCTTCCAGTACCCCACTGAATACTTTCTTGTTCTCTCCTTACATTGTCCATGAGGAGTATGAAAAGATAAGGTGACAGGATATCACGTTGTCTTACACCAATGGTGGTCCTGAACTCTTCTGACTTATGGTTTGCTGTCCTCACATAATTTCTGCAAGATTTGTAGAAGCTCTATTTAGCAAGAATCAGAGGGGCTGGAACCATACATAGAAGTAATATTTAATATTGCTATGATATCACCTTTAGATGTGAATTATCAACCACATACTCTGTGAGTATGTTTGCTTTTAACATGACAACTACTTGTGTGCCACTGAATTAATTCATTTCATAGATATATCATAACTTTCACACCAATTTTTTCATGTACCCACTCACTAAATAATTCTCAATTTTGTTTTCATGCCAGAATCATGATGGTCATAAGTACAGTGAAGACAGTGATACTCATGATCAGATAGTTGACATCATAGATACAAAAACACCAAGAATTAAGATAGAACAACAACCTGGCTTTTGTGAAGATGAAGGTAATGAAATGGTAGTCTTATAGATGAAATAATGCTTTTTTAAAAACATTTTTTATTTAATTTTTGTTTTGTTTTATTGATTTCAGAGAAACTAACTATGAATTGTTAATAAAACAATCTGTAAGATCAGAACATCACTTAAGGTACCCTATAAAAAGATAATAGTGAATCTTCACATGAACCTTTTGCCTTGTCTGGCATTCACATTTATAATCAAACATCAGTATTCATACACAAAAAACAAGGTCTTAGACACCAATAATATTTTTAAAAAATATAAAAAATCCACAGACGGTGTAATGATATCATCTTTTTTACTCCTCAGAAGTTATGCACATTCACAAACAAATCATTTATAGTATTTTGTCTTCTTGTAGTCAGTCTTTTAGGTGTTTCTGTTATTTGATCTGTGTGAATCTTTTAGGTGTCCATGTATTTTAGTGTATGTGTGTATAAATATTTATAGTGAGTTTACTGTTCACAAGGAAAAAGCTTCCTGACCCTCTCATTTTCATTAAAATTGAATAATCAGAACTTCATCACTGTCATTCAAACAATACATATATTATTCTCCAACACTGTTTTGATTGGGGATAAATTGTTGTACTGCAACATATACATTAGGGATGCGTTATTGTACATGTAGTGGTGGAAAAATGAATCTCTAATATGTTGTGGTGGAATAATACATCCCTATCTATATGCTGTGGTGTAATAATACATCCTTTTGGATATGTTGTGGTGCAATAATACATTTATATATGTTGTGGTGGAATAATATATCCCTAATGTATGTTGTGGTGCAATAATTTACCTTTCTATATGTTGTTGTAGAATAATACAACACTAATGTCTATGTTGTGGTGCAATAACGCACCCCTAGGTGTGTATGAATTTTAAAGGAAAAATGTTTGCCACGTTTTGGCGATACATGCACTTTCAACCAAGACACATGATCCTGTGGGTTATATATAGACACATGTAAAATAAAATAGATCTTTTGATTTGGCTCATCCAGGATCTTATTTAGGGGTGTTTTAAAATAAAATGTTACTTCATTTTTGGCAAGGCTTGCTTAGTTCAACCTAGACATTGGGTCCATTTTATTAAAGCACATGTTCAAAATTAGACAGCATGCGGTCTAAAAAAATTTGGTTACTAACTATATCACTAACTTATAAATAACATTTTGCCTCCTTTTAGTGAGGTACAATCCATTCAACCAAGACACAGGGTTCCTCAGTTATATTAGGGTGCCTTAATTATTTGGGTGCTTCCTGCGGTCTGAAATGGATTGAATTAATCCTATCAAGTTTTTATAGTCATAAAAATAACAATGTTACATAAAACTAAACCTTTTTTTCACTTACAATATAAGTATATGATAAACAATCATAAAGTGTGTTGTAAAATAATAAAAATTGGCTTTCTTTAGTGATATAATAGAAGATTGTTGTGAACTTTTTGATTGTTTCCCTTGATTTTACCGTCAAAACTAAAATGATCTGGTCAACAATAACTTCATGGTGTTACCACGGAGATCCTAAAGAGTAACTCTGCCAGATTCCAAGAAGAATATTCAAGGCATAAAGATTTGTGTAAAGCACAAACAAATAATTGTTGGCTTTTATTTATATACATAGATTTGACCTGTCTATATTGTTTTGTTGAAGTTTTTTGGATAAAAATTTGTTTACAGGATGGGGTAACAGCCCGAGGCCCAACCCTCCTTAGTCACTTCATACAACATGCATGGTGGGAAAAAGTGTTACTTCTCTTTACTCCTCTTTCGCGCCATGGTAACGCACATTGTTTGTTCCTATATAGTGTCTCAAATTTTGTTATTCTTCTTCTTCTTCCTCGTTCGTCCTGAAAAGGACGGTGGTTGCGTTGTGTCTGTTTACGCCTAAGCTGTGATATCTGCACCTTTCGGTCGACACATCCGACTTCTGCACGGCATTTTTTAGGGACTGGGTTTGCCTTCCCATTTCGATCCGCACTCGCTCAGCCAGACTGCACTGCTGCAGACTGTTTCCAGGACCACCACGTGGAGGTGGAGTGCGGTCTTGACCAGCTGTGGTTCGCTGGTCCTGATGCAAGCAGTCAAGCTATGGGTCGCTGACTGCATTCACTATTGTTGCATCTTGTTTTTTGTTATAAATTGTAGTACTTTATTATGTCAATATTTTCACTTTGCTCATTATTGCTCTAATTATGCCTTCTCTAAAATAAAATCCCTTATGTTCATCATCTCTTTCAGTCTTCTACCTGACCTATCTCTTACTGCTACCAATTTTGCCTTTGTCACTTTTATGAAAACTAGATTCACCTGTCATCTTAACTTTATTCATAATTGCCATCACAACAAGATTTGACCCCACAGCTTTACTGT
Source organism: Oreohelix idahoensis (assembly GCA_024509875.1). NCBI lineage: Eukaryota > Metazoa > Mollusca > Gastropoda > Stylommatophora > Oreohelicidae > Oreohelix > Oreohelix idahoensis. The sequence goes on from JAMPIV010006370.1 coordinate 604,891, forward strand.
CCATTATAACTCTTCAGCCACCAAACTTTGCTCTAGGGAATAGCTCCCGATAAAACACATTGAGATTAAATTTGGTTATTAATGTTAGTATGTTGTCACTGTTAGCTGCTCTCACCTCTTGTCTGACTTAAATGTCCAACAATCCCACCTACAATTTTTCTCAGTCTCACCTCCAATAATTTTCTTATTTACCTGTTTTATATTCAACCTTCTTTATAAATTATAATTTCTTATCCCCCCAAAAAGCAAGAAAAGCTCATCTCCACACACTACTACTGACATCCCTTACTTCTTCCATGTTTATCAATCTCTTCATGGCAAAACATGTACACTGGATCAATAAAAACCTTTCAAAGACCCACTTTACATTAAAAGTGTAAAATAAATTATACAAGATTCATAGTTTATATTATTTACTAGGCCATACTGTTCAGCCATACTGGTTGCTTTGAAGATTTACATTTTGCATAATTTATAATTTTGTCCTTATATATATTCACTGAAATGTTACAAATTTATTACAAGTTATAAAGGAGGTAAGTAAAGGATTCTGTTACATGCTCTGGTACCCGATTCATGAGGCTGGAGCCATTTGCAGACTTAAAAATCCCACCTCAACTGAGGATCAACTAAGGATCAAACCAGGACCATCAAGATGGGAAGCCAGTGCACTAACCACTGTACCACCACAGCTCAACATGTTATAAGAAATATAATAATGGTTTTGTGTTGAAAGTCTTGAGATTATATATGACAAAGAGTTTCACACATTCTTGTGTTCTATGTTGCTGGTAGTGATGTCTTGACAATTTTAATACAAGTCCAGAAGTGTCACCTTTCTTTCTCTTTCTTCCTTTTCTGATAAGTGGACTCTAATATAACACTACGCACTATCACAATATATTCTAAATTTATGTTCAATAAACTTTCTATGTCAACTACATTTTCAATATAAAGATCTGATAATGCAGAGTATTCTGAGAAAGCATGATAAAGATATATAAAAAAATTATTTAACCTTTGCCCTTAACCCTTTTCACATTGAGCAGTTAAAGACACTTCTACCATTAAAAAAAGGGAATTTTGCTCGTATGTGGATGTTGTCAGAAATATTGGATTTTGTTTTAATTTATTTGTTTGTAAACAATTTTCTTGTTTGAAAGACATCTTGAAATGGAAATCTGAGCCATGGACATTAGTAATGCCATAAAGGATCCTGTTACACGCCCATTAAGGCATGTTGGAAATAAAATGTTAGGCCCACATTTTCTTGACCATCAGCACACTTAGGGCGATGTGGTAAGCATCACGCTGGCCATCTTAACCTTCCCAAAGTTGCCGTGGTACCTATTTAATGAGGCTGAGTCAACCCCGGAGCTGCTTGCAGACTAAAAAATGTCACCTTGACTGGGAATTAAACCATAGACCAATAAGCTAGGAAGCCAGTGCACTAACCACTGTGCTAACATGGCTGCCAGTAATGTCACAAATAAAAATATTGTCCAGAATTAACATAACACAAATATTTAAAAACTTTTCATTTTGTGCTCACTCATGACATTCAGCAAAATTTGTAAACACTCAATAGAGACAAAGTAAATCTATGTAGACTTTAGTGTAAACATTCAACAGAGGCAAAGTAAATCTGTGCAGACATTAATGTAAACAAATGTTAAATAAAAGTTTTGCTCATAATGAAGGAAACTGTTTCTTTTACTGATGAATATTCAGATGATAGGAAACTCTATTCAGAGTGATACAACAAGAGGCAATCTGATCATCAGAAAAAGTCCCCTCATCAATCAAGTATTTCAGTCCCTTAATCTCCTTTACACTCTAAGGGGAGCAGGCCCACTTGGGTCATGATTCCTGAGTGTCAGCCTCCTCTTGTCTTGTGCAGAGAATTGAACCCACTCCTCCTTGGTTGCAGATCTCAAATTCACTCCTATTTTCTGCCAGCTGAAGGCAATTGTCACAGTAACAAATTACTGTTGCAGATTCCATAGCCCATTGCAATTGTTCCACAGTCAGCACGATGCCTTTTTCACAGTATTGCTGAGCCTCTTGAGCGCTGTAGTTCTTGTCTGTCCACTCAACCCCAATAGTTTCAGTAAATCATACACTGAGGCCGCCACGAGACCTCATGCTTCCACTTCAACACTCATGACTCTTGCAGTAAACCCATTGTATCACAAGTCCATGGCCAGAGCATTATACTTGGCCACTTTAAATGAGTGTTGCTAGTCCAATCTGGATTCAAATGGCATGGTCAGCTCAATCATTATAATCTGGTGCGATGATGAGGAATGCAGCACTATATCTGGTCGTCTTCATGATCTTCTGATACTCTCTGGATATGCCCCATAGCCCAGGTAGATCTACTGCCATCTCCCAGTCATTTGCACAGTCAAGAAGAGATGGTAAACTGCTACTTGATTTACTTGGTTTGGGATGACCTGACTTTCCTACTCTCAAAAAGTGTGTATTTGCAGTGCTCGATCTGACTTTGCTGTTCACCTTTACCCTTGCCAGGTCTGTTGTAGCCGCCAGCTCTTTTAGTACTTTATTGTCGCCCCATGTTTATCACCCTTGCCCTAATGACACCTTGCAAACTGAGAGACATGTTCAAGTGTCTGCCTCTCATGGCACAGGGGGCATCATCAGACTTTCCCCATCCCACACGGTTTGTGGACAATATCAGGAGGTCATACACTGATCTAGTAATGAAGCTGAGTCTAAGAGGTGCCATATGCCAGATATCATTCCATGTAAAGGACCTTTGCAGGGCTACTTCCAATGTAGTCAATTGGCTTTTTTTGGGCCTGCTGCACCACTTTTTGCATCTTCTTATCATTCTCAGCTCCTCATTTCTCCTGAAGTACTATGTCTCTGCATTTCCCTGTTTGATGCCTTGGACCACCAGCAGATGTCAACATGGCCAAATGTCTGCCTATTTGTCTGTGTGTATCCGATTACCTCCCTCGGCTTGAGCGACTCTTGGGCAGCACCAACAGCTTCATGAATGGAATACCTCCTTTCTGGGTGGTAGTGTCAATGTATCCATTCTCCAGGAGGTATGTGGTGAGCCTTTTATATCTTCCCTTCCTCATTAAGTAGTGAAATTGGCCTGAACTGACTGATGTCTGTGGGATTTATTTCCTTCAGAATTGTGGCTGTGTATGATGGCTTGTCTGCTATTTCCTACCTCAAATTTCTAGTGATGATTGTATACAGTGCAGACCGCTTAAGGCGATCTCGGATGTGGCGATTTTCTGTTGTGAAGAACAATTTGTTTATCCCCGGCAATTTTTCTTCTTTGTCTTTGTAAAAAATGTCTGGTTAAGTGGAATCCGTTTATCACAAATTTTTGGATATGCCAAATGATTAAACGTGTCCTGACTATATAATTTGATCTGCTTAAGGCGAACTTTTTTCAAATACAGTACCTGGACATTTGTACAACTTTTCAGCTATTTTCGGAAATTGCGCGTTTCGTCGGTATTAGAATTTGAGTTATTTCCCCTCTAAAAATGGCTGGAAAGTTAAAATCCATATCTTTGAAAAGAAAGATTGAGATATTACAAGAAGTGGAAAATAGTGGCAAAAAGAAAATGGAAATAGCAAAGGAATTCAACATTCCAAAATCAACGCTTTCATGAATCATAAAAAATAAGGATCGGTACAGAAAAATGTTTTATGGTGGACAAGTTGATTGTCACAGAATGAAGAACCGAAAAGCGGCGTGTGATGTGGTTGACACAGCACTCCTAAAATCGTTCACCATGGCGAGATCAGCAAATGTTCCTGTAAATGGACCTATATTAACTGCAAAGGCAGAAGAGTTAGCACTTCTGGAAGGTCGGACTGGCTGGAAATGTAGTCCTGGCTGGTTGGGTCATTTTAAAAAATGGCACAACATTACTTACAAAGCTTTGTATGGGGACAGGCATTCTGTTAATGAAATGACTACTGAGTCATGTACGGAGGAGGTGCTAAAACCAGCCATGAGTAGGTATAATTCCGCTGATGTGTTTAATGCTGATAAACTGGATTGTTTTGGAGATTGCTGCCTGACAAGACTTTTTCCTTCAGAAATGAAAAGTGTCATGGTGGGAAAAAATCGAAAGAAAGAATCACAATTGTTGTGTACAAATATGGATGGTTCAGATAAATTGCCATTACTTGTAATTGGTAAATTCAAAAATCCACGCTGTTTTAAAGGTTTGAAACAAATTTTGTGTTGATTATGCAGCTAATTCAAAAGCCTGGATGACATCAGACATTTTCACCAAGTGGCTACATGCATTTGATCATTCTATGGAACGTCAATATCGCAAAGTTCTTTTGGTGCTTGACAACTGTTCAGCCCACCTAAATGTTCAAAATCTAAAAGCAACAGAACTTTTATTTTTTCCACCAAATGCGACATCCAAACTTCAGCCTTGTGACCAAGGTATTATTCAAAATCTGAAAGTTCATTATAGGTCAGCAATGTTGTCCAAACTTGTAGGTCACATTGATGCAGACTTGGTTGCTGAAGACTTCAAGATAACCCTTCTGGTCGCTATTGTTATGTTGAAATCTGCATGGGGTAAAGTGTTGCCTGTGACTTTTACAAACTGTTTTCGAAAAGCAGGCTTTAAAGTTGGAGATGATACAGATGATGAAAACATGGTTGTATCAAATACTTGTAATGGCAGTATTATAATTGAAACTTCTGTGGAACCTTTGCTTCATCGACTATATCAGGAACTGAACATTTCAGCAGAAGATTTTGTCATCATTGACAATGATATTGTTACTACATGTAGTGCTAGCCTTGCCAGTGCTGATATTCTAGGGATGTGTATGCCAGCAGTTTCATCTTCTGTTCTTTCCAGTCCTGACCTAGATGGAGATGATGATGATGACTGTGGGTTGCCAGTGCAAACTGTTTCACAAATGGAAGTTTCAAATTGCATAGACAAAAATTAACATGTATATAATGCAGGCTGGATGCCAAGATGATTTAATTTCTCATTTCTTTGGATTTAAAGAGGCCATGGAAAGACATTTTATTAACTCAGGTACCAAGGTACAGAGGAAAATTACAGACTTTTTCATTTAAGAGTGCTTTATCATTTAAGAGTGTACAAATTCTAGAGATAATGATGACTGTGGGTTAACGGTACAAACTATTTCACAGTTGGAAGTTTCAAATTGCATGGATAAAACTAACATGTATATAATGCAGGCTGGATGCCAAGATGATTTAATTTATAATTTCTTTGAATTTAGGATGTCATGGAAAGACATTTTTATTAACTCAAGTACGGGTACTAAGATACAGAGGACAATTGCAGCTTTTTCATTTCAAAGTGTAAAAAGTTCTAATATTCTCTAGATATTTGTGCCAACTTTGTACATTAACACTTTTGGTGATTTACATATTTTCTGTGTCATACATCTGTCGTATTCAACGCTAATTCATTATTGTATTGTACGTTGTAAATGCATTACCATATGCTTGAACTCTTATTTGGATAAGAGGAATTTCTGATAAGAAGAACTATTTCTTGGGTCCCTGGTGAGTTCTCCTTATCAGGTCTGCACTGTAGGGGGTTCGTATGTCTACCCTAAACAGTAGGCAGCTTTTTATTTTGATCATGTTAGGATAACTTCTTTCTCACAGATGACAAACAGTTCACAACTTGACAAGTGATGAATGATCTCAACCGTCAATTATTGACTTCATTCTGACAGCAGTAGCAGATTAACGTTGAACTTTATTTACATAAATAAAGTAAAGAATGCGAAATGATGTCCCCAACCTTCCCATGAGGTTGATCAACTTGTACAGTACAATTTTCGTACATGAAAAATTGATGCTCTCTCTCTCATTGTCTCAGTACTCTCTCTCTCTCTCTCTCTCTCTCTCTCTCTCTCTCTCTCTCTCTCTCTCTCTCTCTCTCTCTCTCTCTCTCTCTCTCTCTCTCTCTCTCTCTTCTATTCTCTCTCTCTCTATTCTCTCTCTCTCTATTCTCTCTCTCTCTCTCTCTCTCTCACACACACACATTGTCTCAATACCTTTAACTGTCTCTAGTGGTTAGGGTGGTCACAACTTGAAAACCACTGCTGTCAATATTTTCTGCCTTCTAAATTCTTCATAGGTAAACGTCTTTCAAAATGTTCTGATATAATTCTTCTGTTTCAGCTTAGCATATCTTAGAGGATACTGGTCTGACCACCAGGGATGATGATTTACCAAGTTTATATTCTACTCATTAATCTGTCAACTTGTCTACTATTCTGCACTACCAGTAATAGACTTGTAAATGTTCAACGCACCTGGTTTGTTTTAAAAATACACACATTTTCTTGTACTGGGAACACTGGCATCTTGTCCACAGAATAAATACAACTAACTGTCATTGTGGTGTACAAGCGATTGAGTGTCAGAGTGATAGTTATAACTTTTCTGTCACCACAGAATCAACCAAAATCACTTTGGCTTATCACTCGATGAATACTCCCAATTCAGCTTGCCACTTCTTAATATAATAACTTTACACACTTGGGAGAAAACCCAAACTAGCACTTAACATTATTGCGTTTTGAATCTGACTGACTTAATTTTGAACAACGATTTACATCAACAACTATTTCAGAACTTTCTAGATCAACTTTGTCTCACAAACAGCTCACCCAAAGACGTGAATTTACAGTCATGTAGCCGAACTCACTCAGAAAATCTAAACCTAAAAACTTAACATTACAATTCTCGGCCAAGGTCAGCCGCACTAAACAGTGTGATCAAGGGATGTCAACCCTACTCTTTTCCCCTTCTTCAATGTATTATGGATTATTCCCCTTAGACTACAAATCTAATTTCAATCATAAAAATTGATCTCATAACAATATAATTCTACCCAATTTCTCTTAAACACTAACTGTTACAGGATATAGACTCCATTCGCTTTTCTCTATTCTTTGCTTGGTGTTTCCAAGCATTTTTCTTCAAATGGAGCAGACATTTCAGAACTCCAGGACATCTCTTATATGCAACATTTGGGACACCATTAGGACCTAGAGTGGACTTGCACCACACTCTCTAGACAAGGTTATCTATTTCTTTCATTGTTGGGGGGGCATGGTGTTGAATTCAGCTCCTGGCTTTCTAGACCATATAAGGCCTGCCATTGTGCTGAGCAGCTTATCTTTGTGACCATCTGAATAGATCATTCTAGTGTTCTTCCAGATCTTCTTTCACAATGTGTAATGCTCTTTCTATGGCTGTTCAAACAGTTCTTTGGCACACTTGAAGGGATCCCTGAAGAATGTTTCCCTATCTCTCCATGTTTTCCTTCTTTTCCTGCACAACCTTTCTGCTCTACAAAGAGCATTATGTTGGCCTTTGAGGTGCTCCCAAACATGTTGTAAACCTTGCTTCTGTATGTTCACTGGGTTCTTGAAATGTTTTCAGGTATGCTTCATCTGTTTATTGATCTCTTCTATTCTGATTTGTCTTCTACTTTTTTGTGGTGGGTTACTTTCCCTGACTCCAAACACTTTGCGACAGTGGAGATATTATGTCACTGAAGATTTCCAGTTTCTTCTCCAATGTTATCTGCTTCAGGTTTTTATCCAACTCTTTTGACAAGGCTTCATCCAGCAGTTCACAAAGCTCTTTTGCACTGGCAGGTGGAAATTTGAATGCATCTCTTTTCCCTTCCAAGAAGTGTGTGAGATCATCATCAGGCAGATCAACTGAATATTCTCCGCACTGTGGATTGACTCCTGGTTGAGGTCTCCTAACATCTTTCCCTTCATAATAGAGCACAGTTGAGCTCTCACACCCCTTTTTCATTCTGTGGGTTTTCAAGCCTCTCTGAGGATATAATTTCCTACCATAGGTACATGAAAATTCCAGCCATTGATCAGAACGTAAAGTCCATGTAGCTGGTCTGGTCGATTGCAATAAGACACCTGTGGATTCATCATTCCCCCCCCCCCCTTTTCCATGAATCCTGGGGGCATCTATCATTTTTAGGCCCTATAGCAATGGTTTACAGCTTATGGGGTGCCAACCTGGTCAGACAGTTCCTAGTCTTTCCCAGTGTCATCTGTCTCTCCAGAAGTCTATCAGTCTTTTCCCAATTGTCAATGGTCTGTCCATGTAATTATGATAGGAAACTCTATACAGAACGATACAACAGGAGGCAATCTGATCATTAGAAATACTCCCCCCTCGATCAAGTGTTTTGACCCCTTAATCTCCTTTACATTCTAAGGAGGAAAGCACACATGGGTCATGACTCCCAAGTGTTAGCATCCTCTTGTCTTGTGCAGAGAATTGAACCCACTCCACCTTGGTTGCAGCTTTCAAATTGAATCCTTTTTTCTGCCAGCTGGAAGCAATTGTGAAAGTAACCGCTTTGTTGATAGAATGAAAAGTGTTGCTGTAAAATGTCTGACTATCCCCAATTTTTAATTATGACTAAGATGTAAGTCTTGCTAAAATTGTATAGAGCTACACAATTTAGGACATCTAATAACTGATTGCTTGTCATGCACTAGTTATTTATTTTCATCTAAATTCCATATAATTTCAGATGTGTCTTACCAAGCCCAGAGCATCAATACCAATGAAAGATTGTACAAGAATGATTATACCAGTGATGTAATGTTTACAAATGACAATCATGATGAGTATGAAGTAACTGGAAGTGATGTAGCTGTACATTCCATTATTTGTCAAGACAGATCAGCAGACACAAGTGAGACACACAATGATTTCAAGGTCATAGTTCAAAAAGAAAGTGGGTCAGATGACATCAGACATAAAAGTGATGAACTTGATGGGGTTGAAATGAGTTGTGGATTTGAAAACAACATACAGAGTAAGGAAGTAGAGAACTCTCATGAGCATGATGTTTGTGGTGTAATGCTAACACATTGTTCTACTCATAAAAAACTAAATAGAATACATGCAGGACAGAAGCCTTACAAGTGTGATGTTTGTGGTGTAGGGTTTACATGGCATAGTGAACTGAAAGCACATAAAAGAATACATACTGGAGAGAGACCTTACAAGTGTGGTGTTTGTGGTGTAGGGTTTTCACGATGTGGTGATCTTAATAAACACAAAAGAATACATGCTGGTCAGAGGCCATACAAGTGTGATGTTTGTGGAGTAGGGTTTACACAGTCTTGTCATCTGGAATCACATAAAAGGATACATACTGGAGAGAAGCCTTACAAGTGTGATGATTGTGGAGTTGGGTTTACACAGTCTTCTTATCTGAAACAACACAAAAGAATACATACTGGAGAGATGCCTTATAAATGTGATGTTTGTGGTGTAGGGTTTACATGCTCTTATAATCTCAAAGAACACAAAAGATTACATACTGGAGAGAAGCCTTACAAGTGTGATGTTTGTGGAGTAGGGTTTACACATTCTTGTAATCTCAAAACACATAAAAGAATACATACTGGAGAGAAACCTTATAAGTGTGATGTTTGTGGTGTATGGTTTACACTGTCTTCTTATCTAAAACAACACAAAAGAATACATATTGGAGAGAAGCCTTACAAGTGTGGTGATTGTGGAGTTGGGTTTACACGGTCTTGTTATCTGAAAGCACATAAAAGAATACATACTGGAGAGAGACCTTACAAGTGTGATGTGTGTGGAGTTGCATTTACATGGTCTAGTCATCTGAAAGCACATAAAAGAATACATACTGGAGAGAAGCCTTACAAGTGTGATGTTTGTGGAGTTGGGTTTACACAGTCTTCTTATATGAAAAAACACCAAACAATGCATACTGGAGAGAAGCCCTACAAGTGTGATATTTGTGGTGTAGGGCGTGCACGACAAAGTGATCTTAATAATCATAAAAGAATACACACTGGAGAGAAGCCTTACAAGTGTGATGTTTGTGGTGTAGGGTTTACACATTCTTCTAATTTGAATCAACACAAAAGAATACATACTGGAGAGAAATCTTATAAGTGTGATGTTTGTGGTGTAGGGTTTACACTGTCTTCTCATCTGAAACAACACAAAAGAATACATACTGGAGAGAAGCCATACAAGTGTGATGATTGTGGAGTTGGGTTTACACGGTCTTGTCATCTGAAAGCACATAACAGAATACACACTGGAGACAGACCTTACAAATGTGATGTTTGTGGAGTTGCGTTTACACGGTCTTGTTATCTGAAAGCCCATAAAAGAATACATACTGGAGAGAAGCCTTACAAGTGTGATGTTTGTGGAGTAAGGTTTACACAGTCTTGTAGTCTGAACCTGCACAAAAGAATACATAGTGGAGAGAAGCCTTACAAATGTCATAATTGTGGTGTAGAGTTTAAACTGTCTTCTCATCTGAAACTACACAAAAGAATACATACTGGAGAAAAGCCTTACAAGTGTGATGTTTGTGGAGTAGGGTTTACAAATTCTTCTACTCTGAAAGCACACACAATAACACATACTGGAGAGAAGCCTGACAAGAGTGATGTTTATGGAGCATTATTTGCAAAGTCTTCAATCTAAGATCACACAAAGTAAGTAACACATACTAGAAAGAAGCCTTTCAAGTGTGATGTTTGTGGAGTAGGGTTTACAAATTCTTCCACCTCTCATGTTGTTCGTCCATCACGGGTGATGAAGACCACTCTGTTCATCCAATTATTAGGAATATGTTAGATTACTCTATGGGTACGAAGGTGACTGATGAGCCCGATGTGGGCCTTGAAAGATCTTGGACAGTGTGGGCAGGGAATGTTTGCTTCATGTGAAGGTTTTATTTCACGGTCTTTTCTAGCTTGTCTCCGCTGTTCGGCTGCTGCTCTTCTGGATGATTCGCATGCCGCTGCACCTTTACAAAGAGATGTGTGCCAAGCAGTTCGGTCTTGCGCAGCAGCTTCCCATATGTCTGGGTTTATGTCAAAGGTTTCAATGACGTCTTTAACGTGTCTTTGAAGCACTTCTTTTGGCCACAATGGGAGCGTTTACCCTTCTGCATCTCACCATAAAAGAGTATCTTTGGCAGTTGATGGTCTGGCATGCGGACTACATGACCTGCCCAGCAAATCTGTGACTGCATCAGAATAGTATGAATGCTAGGGATACCAGCTCTGTCAAGAACGGCGGTATCCGGGATCTTGTCTTGCCATTTGATGTTCATTATCTTCCTGAGACAGACTGTATGGAAGTGGTTTAGCTTCTTTACGTGGCGCCTGTATACAGTCCATGTTTCGCCTGCATAAAGCAGCACTGGTAACACCGTAGCTCTGTACACCTTCAGCTTTGTCTGTAGACTAATGCCACTTCGATGCCAAACATTGGTGTATAGTCTGCCAAATGTGCTGCTGGCTTTGGAGATCCTGGTGTTTACCTCATCATCAATGACGATGTTCTGGGAAAGTGTGCTACCAAGGTATGTGAATCTGTTCACAACATTCAGTTTCTCACCATTTACCTTGATGATTGGCTCAGTATAAACTGTGCCGGTAGCAGGTTGGTACATGATATGTGTTTTCTCTGTGTTGATGGTAAGCCCAAAGTTGGCACAGGTTTTGGAGAATCTATCCACGCTGTGCTGCAGATCAGCCTCTGAGCCAGCACTAAGGGCACAACCGTCAGCAAACAGAAGATCTCTGATGGTGTGTGATTTGACCTTGGTTTTTGCTTGAAGCCTCCTAAGGTTAAACAATTTTCCATCAGTACGATATCTGATGTCGATTCCTGTGTCCCCGTCTCTGAAAGCATCAGTCAGCATAGCAGAAAACATGATACTGAACAGAGTCGGTGCAAGTACACACCCTTGTTTAACTCCATTTGAGACGGGGAAAGGCTCCGACAGCTCACCGTTTTCCTGAACTCTAGCCTGCTATCCATCATGCAGTTGCTGCACTATTGTGATAAATTTCTTTGGGCAGCCTTATTTTGCCATGATCTTCCATAGACCTTCTCTACTGACCGTGTCGAACGCCTTTGTCAAGTCGATGAAAGCTGTGTACAGGTCACAGTGCTGTTCTTGGCATTTTTCTTGTATCTGTCTTACAGCGAACACCATATCGGTGGTTCCATGTTCTTTCCGGAATCCACACTGACTTTCAAGTAAAAGACCTTTGTCAAGATGAGCCGTAAGACGATTCAGAATGATTCTGGCGAATATTTTCCCAGCGATTGATAAAAGAGAGATGCCTTGATGATTGTTACAGTCTTGGCGATTACCTTTACGTTTATATAGATGTATAATTGACGCATCTTTGAGATCGTGTGGGATGGTTTCACTCTGCCATATTTGCTGGAAGATCATGTGAAGTTTCTCTATCAGAACTGTACCGCCATCTTTACAAACCTCAACTGGAATTGAATCGGAGCCGGGGGCCTTTCCACTAGAAAGTTGACGAATCGCTTTTTGAGTTTCCTCCAGAGTTGGTATATCATCTAGTGCTTCATTTGTAGAAATTTGGGGCAGGTGGATGATGGCTTCGTCGTTAATAGATGATGGCTGGTTCAGAATATTATTAAAGTGTTCGACCCAGCGTTGGAGAATTTTTTCCTTGTCTGTAATTAGTGTTTTTCCATCTGCATTAATAATAATAATAATAAATTCTTTAAGCGCCAAACACGGCGCATAAGGCAGAAACCAGTGCTCTCCAGGTTGTTCGTTGTGACGCCACTCCTCTTAGCTCTTGCACATTATTTAGGCCCAACGTTCTTCCTTCTCTTATTATTGTTCTTCTGAGTGTTTCTTTTGGTCTTCCTTTTTTCCGCTTACCCTCAGGAACCCAAGTGAGCGCCTGTAGTGGTATTCTGTTGTTTTGCATTCGTAGGACATGACCGATATATGACCATCGTCTTTTCCTTATATAGTCGGAGACATATTTCTGCCTAGAGTCTTCTCTTATTTGTCGATTAGTCTTGAATTCTTTCCAACTGATGTTCATGAGTTTTCTAAGACATTTGTTCTCGAATGTATTCAGCTTGTTCTCCAATGATTTTGTTATTTTCCAACTCTCACAGCCGTATGTTAACACTGAGATAACATTTGAATTAAACAGACGAAGCTTGGTATGTATATTCAATGATCGTAATTTCCAAATGTTAGATAATCTATTGAAGGCGCTAGCTGCCAAAGCAATTCTAGTATGGATTTCTCTTGTTGTGTCACCATCCTGAGTCATTTTACTGCCTAAATAATTGAAACTTTCAACTTTCTGTAGTTTTTCCCCGTTCAAGATGATATCAAAGGTCTCGTTAGAAAAGTTCATAGCTTTAGTTTTAGAGGCATTTATTTGGAGACCAATTTTAACCGAGAGATGACACAAATTATTTATTGCTTCTTGGGATTGTCTTGGTGTTGAACTTAAGAATGCTACATCATCTGCGAAATCCAGGTCCCCCAGGAATTTTCCATTTGTCCATTTTATACCCAATTGTTCATTGTGGGTATAGTTTCTCATAACCCAATCAATAGCTATTCCAAAAAGTAGTGGTGACATAATACAGCCTTGTTTCACCCCTGTTTCTACTGTAAACCATTCTGTATTCCCTTTATTTGTTCTAACACAACATCTTGCATTGTCATATAGCGCTTTGATTATATTCACATATTTTGTTGGAAAACCATAGATTGTAAGTATCTTCCACAATGATGGGCGGTGTAGACTATCAAAGGCTTTTTGAAAATCGACGAAGGTGATAATAAGTGGCGATTGCCTTTCCACTGATTCTTCTATAATTGTTCTTAGTGTGAATATTTGATCAATACATGATCGTTTCGGCCTGAAACCCGCTTGTTCTTCTCTGATCTTTTCGTCAGCATGCAATTTAAGTCTTTCTAACATCATGCAACATAATAATTTTCCAGGTACTGATAATAGAGATATACCACGCCAGTTATTACAGTCTGATAGATCACCTTTCTTCGGTAACTTTACAATAATACTGTCTTTCCATTGTTGTGGTGGTTGTTCTTCTCTCCATACTTCATTTATAATATCTAAAATTCTCAAGAGGTTGTTGTCATTAACTGCTTTAATCATTTCCCCTGAAATTTCGTCAACTCCAGCAGCTTTAAAATTTTTTAATCTTTTAACGGCTTGTTTGATCTCGTCCAGCGTGAATTCATCGCAAGTTATTGGCAAAGTGGTTGTGGATGTTTCATTATTAAAATCAGGTGTTACAGTTGGTGGTGGTCTGTTTAGCACCTCCATGAAGTGCTCAGCCCATCTCTTCATTTGTTCTTTTTCTGTTGGTATTGAATTCCCTAATTTACCTTTAACAGGTGTTTCCATAGCAGTAGGCTGGTGACATAGTTGTTTTGTAATTTGATAAAGGCACCTACTATTACCAGTTCTTGCAGCATTTTTCAGCTTCTACGGCCAGTTCATTGATGAAATGTCTTTTATCTCTTCGAGTTTTTGTCTTCACTTCTTTATTTAACAAGTTATAAGTTAGTTTGCAAGATTCAACTGCATTATGTGTACTTGCCGCTAGTAGTTTAAGTTTTGCTGTTTTCCTTTCTTGTATTTTTATCCCAAGTATCTTCTCTCATCCATTTTTTCTTTTTATGTACTAGGTATCCGGTGGTCGCTACAGCTGCTTCTGTCATTGCTGTTCTCAGTTGTTCCCATTTAGTATCGATTGTCTTGGTGGTGATATCGTTGTCAATTTTGCCTAAAGCATCGAAATAGTTGTTCATTTTGACATTATATTCCTTCTTTATATCATTTGATTGCAGTCTGTGTACATCTATTCTTCTATTTTTATTCGGTTGGTATAACTTCTTCAGTTTAATTCTCATTTTAGCTATGCAGAGGTTATGATCGCTTCCGATCTCTGCACCTCTGTATGCTCTGACGTCTTGAACTGATGAGCGAAATTTAGCGCTTATGCAGAAGTGATCTATCTGGTTCTTAGTTCTGCCATCAGGTGAATTCCATGTTATCTTGTGGATATTCTTATGTGGAAAGATGGTGTCTGCCACAACGAGGTTTGATATTTCACAAAGTTCTAGAAGTCTTTCGCCATTTTGATTCATACAGCCTATGCCATGAGTACCGAGATATCTTTGTACTCCATCGTTGTTGTCACCTACTTTGGCGTTAAAATCACCCATGACTGCTATTATGTCATGCTTGGGTATTGTGTTGATGGTACTTAGAAGTGCTTCATAGAAGTCATCTTTTGTGGTATCAAGAGCGTCGTTAGTTGGTGCATAACATTGTACAATTGAGAGCTTGAAAAATCGTGTCTGAAATCTAGCTAATATTAGCCTCTCATTGATAGGTACCCAGCTGATAAGCGATGCTGCTGCTTTCTGTGTCATTAGGATGGCTACTCCCTCTGTGTGACGATTATCATTACTACCAGAGTATATAATTTGCTTTTTTTCTTCTGAAATATATTTTATGCCCTTCCCCGTCCATCTACACTCGCTGACACCCAATAAGTCCAACTTATAATTATCCATTTCTTTAATTACTTCTTCCAATTTTCCGTCTTGATACATAGTTCTTACATTTCTTACATCTGCATTAAGGAGGGGAAATGATCCTGATGATGTTGGACCATAGACCGCTTTGAGTGCATGGTAAAAATTCTTCAGGTCATGGCTGTAAGCAAAGCCTTGGAGCTCATCTGCTTTATTACTCAGCCATGAATCCCGCATCTGGCGTAGTTTAAGTTGGACGATTCTACGCATGTTGTTGAAAGCATCTTTCTTTGATGTAGATTTTGGATCACTTAAATATGCTTTATGAAGATGGTGTTTCTCAGCCAACATCTTCTTTATATCATCTGAGTTCTCATCAAACCAGTCATTTTGTTTCTTGATGGCGGGACCCAGGATCTCTGTAGCAGTGTTGTAGATCTGCTCACTTAGGGCTGCCCAATTTGTTTCCACACTTTGGCGTCTAACGAGATAGATTTGAGACGGTCTTCTAGGGTGTCAGTAAATGACTGTTTGATTTTTGTCTTCTTTAGTTTGGTGACATCCAGCCTTTTATGAGTTTTCTTCCCCTGAGGGCGCCTGGCTGGTTGGATACAAATTTTAAGTTTAGACACAATGAGGCGATGATCAGTCCAGCATTCAGCACCACACATAGACTTGGTCACCTGGACATCTTGCCTGTCCTTCTTCCTAACAATTACATAGTCAATTAAGTGCCAATGCTTTGAGCAAGGCTGCATCCAGGAGGTCTTGTTGCGGGTAGGAAGTCGAAAAATGGTGTTGGTGACAAGGAGGTCATGTTCTGCGCAAGTCTGGAGGAGAAGAAGTCCATTGCTGTTACAGCGATCCACGCCGTACTTTCCAATAGTGCCATTCCAGGAGATGTTATCTGAGCCTACTCTTGCATTAAAGTCACCAAGAATGATGAGCTTATCTGCTTTAGGAACTGATGCAATGACTGCATGTAGTTCTTCGTAAAACTTATCCTTGACGTCATCCTGGTTTGTCATAGTTGGTGCATACGCGCAAATGATGGTGGCATGTTTTCTTCCATAAAGCAGGGGGATCTTGACTGTCATGAGTCGGTCAATTATTCCCTTTGGGGGCCCCACTAACTTGCCAACAAGTGCTGTTTTGATTGCAAATCCAACCCCTGCTTCTCATCTTTCTTCAGTTCCTCTTCTGCTCCAATAGAATGTATAACCTGCACCCTTTTCGCAAAGTTGGCCCTCGCCTGCAAGTCGAGTTTCACTCAGTGCTGCTATGTCAATGTTGTATCTGGCCCGTTCTCTCCCAATCAGGGCAGTTTGCCTCTCAGGTCTGTTTGCGTTAAATTCTTTGTCAAGGAGAGTGCGCACATTCCATGTGCCTAGAATGAGGGGGAAAAATCTGTCCTTTCTTTTTCTTATGTATCGCCCACTGAAGTAGGGTACCCACCAACCGCGGTAAGCTGGTTAGGTAATGGTGGAGCAGGCAATGTTTAGGGCACCTTTTCTAGCCCCTTCCTCGTGCCATGGAGGTGAGCAGTGCTTTCCTAAAGAGGGCTGCTCAGACACTCAGGGGGCTGCCGAATCCCACTGCTGCTCCGATCAGTGGAAGACGACCATATGGCCTGAGCCGCCTGTGTGTAGGTCTGCGACTACGACTGCCAGCGTACCCACGCCTGCTGCTTCGCCGCTCGCCCATCGCCACAGAACTTGTTGTGAGTGGATGGATGAATGGATGAAAGAGTGACTTGCACAGTGATTTGGATTAAAGTGAGGAAGAGTTGCGCAATTCATCGACCTCACTCTCTCGCCTGGGTCCATCTCAATCCAGTGGCAAGACAAGTCAAGACGACTGGAGATGAAGTCAGGTGCAGTGGATGACCAGGGCTTTCTACGTGCCTCGCCGTGCTCCTTACACTCCACAGCGCGTTGCTGGTAATTGCCGTCATGCCCGTTGAACCAATAGGTGGTTTCTTCCGCGCAGTCTATCCACCTCTCAAAGCACACAATGGAATACAAACTGGAGAGAAGTCTTATAATTGTGATGTTGTGGTGTAATGTTTACACACTCTTCTAGTCTGAAACACACAAAAATACATAATGGAGAGAAGCCTTACAAATGTCATGTTTGTGGTGTAGGGTTTACACTGTCTTCCCATCTGATAGAACATAAAAGAATACATACTGTGTGATGTTTGTGGAGTAGGGTTTACAAATTCTTAAACTCTGAAAGCACACAAAAGAATACATACTGGAAATAAGACTTAAAAGTGTGATGTTTGTGAAGTAGGGTTTACAAATTCTTCTACGTTGAAAGCACACACAATAACATATACTGGAGAGAAGCTGTTAAACTCTGTTTAGTTGTTAACTCATACTGGCTACTAGTTGTTGAATCACGCTTTATTTGTTAAATGACGTGAATGTCCACCAGTTGATAAATGTAGATGTTGGGACTGGTGTAGTAAAGTGTAACGATTGTCAACTCATTAAACCCAGCACAGTTTTGGTCATACAGGTTATCTTGTCCTGGAACGTGATGAGGCTCCGACAAGAATGTGAGTGTAAACAATGAGTGTGTATGTGAATGTCAGAACGCGAATGGTAGCATGATTCGATAGAGTTGACAGGTTGGTAGTACATCACTCATACTCACACTGTTCGAATTCAAGAAGTACTGGAACTACGGTGGTCTTTTTATAACATTTAATGGGACGCACACTTGGACAGTACGTGTATGGTTACAGGAACAAATGTCGACATAGACAGCATAATGTTGATCACAGGAATATCATCTTAAGTTAGCATTCATGCTTGGCAAATATCATAATGGAGCATTCGTAAATAAGCATTCAGAGTTCCATCATGTAAATCATCTGGCTTTACTGACTGGGCACGTCAGACCATAACCAATATATAGGAAGGCTCCTAGACCTAACCTCGTCTAGTGAATATCCCTTCACGTAAAGTTCAATATATATATTTTCCATAAAGATATAGGAATCCCAGACATGGGTTCTCACATGTAGCAGTGATCTCTTGGTTCATCGAGCGATAGTACAGGCATCCCTTTTTCTCACTCGATAAATACAAAGTATATGAATTTCAACATGGCTGTTCTTCTCTCGTGAGTTTCACTCACTATAGGACCCAGACCAAAATTGGTCATTCGTTAAATGTCCTCATTTCTTCATAGCTTCTCTCATAGAGGTGATTGAATAATATCATACAATCTAGTGTTGATACATAGGAATGTCGTCTTCCTTTGAATAAATATTCTTTTCAAAAGTACCACTGTGCATCTGTTTATCGACAACGATGGCGAAGCCCAAGTTCATAATAAATTGTGGTTTTACCTTTCTATGCGAAATATAACTTTGCCATTCCTTGGCAAAAGAGAATAAACACTGGGGTAAAGTACATACAACATGTCTAAATGACTATCACTTTTCCCCATTGACTTATAGATCACTTTTTCGGCGATAGGCCTGCTACAACAAAATTCGACATCCAGACAGGATGACGGCCATGAATCACACCCCTTGCTAGCGATACTTCCGCTGCATAGCCTTTGACCTTTTCTAGCGACAACCAACATAGTTCGACTTAGAAATGTAAAGATATCCATATATAAGACAGACTCGTCCTACTCATACAAACACTACGTATAAATTCAGGCCATAGATATACTGAAGCAAGAACAATCTATTCCTACCCAGCCAAAGAATAAATCGCAGTAGGCCTAGACTCGTCCGCGGAGTCCGATCGAAGATGACGGAACTACTTTCAAGGGAAGTAACTCAAAAATGACTTCTCCTTAAGCACTTAAAAAGGAAATACTTTGATTACAAAATATTTGCGAACATAATAAGTATATAAATGTATTATATTGCAAGATAGTAAAAATTGCCCTTTACAGTCTTACCACACCTCCCGGGAAAAAAAAAAAAAAAATTTTTTTAAAAATACATCTAGGAGCACGTAGAATAGGCTCACAACGCAAGAATACTGCGCAGATGAAAATATCAGGAATAACTATAATTCCTAATATGACCGGTGAGAATATATCTCAAAATCTGAGAGAAATTGTTTCTCTACGAATAAATGTTTCCAGGAAGGTGTGATGTACGTATAATACAATTCTGGTAATTATACAATGCATACCAAAAATTCACACTATAATCTTAAATTTATGATTTATGAAGAAACAATCATCAAAGAACAGCGGTGAATAAACATCAATAAACCGCTAAGTAGCGATACCATCATTCTATTATTAAATTACAAATGTGTATCTTAGTAAAGAAACAAAAAATAACTGTTGTAAAGTTATACATATTAAAAAGATCCAATATTTAACAGTTAAGTGGCATCATGTGGGCATCTGGACAGAATGTCCGCCATCACATTTTCTGAACCACGGATAGCTCGTACCGAGAAATGAAAAGGTTGAAGAGCGATTGCGTATCGAGTTGATCTCGAGCTCTTCAAGTTCTTACTTTGGATAGCCGTAAGAGCTTTTTGGTCAGTTTCCACTACGAAATGCGCGCCCAGAAGGAATCTTTGGAGTTTGAGAATTGACCAAACCATTGCCAATAATTCACGGTCTAAAACCGAGTAATTCCTTTCTGCAGCATTAAGTTTTCTGGATATATACATTACAGGATGCAGAGTTCCAGAGTACTCTTGCATTAGTGCCGCTCCAATCCCAGTGGATGAAGCGTCACTACGAAGAACAAATGTCTTATCTGTTGTAGGTAACACTAAAATAGGTGGTGATGAAAACATAGTTTTGATCTTCTCTAGTGAAGATTGGCATTCATGAGACCAGTGAACCATGTTAGGCGACCCTTTCTTTAATAGTGTAGAGAGAGGTGCCATGATAGAGGACAGATTCGGAATGAAACGTCCATAAAATTGTATGAGACCTAAAAGACTTCGCACTTGCTTTTTAGTCCTAGGGATAGAGATGTTAAGTATCTTAGTGATATTATGGTCTTCTGTCTTCAAGAAACCGTGACCTACTCGATGGCCTAAGAAAGCAATTTCGCTAAAGCCAATACAAGCTTTGGATGGTTTTGCTGTCAGGTTATACTCACGCAGAGTTGATAATAATTCAACTAACCCTGAATAGTGATCTTCCCAAGTATCGCTGAAAAGACAGATGTCGTCTAGATAAGCAATGACATCTGACCGATACGATAGGATTCGACGCATCATGCGTACAAATGTAGCTGGTGCGTTCATAAGGCCGAAAGGCATAAAATTCCATTGGAAAAGGCCTCTGGGAGTAGAGAAAGCGGTAAGAGGTTTGGCGCGTTCGGATAATGGAACTTGCCAATATCCTTTAGACAAATCAAGTTTAGTGAAAAAATGCGATTTAGAAAGACGAGTAAGTAGCTCTTCTAGTAAAGGCATAGGTTCAGCATCGAACTTCGTAACTTGATTCAATTTGCGATAGTCAACGCAAAGACGTATGTTATTGTCTTTTTTTCGAACAATAACCATCGGCGAAGAATATGCAGAAGTGGATGGTTCGATTATTTGTAAATCTATCATTTCATCCAACTCCTTTTCAACCTGTGTTTGGAAATGTATAGGGATAGGATAAGGTCTAACCCTAATTGGAGTATGTTCAGTTAGAACAATGTCATGCTCAATGACATGAGTTTGTCCAGGGATGTCAGTGAGGACATCCTGAAATGTTTGTAACATAGACGAAACTTGTCTCCGTTCTCCTAGAGACAAATCAGGAGAAACAGTAACGTCTTTCCATGATTCACTAGAATGAAGTGGGATCATTGGAAGCGGAAGATTAACATCCGAAAAACTTGTTTCCTCATCCTGTATTACAGACAGTGATGAGTAATGACCATGTTTGACATGAGAATCGTCCGTTGCCTGGAAAATAGGCTGTAGATAGTCAGGACGTTCATGGAACTCCGTAAGCATATTGATGTGGAAGGTTTTATGCTTCCCGTTGATATCGACGATGTAGTCAACATCTGAAATTTTCGATATTATATCGTACGGACCTTTCCAACTAATAAGGAGTCTATTTTCACGACAAGGTAGCAAAACAAATGCTTTGTCACCAGGACAAAGTTGTCGTAAAGTTCTCTTCTTATTAGCAAATTGTCTTGCCTTCTGCTTAGCAAATTCAGAAGAGGACGTTGCCAATTTGCATGCTTCGATAATCTTTTGTCTCAGCGCGATGACATACTCGTAAGAAGATTTTGTGTCATCGTCAATATTGTCAGCTGTTATAAGATCATGCAGCAAAGACATTGGGCCGCGCGGTCGCGCGCCAAAGACAAGTTCAAAGGGAGAAAACCCTGTATGTTCATTGGGGACCTCTCTGTACGCGAAGAGGGCCGCGGGTAAAACCCTATCCCAATCTTGAGGATGATCCTCAGTTATCTTCCCTAATAAGTTCTTAAGTGTTCTATTTAGTCGCTCGACCATCCCATTGGACATAGGATGATAGATGCTACTCAAAGATCTCTCTATCTGTAGAGTAGACATTACTTGAGACATGGTATCCGATATCAGTTGGGTGCCATGATCTGATAATATTTCTCCGGGGAATCCCAGCCGAGAAAATATAAGCCAAAGAGCATCTGCAATGTCAGCGGTAGTAATGCTCTTTAGAGGGATAGCCTCTGGCCAACGTGTGCACATGTCTACACACGTTAAGATAAACTGATGTCCTCTAGCAGATTTGATCTTGAATGGACCAATGATGTCTATCGCCATTTTCTGGAATGGACGAATAGGAATATCTGCAGCCTGAATAGGCGCAGCATGACGAGGACCTTTGGATTTGACTTCTTGACATACTTTACAGGATCGACAATAGATCCGTATGTCCTTGTTCACAAAAGGCCAAAAGAAAGCCGCAAGAACTCTTGACTTTGTACGGGAAAAACCCATGTGACCAGCACACTGAGAGTCGTGTGCATGTTGTAAGATCTTAACTCTCAAATTCTTGGGTACAAGAATCTGAGAATGACTTGACTTAGTGGAGTCTTGCACCATACGTACAAGTACGCCATTCTTCATTGTAATCCAAGATTTACAATTTGAATCTTTATTCGGATCACCTTTCGTTACAAGAGTGAAGAATTTCTTAAGAGTCGGATCTTCTTCTTGTTGTTTTATAAACGAGTCACGAGAAATTACCAAGGGATCATCTTGGTTATGCACTTCATTATCTTCAACAGATGAAGTTTCAGGCATATTGAGAGCTTGAGCTCTAGTGACTACCGCATTAGCAGATTGCATATTTTGATTTTCCCAAACGGAAATTTGCTCCGGAGTGCATTCTTTGACTCCGTGAATGCGACCGATGATAAGATCAGCGATCGGATTCGGCAAAAGACATGCGTGTACATCTCCTGTGAAGAAAGGAGTAGCAATCCTAATGATAGCGGTAGAGTATTTCTCTATGGTGCCGCCAAATGTTACGCATTTGACTACTTTGCCTGTAGAATGAGAAGGATCTATGAGTGACTGCCTAACCCCAATAGTTGTGCATCCAGAATCAAAAAGTACTGAGACTGGATTGTCATTTACTAAACCTTTGTGTAAGACAAGAGAACCTCTCCCATCATGCGCGATTGACGCAGGAAGAGCGGGAAGAGGATGCCCACAGCTTAAAGTAGACACTGTGGTTGGCTCAAATAATGTTTTGCATTGGGGGCACTGAGATGCTCTCCCAAAATCAAAAGCGGCACATGCCATATTATTAGAGTCATCATTATCTTTATTTTGTTTATAGGCTTCGTGGGACTCTTGCTGTGCAGAGTTCGCCTGGTAATGAGCTTTATGTTTTTTGAATTGTGCTCTACCTCTGTTATTATTGCCTCTGTACTTATCATTGTTTCCACTATTATAACCTCTACTCGGGTTTGAATCATAGCTCCTTTGGTTACTATCATCATATTCATTATAATGAGTATCTCTGTAATTATGATCTTGTTGTCTCCATGAAGGAAAACTTGGATAGTTTCTAGAATGACTTCCTTTGCGAAAGTTCCTGTAATTATGACCACCCCTGAATCGAGGGCTGTCAGCTCTTCTCCAGGTATTCGAAGAAGAACCCTGAAATGATTGGTTACCTTGGTTCTGATAACTGTAATAGTTACCTTTTTTATTAAACCTATTTTGAGGTCCTTGGAATTTGTGAGAGTGATTAGGGTTGTATGGTGTTGCAGAAGCAACTGGCATACCTTCTTTAACCTTACTGTTGCTAATAGCTA
Source organism: Oreohelix idahoensis (assembly GCA_024509875.1). Taxonomy (NCBI): domain Eukaryota; kingdom Metazoa; phylum Mollusca; class Gastropoda; order Stylommatophora; family Oreohelicidae; genus Oreohelix; species Oreohelix idahoensis. The sequence goes on from JAMPIV010006370.1 coordinate 628,594, forward strand.
CGTCCGGATGTGCAGTGACGTATTGGGTACAATATTGTTCCATTTCTTTTAGAGACTTAGGTTTACGCTCATGTAAGAATTCGAGGAAAGGTTTATTTATACTTGACATAATCTTGTCTCTGAGTATCAAGTCCATAAGGGCTTCATAAGTCTTTTCTGTTTGGATAGCTCAATCCAACGATCAAATGTAAGACGTGTCCTTGCAATGAATTCTGAGAATTCTACACCTGCCTCAGGCACCATTGTCTTAAACAACTTCCGATAACCCTCTTCAGACAACTGATACTTCTTTAATAAGGCTGCCCTAATAACATCATAGTTATCTTTGTCAGCCTCTTCAACCAAACTTAAACTAGTCAGAGAATCACCTTTCAGATTTTCTGATAACTGGTTAGCATATTGTGATTTGTCCACATTATGTGCTCGACACGAGCGTTCAAATCTATTTAGCCAGAATGTTATGTCATCACTGGAAGGGTTGAACGCTGGTACCTTGACCTTGTAAGTAAAGGGTTTACCATTACCACCAGATGCTTGATTACCATCACTTATGTTTGTTAACTTTAACTTTTCTAACTCAAATGCTAAAAGTTCTTTTTTGTGTTCATGCTCTCTTATTGCTTTTTTCTCTTCTGCTTCAGCTTCTCTTTGTAATCTTTTTTTCTTCTGCAGCAGCTTGTAATTTTTTCTCTTCTGCTTCAGCTTCTCTTTGTAATCTTTTTTCTTCTGCAGCAGCTTGTAATTTTTTCTCTTCTGCAGCAGCTTGTAATTTTTTCTCTTCTGCAGCAGCTTGTAATTTTTTCTCTTCTGCAGCAGCTTCATCTTTTCTTTTTCTTTTTCCATTTCCATCTGGAATCTTTTTTCATCAGTCTGTATCTGCAATTTCTTTTGTTCATACTCTCTTTGTAATTTTTTTTCCTCAGCTTCTAATCTTTTCTCCTCAATCAATGCTTTTCTTTCTTCAGCAGCTAATGCTTTGTCATATTGAGCAACTGCCCATTCTTCTAATTGCTGACCAGTCTTATCAAGAGCCTTGCCTTGTGTGATAAAATAATCTAATGTAGACATCTTGTCTAATAAGATCAGTAATTTGCAAAAGTAAATAAATTCACTTTCTTAGTCTTAATCAAAGACCTTGTATGATAACTTTTTAACCTGTGGAAAATAGTACTTAACTATCCCAATCACTGTGGGAAACAAGCCTTACAAAGGTCTTGTATAAATCCTTATATAATAACAGCTATAAGTTGCTGGTTCACTCTATAATATAAGTGCAGTGCACCAGAAATAGTGTTTTATATCATCAACTGTGTACCTTTAGTAATAGCAATTAACTATCAGTTGATTCTTGTACATCAATTTATATGATCAACTATATTTTAAATAGTGTATGTCGATCAGGCACAAAACAAAACAGTTATACAGGAGAACATGAAAACATTTGCGGAAATGAAATAAATGAAATGGGAAAACAATAAAAGATAAACCGCAAGAGGATAACAAATACAAATAACGCCACAGTATATAAATATAAATTGAGAATAGAACTGAAAGATAGAATAGGGTAGACCAACAAATTACAAACAAATCAAAACAAACTAAAGAACAGAGGAATATTACAAAAACAACAATGAGTACAGTCTTCACAGCTAACACTAATAGCAACAGCTGTCGCAGCAAATTTTCAATCAAGAAAATTGCACCTATAGAAACGCACACATCAGACCCTCTATTACGTGGGATACTCTGTTGTGTGACACCGCCCAACCAAAACAACAACCCGCTGGATACAAACAAATATCACATATAAATATTTAAACATAAATACATAATTGCATAAATAGTATGGCAATATGATGTAAATAGAGTGTTGCAGAAAGAATGTGTTGTAAAGAAGGCTCAGTTACACTGCCTAATAGTACAGTACTGTGGTACTTTATTAAACAAATACTTCTGGTCTAATTATTTTAAATTCAACACAGAAATAGAAGCTCCATCGTTGATGTGAATGATAACAATCGATGTAGGACTTCTCAGTTCAATAACATTTCCTTTCGCAAACACTGTCAAATATTCTCCAGTCCTGATGTGTAATGTTCTATGTTTCAACCAAGCTTGCTGTGTAACACTGTCAGTTGTATGGCAAATGTCCAACGAACCAAATGTCAACAAACGCTGACCTAGTTACCGCATACTGTCGACAGGACAGGTCACGCTGACATCACTGTAGAGTTGTACTGCTGATGTATTTGTGTGTCGTAACAGACCCCAAGGAACGTCTGGTCTCAGTAGTTTACTTCTCAATATGGTCACTGTGCAGGTTGACCCAGGAAGCTGGCACACCAGTTGTTAAACTCTGTTTAGTTGTTAACTCATACTGGCTACTAGTTGTTGAATCACGCTTTATTTGTTAAATGACGTGAATGTCCACCAGTTGATAAATGTAGATGTTGGGACTGGTGTAGTAAAGTGTAACGATTGTCAACTCATTAAACCCAGCACAGTTTTGGTCATACAGGTCATCTTGTCCTGGAACGTGATGAGGCTCCGACAAGAATGTGAGTGTAAACAATGAGTGTGTATGTGAATGTCAGAACGCGAATGGTAGAATGATTCGATAGAGTTGACAGGTTGGTAGTACATCACTCATACTCACACTGTTCGAATTCAAGAAGTACTGGAACTACGGTGGTCTTTTTATAACATTTAATGGGACGCACACTTGGACAGTACGTGTATGGTTACAGGAACAAATGTCGACATAGACAGCATAATGTTGATCACAGGAATATCATCTTAAGTTAGCATTCATGCTTGGCAAATATCATAATGGAGCATTCGTAAATAAGCATTCAGAGTTCCATCATGTAAATCATCTGGCTTTACTGACTGGGCACGTCAGACCATAACCAATATATAGGAAGGCTCCTAGACCTAACCTCGTCTAGTGAATATCCCTTCACGTAAAGTTCAATATATATATTTTCCATAAAGATATAGGAATCCCAGACATGGGTTCTCACATGTAGCAGTGATCTCTTGGTTCATCGAGCGATAGTACAGGCATCCCTTTTTCTCACTCGATAAATACAAAGTATATGAATTTCAACATGGCTGTTCTTCTCTCGTGAGTTTCACTCACTATAGGACCCAGACCAAAATTGGTCATTCGTTAAATGTCCTCATTTCTTCATAGCTTCTCTCATAGAGGTGATTGAATAATATCATACAATCTAGTGTTGATACATAGGAATGTCGTCTTCCTTTGAATAAATATTCTTTTCAAAAGTACCACTGTGCATCTGTTTATCGACAACGATGGCGAAGCCCAAGTTCATAATAAATTGTGGTTTTACCTTTCTATGCGAAATATAACTTTGCCATTCCTTGGCAAAAGAGAATAAACACTGGGGTAAAGTACATACAACATGTCTAAATGACTATCACTTTTCCCCATTGACTTATAGATCATTTTTTTCGGCGATAGGCCTGCTACAACAAAATTCGACATCCAGACAGGATGACGGCCATGAATCACACCCCTTGCTAGCGATACTTCCGCTGCATAGCCTTTGACCTTTTCTAGCGACAACCAACATAGTTCGACTTAGAAATGTAAAGATATCCATATATAAGACAGACTCGTCCTACTCATACAAACACTACGTATAAATTCAGGCCATAGATATACTGAAGCAAGAACAATCTATTCCTACCCAGCCAAAGAATAAATCGCAGTAGGCCTAGACTCGTCCGCGGAGTCCGATCGAAGATGACGGAACTACTTTCAAGGGAAGTAACTCAAAAATGACTTCTCCTTAAGCACTTAAAAAGGAAATACTTTGATTACAAAATATTTGCGAACATAATAAGTATATAAATGTATTATATTGCAAGATAGTAAAAATTGCCCTTTACAGTCTTACCACACCTCCCGGGAAAAAAAAAAAAAAAAAAATTTTTTTTTTTTTAAATACATCTAGGAGCACGTAGAATAGGCTCACAACGCAAGAATACTGCGCAGATGAAAATATCAGGAATAACTATAATTCCTAATATGACCGGTGAGAATATATCTCAAAATCTGAGAGAAATTGTTTCTCTACGAATAAATGTTTCCAGGAAGGTGTGATGTACGTATAATACAATTCTGGTAATTATACAATGCATACCAAAAATTCACACTATAATCTTAAATTTATGATTTATGAAGAAACAATCATCAAAGAACAGCGGTGAATAAACATCAATAAACCGCTAAGTAGCGATACCATCATTCTATTATTAAATTACAAATGTGTATCTTAGTAAAGAAACAAAAAATAACTGTTGTAAAGTTATACATATTAAAAAGATCCAATATTTAACAGTTAAGTGGCATCATGTGGGCATCTGGACAGAATGTCCGCCATCACATTTTCTGAACCACGGATAGCTCGTACCGAGAAATGAAAAGGTTGAAGAGCGATTGCGTATCGAGTTGATCTCGAGCTCTTCAAGTTCTTACTTTGGATAGCCGTAAGAGCTTTTTGGTCAGTTTCCACTACGAAATGCGCGCCCAGAAGGAATCTTTGGAGTTTGAGAATTGACCAAACCATTGCCAATAATTCACGGTCTAAAACCGAGTAATTCCTTTCTGCAGCATTAAGTTTTCTGGATATATACATTACAGGATGCAGAGTTCCAGAGTACTCTTGCATTAGTGCCGCTCCAATCCCAGTGGATGAAGCGTCACTACGAAGAACAAATGTCTTATCTGTTGTAGGTAACACTAAAATAGGTGGTGATGAAAACATAGTTTTGATCTTCTCTAGTGAAGATTGGCATTCATGAGACCAGTGAACCATGTTAGGCGACCCTTTCTTTAATAGTGTAGAGAGAGGTGCCATGATAGAGGACAGATTCGGAATGAAACGTCCATAAAATTGTATGAGACCTAAAAGACTTCGCACTTGCTTTTTAGTCCTAGGGATAGAGATGTTAAGTATCTTAGTGATATTATGGTCTTCTGTCTTCAAGAAACCGTGACCTACTCGATGGCCTAAGAAAGCAATTTCGCTAAAGCCAATACAAGCTTTAGATGGTTTTGCTGTCAGGTTATACTCACGCAGAGTTGATAATAATTCAACTAACCCTGAATAGTGATCTTCCCAAGTATCGCTGAAAAGACAGATGTCGTCTAGATAAGCAATGACATCTGACCGATACGATAGGATTCGACGCATCATGCGTACAAATGTAGCTGGTGCGTTCATAAGGCCGAAAGGCATAAAATTCCATTGGAAAAGGCCTCTGGGAGTAGAGAAAGCGGTAAGAGGTTTGGCGCGTTCGGATAATGGAACTTGCCAATATCCTTTAGACAAATCAAGTTTAGTGAAAAAATGCGATTTAGAAAGACGAGTAAGTAGCTCTTCTAGTAAAGGCATAGGTTCAGCATCGAACTTCGTAACTTGATTCAATTTGCGATAGTCAACGCAAAGACGTATGTTATTGTCTTTTTTTCGAACAATAACCATCGGCGAAGAATATGCAGAAGTGGATGGTTCGATTATTTGTAAATCTATCATTTCATCCAACTCCTTTTCAACCTGTGTTTGGAAATGTATAGGGATAGGATAAGGTCTAACCCTAATTGGAGTATGTTCAGTTAGAACAATGTCATGCTCAATGACATGAGTTTGTCCAGGGATGTCAGTGAGGACATCCTGAAATGTTTGTAACATAGACGAAACTTGTCGCCGTTCTCCTAGAGACAAATCAGGAGAAACAGTAACGTCTTTCCATGATTCACTAGAATGAAGTGGGATCATTGGAAGCGGAAGATTAACATCCGAAAAACTTGTTTCCTCATCCTGTATTACAGACAGTGATGAGTAATGACCATGTTTGACATGAGAATCGTCCGTTGCCTGGAAAATAGGCTGTAGATAGTCAGGACGTTCATGGAACTCCGTAAGCATATTGATGTGGAAGGTTTTATGCTTCCCGTTGATATCGACGATGTAGTCAACATCTGAAATTTTCGATATTATATCGTACGGACCTTTCCAACTAATAAGGAGTCTATTTTCACGACAAGGTAGCAAAACAAATGCTTTGTCACCAGGACAAAGTTGTCGTAAAGTTCTCTTCTTATTAGCAAATTGTCTTGCCTTCTGCTTAGCAAATTCAGAAGAGGACGTTGCCAATTTGCATGCTTCGATAATCTTTTGTCTCAGCGCGATGACATACTCGTAAGAAGATTTTGTGTCATCGTCAATATTGTCAGCTGTTATAAGATCATGCAGCAAAGACATTGGGCCGCGCGGTCGCGCGCCAAAGACAAGTTCAAAGGGAGAAAACCCTGTATGTTCATTGGGGACCTCTCTGTACGCGAAGAGGGCCGCGGGTAAAACCCTATCCCAATCTTGAGGATGATCCTCAGTTATCTTCCCTAATAAGTTCTTAAGTGTTCTATTTAGTCGCTCGACCATCCCATTGGACATAGGATGATAGATGCTACTCAAAGATCTCTCTATCTGTAGAGTAGACATTACTTGAGACATGGTATCCGATATCAGTTGGGTGCCATGATCTGATAATATTTCTCCGGGGAATCCCAGCCGAGAAAATATAAGCCAAAGAGCATCTGCAATGTCAGCGGTAGTAATGCTCTTTAGAGGGATAGCCTCTGGCCAACGTGTGCACATGTCTACACACGTTAAGATAAACTGATGTCCTCTAGCAGATTTGATCTTGAATGGACCAATGATGTCTATCGCCATTTTCTGGAATGGACGAATAGGAATATCTGCAGCCTGAATAGGCGCAGCATGACGAGGACCTTTGGATTTGACTTCTTGACATACTTTACAGGATCGACAATAGATCCGTATGTCCTTGTTCACAAAAGGCCAAAAGAAAGCCGCAAGAACTCTTGACTTTGTACGGGAAAAACCCATGTGACCAGCACACTGAGAGTCGTGTGCATGTTGTAAGATCTTAACTCTCAAATTCTTGGGTACAAGAATCTGAGAATGACTTGACTTAGTGGAGTCTTGCACCATACGTACAAGTACGCCATTCTTCATTGTAATCCAAGATTTACAATTTGAATCTTTATTCGGATCACCTTTCGTTACAAGAGTGAAGAATTTCTTAAGAGTCGGATCTTCTTCTTGTTGTTTTATAAACGAGTCACGAGAAATTACCAAGGGATCATCTTGGTTATGCACTTCATTATCTTCAACAGATGAAGTTTCAGGCATATTGAGAGCTTGAGCTCTAGTGACTACCGCATTAGCAGATTGCATATTTTGATTTTCCCAAACGGAAATTTGCTCCGGAGTGCATTCTTTGACTCCGTGAATGCGACCGATGATAAGATCAGCGATCGGATTCGGCAAAAGACATGCGTGTACATCTCCTGTGAAGAAAGGAGTAGCAATCCTAATGATAGCGGTAGAGTATTTCTCTATGGTGCCGCCAAATGTTACGCATTTGACTACTTTGCCTGTAGAATGAGAAGGATCTATGAGTGACTGCCTAACCCCAATAGTTGTGCATCCAGAATCAAAAAGTACTGAGACTGGATTGTCATTTACTAAACCTTTGTGTAAGACAAGAGAACCTCTCCCATCATGCGCGATTGACGCAGGAAGAGCGGGAAGAGGATGCCCACAGCTTAAAGTAGACACTGTGGTTGGCTCAAATAATGTTTTGCATTGGGGGCACTGAGATGCTCTCCCAAAATCAAAAGCGGCACATGCCATATTATTAGAGTCATCATTATCTTTATTTTGTTTATAGGCTTCGTGGGACTCTTGCTGTGCAGAGTTCGCCTGGTAATGAGCTTTATGTTTTTTGAATTGTGCTCTACCTCTGTTATTATTGCCTCTGTACTTATCATTGTTTCCACTATTATAACCTCTACTCGGGTTTGAATCATAGCTCCTTTGGTTACTATCATCATATTCATTATAATGAGTATCTCTGTAATTATGATCTTGTTGTCTCCATGAAGGAAAACTTGGATAGTTTCTAGAATGACTTCCTTTGCGAAAGTTCCTGTAATTATGACCACCCCTGAATCGAGGGCTGTCAGCTCTTCTCCAGGTATTCGAAGAAGAACCCTGAAATGATTGGTTACCTTGGTTCTGATAACTGTAATAGTTACCTTTTTTATTAAACCTATTTTGAGGTCCTTGGAATTTGTGAGAGTGATTAGGGTTGTATGGTGTTGCAGAAGCAACTGGCATACCTTCTTTAACCTTACTGTTGCTAATAGCTACGTCCGGATGTGCAGTGACGTATTGGGTACAATATTGTTCCATTTCTTTTAGAGACTTAGGTTTACGCTCATGTAAGAATTCGAGGAAAGGTTTATTTATACTTGACATAATCTTGTCTCTGAGTATCAAGTCCATAAGGGCTTCATAAGTCTTTTCTGTTTTGGATAGCTCAATCCAACGATCAAATGTAAGACGTGTCCTTGCAATGAATTCTGAGAATTCTACACCTGCCTCAGGCACCATTGTCTTAAACAACTTCCGATAACCCTCTTCAGACAACTGATACTTCTTTAATAAGGCTGCCCTAATAACATCATAGTTATCTTTGTCAGCCTCTTCAACCAAACTTAAACTAGTCAGAGAATCACCTTTCAGATTTTCTGATAACTGGTTAGCATATTGTGATTTGTCCACATTATGTGCTCGACACGAGCGTTCAAATCTATTTAGCCAGAATGTTATGTCATCACTGGAAGGGTTGAACGCTGGTACCTTGACCTTGTAAGTAAAGGGTTTACCATTACCACCAGATGCTTGATTACCATCACTTATGTTTGTTAACTTTAACTTTTCTAACTCAAATGCTAAAAGTTCTTTTTTGTGTTCATGCTCTCTTATTGCTTTTTTCTCTTCTGCTTCAGCTTCTCTTTGTAATCTTTTTTCTTCTGCAGCAGCTTGTAATTTTTTCTCTTCTGCTTCAGCTTCTCTTTGTAATCTTTTTTCTTCTGCAGCAGCTTGTAATTTTTTCTCTTCTGCAGCAGCTTGTAATTTTTTCTCTTCTGCAGCAGCTTGTAATTTTTTCTCTTCTGCAGCAGCTTCATCTTTTCTTTTCTCTTTTTCCATTTCCATCTGGAATCTTTTTTCATCAGTCTGTATCTGCAATTTCTTTTGTTCATACTCTCTTTGTAATTTTTTTTCCTCAGCTTCTAATCTTTTCTCCTCAATCAATGCTTTTCTTTCTTCAGCAGCTAATGCTTTGTCATATTGAGCAACTGCCCATTCTTCTAATTGCTGACCAGTCTTATCAAGAGCCTTGCCTTGTGTGATAAAATAATCTAATGTAGACATCTTGTCTAATAAGATCAGTAATTTGCAAAAGTAAATAAATTCACTTTCTTAGTCTTAATCAAAGACCTTGTATGATAACTTTTTAACCTGTGGAAAATAGTACTTAACTATCCCAATCACTGTGGGAAACAAGCCTTACAAAGGTCTTGTATAAATCCTTATATAATAACAGCTATAAGTTGCTGGTTCACTCTATAATATAAGTGCAGTGCACCAGAAATAGTGTTTTATATCATCAACTGTGTACCTTTAGTAATAGCAATTAACTATCAGTTGATTCTTGTACATCAATTTATATGATCAACTATATTTTAAATAATGTATGTCGATCAGGCACAAAACAAAACAGTTATACAGGAGAACATGAAAACATTTGCGGAAATGAAATAAATGAAATGGGAAAACAATAAAAGATAAACCGCAAGAGGATAACAAATACAAATAACGCCACAGTATATAAATATAAATTGAGAATAGAACTGAAAGATAGAATAGGGTAGACCAACAAATTACAAACAAATCAAAACAAACTAAAGAACAGAGGAATATTACAAAAAAACAACAATGAGTACAGTCTTCACAGCTAACACTAATAGCAACAGCTGTCGCAGCAAATTTTCAATCAAGAAAATTGCACCTATAGAAACGCACACATCAGACCCTCTATTACGTGGGATACTCTGCTGTGTGACACCGCCCAACCAAAACAACAACCCGCTGGATACAAACAAATATCACATATAAATATTTAAACATAAATACATAATTGCATAAATAGTATGGCAATATGATGTAAATAGAGTGTTGCAGAAAGAATGTGTTGTAAAGAAGGCTCAGTTACACTGCCTAATAGTACAGTACTGTGGTACTTTATTAAACAAATACTTCTGGTCTAATTATTTTAAATTCAACACAGAAATAGAAGCTCCATCGTTGATGTGAATGATAACAATCGATGTAGGACTTCTCAGTTCAATAACATTTCCTTTCGCAAACACTGTCAAATATTCTCCAGTCCTGATGTGTAATGTTCTATGTTTCAACCAAGCTTGCTGTGTAACACTGTCAGTTGTATGGCAAATGTCCAACGAACCAAATGTCAACAAACGCTGACCTAGTTACCGCATACTGTCGACAGGACAGGTCACGCTGACATCACTGTAGAGTTGTACTGCTGATGTATTTGTGTGTCGTAACAGACCCCAAGGAACGTCTGGTCTCAGTAGTTTACTTCTCAATATGGTCACTGTGCAGGTTGACCCAGGAAGCTGGCACACCAGTTGTTAAACTCTGTTTAGTTGTTAACTCATACTGGCTACTAGTTGTTGAATCACGCTTTATTTGTTAAATGACGTGAATGTCCACCAGTTGATAAATGTAGATGTTGGGACTGGTGTAGTAAAGTGTAACGATTGTCAACTCATTAAACCCAGCACAGTTTTGGTCATACAGGTTATCTTGTCCTGGAACGTGATGAGGCTCCGACAAGAATGTGAGTGTAAACAATGAGTGTGTATGTGAATGTCAGAACGCGAATGGTAGCATGATTCGATAGAGTTGACAGGTTGGTAGTACATCACTCATACTCACACTGTTCGAATTCAAGAAGTACTGGAACTACGGTGGTCTTTTTATAACATTTAATGGGACGCACACTTGGACAGTACGTGTATGGTTACAGGAACAAATGTCGACATAGACAGCATAATGTTGATCACAGGAATATCATCTTAAGTTAGCATTCATGCTTGGCAAATATCATAATGGAGCATTCGTAAATAAGCATTCAGAGTTCCATCATGTAAATCATCTGGCTTTACTGACTGGGCACGTCAGACCATAACCAATATATAGGAAGGCTCCTAGACCTAACCTCGTCTAGTGAATATCCCTTCACGTAAAGTTCAATATATATATTTTCCATAAAGATATAGGAATCCCAGACATGGGTTCTCACATGTAGCAGTGATCTCTTGGTTCATCGAGCGATAGTACAGGCATCCCTTTTTCTCACTCGATAAATACAAAGTATATGAATTTCAACATGGCTGTTCTTCTCTCGTGAGTTTCACTCACTATAGGACCCAGACCAAAATTGGTCATTCGTTAAATGTCCTCATTTCTTCATAGCTTCTCTCATAGAGGTGATTGAATAATATCATACAATCTAGTGTTGATACATAGGAATGTCGTCTTCCTTTGAATAAATATTCTTTTCAAAAGTACCACTGTGCATCTGTTTATCGACAACGATGGCGAAGCCCAAGTTCATAATAAATTGTGGTTTTACCTTTCTATGCGAAATATAACTTTGCCATTCCTTGGCAAAAGAGAATAAACACTGGGGTAAAGTACATACAACATGTCTAAATGACTATCACTTTTCCCCATTGACTTATCGATCACTTTTTTCGGCGATAGGCCTGCTACAACAAAATTCGACATCCAGACAGGATGACGGCCATGAATCACACCCCTTGCTAGCGATACTTCCGCTGCATAGCCTTTGACCTTTTCTAGCGACAACCAACATAGTTCGACTTAGAAATGTAAAGATATCCATATATAAGACAGACTCGTCCTACTCATACAAACACTACGTATAAATTCAGGCCATAGATATACTGAAGCAAGAACAATCTATTCCTACCCAGCCAAAGAATAAATCGCAGTAGGCCTAGACTCGTCCGCGGAGTCCGATCGAAGATGACGGAACTACTTTCAAGGGAAGTAACTCAAAAATGACTTCTCCTTAAGCACTTAAAAAGGAAATACTTTGATTACAAAATATTTGCGAACATAATAAGTATATAAATGTATTATATTGCAAGATAGTAAAAATTGCCCTTTACAATGGTATCTCAATCTGTTGTGTCCAGTGCATAGCCAAAAAATGATGACCTGTTCTTTCCTGGATAGTTGATGATATGCATCATTTTTCAAATGGCCCGGGTGCTCTCTTTCCCATTTGGACTTGAATGTAGCCTTTATAGTAGTCTTTGCCGTTGTGTAAGTTGTCTCTATATCATTTTGTTGTAAGACACCTCCTTCCTTAGCAAGTCTGTCTGCCTCCTCATTTCCTGATATGTTGCAATGGGCTGGTATCCACTGGATAGTGTACTTTTTGAAGCATTTGGCCAGTCTTTCAAGGGAGATTATCAGATCTTTCAGTCCTTTAGTTTGGTGGCTCTTCAGCGCTGATATTACTGAGAGGACATCTGTAAAGATTACTATCTGTTTTTCTGCCTGTGCTTTGCATTCAATAAGAGTTTCAGCTGCCTGTTTCAGGGCTTCTGCTTCAGCACTGAAGTTATTGCAGTATTTGCCAGTGGCAATTGCCATAGAGATGCTTGTTACAATGTGAAGACATTTGTTGATAACGCCATTATTGTTAAATATGTGTAGAAATTTCACGTCATCGGTTTTGTGAACAGAATTTGCCAAGATGGCTGAAAATGTTGTTAGCTAAACTTTTTCAAAAATCATCTCCACTTTCAGGCATATATTCAACATATAGACATGAACTGTAGCATAGAAATGGAGGATGTCTCCTTACATGAACATACTGGCTTGCACCAAGTCAGTCACATAGGCAAAATGCAGCAAAGCAGGCAAACAACTCATATCACAAAATTCATCAGACACCTTAGACTGGAAGCACATTACATTTGATCATGAGCTATGGTATAAGTACTGTGTTGATCACATCATTCAGAAATACAGGAGTGGTCTGGTAGCCCTGAAAATAATGGTCACAGTGCATCTGGAACAGAGATTACTTTTCTTCTTTATCATCAGCTAGTCACATTAGTCATTGAGAATGAGCTGGGAACGCTCACACTGTTAATCAAAAATGTGAATGACTAGAATACATTTAAAATGAAGGGATGCATATAGTCTTGGGCTGTACACTAGACATCACCATTGTGACAATGAAGCTTGGAGTGCTGTCAATTAGATCCAGATATGCGATGGCCCAGGCAAAAGTCTATGTGCGAGTAACCACAGACAAATAGCACCCCCTGCATGGAAACATAGCTGACATTAAGGGAGCAAGAATAAAGAGGGGAATTTCACGGATGGCACAGGCAGAGACAACGATCATGCACGTGACCACAGCTGAAAAAATATATTCAGAGGGGAAGATGAGAACCGGAGTAACTGCCAGAAAGTCATCATCAGCCTTGGTAGAGAGTGTAGAACTTGGGCCAAAGGCAAAACAGAACTGGAAATTAATCAACTAATACATGCTCATACTCGGGGATAATGATGTCATAGTGTAAACAGATTGGTCGGGGGATCCGTGGTGAGAAATCAGGTTTGGGCTTCTCTGCTTGGGTAAAGGGCAGAATCGTCGCCAAACATAGTGAGGCTTACAAGATAAAATTTCCATCATGAGAATGGAGGTAGAGGCAGCTAGTGCAGCCTGATGGTGGCTATCTAAAACTTTATTAACAAAGGCAGTCATTGTGTCAGACTCTCGGTCCATGCTTCAAAAGGTTCAAAATGGTTGGCTACGGCATGACTTGACCCATAGAAGCTTCAAATCTGCAGAAGCTGGTGTGGATCTACTGTCCTGGTCATGCAGGTTACAGGGCCATGAGAGAGATGACAGACTGGCTGTTACTTGATTTTTCTTGCTCCTTAGCTGGTTTGTTTCTGCGTGTTGCAGATGAGGATGAAGAGACATGGGTGTGCAGAGACGCGAATGTGTTTAGGCTCATATGTAGTTGTACAAACACCCAGTCACACTCGTACTACAGTCAATGATGGTTGGAACTACTTATGATGGTTCATACATTTATTAACAGGACTAACATGTAGAATCACACAGGAACAGTCAATGTAAACAAGTTCATGTACATCATGTCAATGGAAATCGCTTGGTACATATCAGTCATTCTGGCTGGTGAACATTCATATATGTATGCATGTCAATAGTGTTATGTTCTTTTCATGTACTGTTCATAATGCCGCTTTTGGTATCTCTGACTGAACGCGTCAGATACCTTCATAACTCCGTCATACAAAAGACGAGCCCTTCACTCAAGTAATCCTATTACTAGGGCCGTCATACACCTTGGCATAACACGCCAATCATGTCGGTACATGCCGTAGAATAGTTGCCATTACACAGACCTGACGATGACGTCAGCTGTGCATTCTTCATTAAGCAGGTTGCATGAATTATGCTTTAATGCTTGTGTAGATATACCGCCAACCTGCAGTTTCCACCATATATAACTTCATCACTAGACTTCTGATCATATAAGACAAATAGTCTTGAATAGCTACCTTGAGCACAAATATAAGTTCTGCTTTACAGGAATCGTGAACTGTTCTCACAGCTAGGTAAGCCTTTACCACATTCTGTCACCGAATACATAATAATGGCAAAGTCGGTGTTACCTTGAAACGAATCCTCAGAACACAATAATAACACTGTCATCCTTCCTGACGCACAGAGAATCAATGGGGAAAACTGACAACGCAGTCACTTCGAAGATTTTCCTCCCCAGAGTACAATGGACATACATTGTCCCACAGAAGCCAGATAGCAACTCAACAAGACGGAAGTCTAATTTTGCGCTCTCCACTGCGCATCGCATATAGCCCAGAACTGTTTTACCTTTGACCCAAAAGGTCAAACACAATGAATGAACAAACAAGGGAGATAACCCCTAATCAACCTGGCACAGCAAAGTCAAGACATAGTTACTAAACTTTGACCAGGGTGAAAAACCTACAACCAATAGATCGATGTTTGAAACTCCATCAAAAATGACCGCAACATATTACTGCACCGCCACTGTAAAAAAAAATGACACATTTAAAAAAAAAATTATATCTATGAGCAAGATAGCTTACTTACTTAGTCGTTCCCCTTCTACCGTGAGGTGTAGAGGTTTGGAAGAGAGAGCGCCAGACCATTCTATCAGCTGTCTTCTTCCTGGCCTGGTTCCATTCTAGTCCTCGGTCCTTCAAAGATTGTCTAATGTTGTCCTCCCAGCGGACTCTGGGTCGTCCTGGAGGTCTGGATCCCTGGCTCTTTGTTTCCCATGCTTGTCGTGGTAGCCGATCTTCTCCCATTCTGCAGACATGGCCAAACCATCTTAGTTGGGACTGTTCTATTTGGGTCTGCAGCGGATGGGATTTTAGGCCTTGACGGATTGTCTGGTTGCGGACCATGTCTCTTCTTGTTACTTCAACCACTTTCCTCAGATACCTCATTTCTGAGGTTTGGATCTGGCTTTTGTGGGTTGTAGTCATTGCCCACGACTCGCATCCATATGTCAAGACTGGGACATAGGTGGAGCGGTATACAGCCATCTTCGTTTTCTTACCAACCTCTTTCTTGCTGAGGAATCCACGATTTATGGCCTGAAAAAGTCTCCCAGCCGCTGCTTTTCGAGTGGCCAACTCTTCTTTGATGCCTCCCTTTCGGTCTATAATAGCTCCGAGATATTTAAAGTGGTCGACCTGCTCCACTCTCATTTCTCTGGCCCAATCCATAACTTCCTTTCACTCTTTTTTCATGTTCTAATCTTTCGTTTCCAACTTTGGCATTAAAATCTCCCATTATTATCCTAATATCTTGCTTATTTGCTTTCTCTAATGCATTTTGCAGTTCATTGTAAAAATCTTCAATTTCCTGTTCTTCAGCAGCTGCTGTTGGCGCATATGTTTGTATAATTGTGATGTTCTTTCTTTTTCCTTTCAGTCTGATTGTGACAATGCGGTCATTTATGGGATTATATCCTAATAGTGAGGCAGCTGTCCTTTTAGACAGGTAGAAGCCTACGCCGCTCTGACCTCCTCTCTCTTTGCCTGAGTATATGAATGTTCCTCCTGATGGAATCGAAAAGTGTCCCTGGCCCGACCATCTGTGCTCTGAAATGCCCAGGATATCGATGTTTAGTCTTTCCATCTCGTTCTTCACTATGTACTGTTTTCCTTGGTATAAGCTTCTGACGTTCCATGTTCCTATTTTGATTATTTTTCTAAGACCGATGACATGGTTTTCCGTGGTAACACAGTCAGGCTTTTGGCCGTCATCACGATTACCTGTACTGACGCTGCCAACGATCTCTTCCCCAGTTAAATATGATCTGCCTGGCCTGGGGGCCTCACCACCAGATCTTTGTGTAGTATTCAGATTAGCCATTATGGATTTCTTGGCATTGTACATCCAGTAGTTTGCCATTGCTTTCTGGATGGTTCTGGCCGCTTACCATTACAGTCCATGGTGCGCCCTCAGCCCGATACCAGGCCTTTCCAACTCCTGCCCTAGAAGCCGTTGTCAAAATATTATTGATCATCCGCCCGTTCGGCCAGCAGTTGTGTGTACTGTTTAAGGGGGACCTCCCTTTTTCAATTTACTCATGTAGTTTGGCCGGCCAGTCAAAGCTGTTGCCCGGGGGGTGACAACATTCTGCCTAGAAAACAACCTAGTCATCACGAATACTCTTTTTATGCAACACCCTAGAAGACTATATACATGGACGTCACCGGACGGAAAAAGCAAGAACCAAATAGATTATATCTTAATACAACAAAGGTGGCGATCTTGTATCTCATCCATCAAGACGTTCCCAGGAGCAGACTGTGACTCCGACCATGAACTTCTTGCTGCAAACTTCAAGATCAAATTGAAAAAAGTCGTTACAAGCGACAAAGTAATACGTTATGACACAAGCGCCATACCAGAAGAGTACAGTGTCGATATTCAGAACAAATTTGACATTCTTATGGCAGTACAGGAGGAAATGACACCAGATGAACTTGCTAATAACATCAGAGATGTATATATTACAAATGCACAGAGGTTAATTCCTAAAAGAAGCATAAAGAGACGAGAATACATCTCAGACGAAACACTGAAGTTGGTGGTAGAGAGAAGAAAAATGAAGTCCAAAAAAGATACAGAAAATCAGGAGTTGTACAAGGAATACACAAAGCAGATTAAAAAACGAGTCAGACAAGACAAACAACAATACATAAACGACACCTGCAGGAAAATAGAGGAAATGCGCGAACAGGGATTGAGTAAGAATATGTTTTCTGAAGTAAGAACATTGAAAAACAGCAACTTTAAATCATCACCTCGAGCAATAAACGACAAGAAAGGCGACACTCTAACAGAACGTAAAGATATTCTGAACAGATGGAAGGAGTACTGTCAAGAAATGTATACGGAAATAAACAAAGCGGCAGATAACAACGTCATGAATGAAGCGGAACGTGAACCAGAACCTACCATAGAGGAAGTCCGGAATGCAATCAAACACTTAAAAAGTGGAAAATCTCCTGGTTGTGATGAAATAATAGCTGAAATGATACAGGCAGGAAGAGAAGGCAGCGCTCGTATATACCATGCATTATGCTGCAAGATCTGGCAAAGCGGAATTTGGCCCAAGGAATGGAAAAGATCAATTTACATACCCTTGCCAAAAAAGGGCAACCTGAAACTGTGCACAAACTACAGAACTATAGCTCTTATAAGCCATGCCAGCAAAATACTTTTACAAATCATAATGAAAAGGATGCAACAAAAGCTAGAAACAGAAATAAATGAAGTACAGGCGGGTTTTCGACCAGGTAGAGGCACTAGGGATCATATATTCAACATGAGGATCATCATAGAAAAGTGTAGAGAATTCAACGTTGACCTACATACTTGTTTCATTGATTACACAAAAGCTTTCGATTGTGTACAACATCAGCAGTTATGGGCTATTATGAAAAATATGGGATTTCCAAACCACCTTATACAACTCATCGCACTGCTGTACCAAGAACAACAGGCAGCCGTAAGAATAGAGGGGGAAACATCAGAATGGTTTGAAGTACAGAAAGGAGTAAGACAAGGCTGTACCCTTTCCCCTTACCTGTTTAACATTTATGCCGAGAATATCATGAGAAACGTAAGAGATGACCAAGAACACACAGAGTTTGACTCATTTAACATTGGCGGGTACCAGATCCCGGAAATCAGATATGCTGACGACACAGTCCTCCTATCGACCAACCCAGAAGGACTTGAACAATTACTTCTGTCCACCAAAAAACACAGCGAGGCCCAGAATCTATACCTAAACACCAAGAAGACCAAAGTATTGACAACAGACAAAGTAAAGACCAAACCAGAAATTGAAATTGATAACGAAGAACTGGAAAGTGTCAATGAATTCGAATACTTAGGATCAATCATTAACAGCTCTGGTGACTGTGCAGTAGAAATTAAAAGAAGACTTGCAATTGCTTCACATAAGCTAATACAGATGAAAAACCTATGGCAAGGCACAAGCAAAGAAACAAAGTTACAACTGATCAGAGCATGTATATTCCCAGTAGCAACATACGGCTGCGAGACTTGGACACTCAATAAAACAGTTGCAAAAAAGATTACATCATTCGAAATGAAATGCTACAGAAGGATGTTGAGAATACCCTGGACAGAAAAAAAGACCAACAGAGAAGTACTGCACTCACTAAATGTACAGGAACATTGGCTCCTAAATACCATCGCAATAAGGAAGCTGAAATTTTTCGGTCATATAAAAAAGACATAATAGTCTGGAAAAAACAGTGATGGAAGGCATGGTCCCTGGAAAAAAGGGGAAGGGGTCGACCTAGACGACGGTGGACCCAGGACATCACAGAGAGTCTGAACTTGTCTTTGGCTGATGCAGGTCGACTTGCCCAGAATCGTGATGCGTTCAGAGCAGCTGTAATGGAGACAACGTTCTGGAAAGAATACGTCACATGATGATGATGATGACCTGCTCCAGGACCTGTTCTCCCAACTTAATCTGATGTTTTCTTTCTTCTCGTGATATCACCATGGATTTTGTTTTAGAGCTGCTTATGACCATCCCTCTCTTCTCCAGCTCTTCCTTCCAGACTTGCAGGTTGGATTGGAGATGTGCCTCTGATTTAGCAATCAGGGCAACATCATCAGCAAATGCCAGCTCCGAAATATAGACCTGTCTCATCTTCCAGTACCCCACTGAATACTTTCTTGATCTCTCCTTACATGCCTTGATGACATCGTCCATAAGGAGTATGAAGAGGTAAGGTGATAGGATATCACCTTGTCTTACACCAGTGGTGGTCCTGAACTCTTCTGACTTATGGTTTGCTGTCCTCACATAATTTCTGCAAGACTTGTAGAAGCTCTGTATAGCATGAATCAGAGGTGCTGGAATATTCTTCCTTGCCAAACAGTCCCAAAGTTTGCTCCAGGGGACCCTGTCAAACGCCTTTTCCAGATCTATGAAACAAAGATGGATCTCACTCTTATACTCAAGGGCCTTTTCACTCAGCTGTCTGAGTGTGAAGATTAGGTCTTGAGTACTTCGGTTTGCTCGGAATCCGCACTGGACCTCATCCAATTGTGGCTCAGCTAGGCGTCGGAATCTCTGCTCTAGGATTCTAGAGTAGATTTTACCAGGGACACTGAGAAGGGATATGCCTCTATGGTTTCCACATTGTCGATTGTCACCCTTTTTGAAAATTGGTGTTATGATGGCAATCTCCCAATCCTTTGGTATGGTCTTGTTGCACCATGCTGCCTGTAGGACCTTTAAGAGTAATAGGTCGCCTGATGCTCCCATGTACTTAACCATTTCTGGTGTTATACCATCATGCCCTGCTGCTTTGCCCATCTTGATTTTCTCTAGTGCTGCCCTCAGTTCTTCCATCTTTATGTCATCTTCACCATCATTGGTTTCCTCTTCTGTGTCAGTGGTTATCATTTCTGATGCTTCATCATGCTCACCATCCAATAGTTCTGAGAAACATTCTTTCCATCTTTCCATTACTTCCTTCGGGGCAGTAAGCAATTTGCCTTGCTTGTCCTTTATAAATTTGAGAGGGCATTGTTTTTCTTTCCTCGTGTTCTTTAGGGTCTTATAGAACAATTTCTGGTTTTCTTGTGCATCTTTTTCTAGCTTTTCTCCAAATTCTTCCCAGGACTTCTGTTTTGCTGCTAGCACTTTGTTCTTTGCTTCTGTTCTGAGTGTCACATATTCTCTATATTTTTCCATTTGTCCTGTTGTGTTTTTAGCTCCTAAGTATTGTTTCCATGCCATTTTCTTCTCTCTTATTTTCTCTTTGACTTCCTCTGTCCACCAAGGTGTCCTCTTTCTCTGGTTCCCAAGTCGGACTTCACCGCATGCTTCTGCAGCAGCTGTCTTTATGATATCCTTGAATTTATTCCAGAGGGTTTCCAAGTCATCAGGTTGTTCTTCTGTGTTGCTCACTGCTGTAGCAATAAGCCCCTGATATCTGGTCTTAATTTCTGGCTCTCTCAGCTTGTAGGTCCTAATGCTCATTTCTCCTGCTCGTTTACTTGGTTTCTTACGTGATGTTGGGCAGTTCCTAGGCTGAGCAACTCTTTCAGTTGTTCGTTTGATTGTTAGCAGGTAGTGATCACTTCCAATCTCTGGCCCCCTCCAGACTCTTGCATCTCGGACATATCTGAATGAGCTTCTCCGAACAATGGCATAGTCGATCACTGACTTCTCATTCTTTGTTGGTTCACATCTAGTGTATGCATGTATGCGCTTATGAGGGAACTTTGTGTTTGTAATGATCAGATTCTGCTCACTGCAGAATCTAAGGAGTCGCTTTCCATTGTCATTGAGAGTATCTTCTCCATATCTTCCGATAACTCCACCCCATCTAGCATGGTCATTTCCAACTCTGGCATTAAAATCTCCGAGCATAATAACTTCATCTAGGCAGTCATCCACTGTCCTTTGAAGCAGCTCGAAGAATTCCTCCTTGACCTCTGCTCTCTCATCCTCATTTGGCCCATACACTATGACCAGGTTGACTATGGTTTCTCCTTCTTTTAGTTTTACAACCATAATGCGCTCCGAGACAAAGTTCCATCCCTTGATACTATCTTTTTGATTTTGGGCCACAATGCAACCCACGCCCCCTTTAGCTCTTTCAGATATGGGTACACCACTGTAGAGCAACGTGTTGCCATCGAGATCCATGACTCCTTGTCCTTTTTTCTTCGTTTCCGTTAGAGCCAGGATTTCTAGTTTTGCTTTCCTCATCTCTTCCACCAGCTCCTCTTCCTTCCCATTTATACTTCTTGTGTTCCAAGTTCCATAAGTCGTAGTCCGTAGTCCGTTCCAGTTCGTCGCCTTTAGAATCAGTCCGGTTTTCTCTCTTGTAGTTCGCGTAATCATGATTTAAAGCAAACAGGTGATTGGCCTGTTGTGCCTTTGCATGGTGGAGGGGCTGCCTCCTTACGGCCTCCATGCAGGCCGCCCTCCTCCTTTTTCATCCGGGCTTGGGACCGGCATTGGCGGAGTTGAGCAAGATAGCACAAGCATCAATTATGTGCTCATGAAAGAATGAACCTAATATCAGGTACAATAGACGCATAAATAAAGCGTCTGGAGAGAGTAAAATCATCCCCCATCATAAGAGAAAATATTTCCTCTAAGCCAAACAAACTCAGGAGGTACCATTAAAGAAACCTAAGTTGCTGGCAATACCAATCATAGATATCATAAATTGTCAAATACTATAATTATAGCAATATACAAATATCATGCAATACAATACTATACCATCAACATATCTAATGGATATATATCATGGATGGACATAACCAAATTTGTTAAAGTCATATACATCATCCAACTAGTGACACAATTGTGTTAATATATATTTTAATATTAAGAACAGACATAAGTCTGGAAGTGTATCAGGAGATCTAGGACATAAGATTTAAATGGAATCATGTGGGCATCTAGACAATACGTCTGCCATCACATTATCCAAACCACGGATAGCTCGCACCGTAAAATGGAAAGGTTGAAGAGCAATAGCATAACGAGTAGATCTCGAGCTCTTCAAATCCTTACTTTGCATAGCTGTAAGAGCTTTTTGGTCGGTTTCCATAATGAAATGCGCGCCCAGAAGGAATCTTTGTAGCTTAAGAATGGACCAAACCATGGCCAACAATTCACGGTCTAAAACTGAGTAATTCCTTTCTGCCGCATTCAGCTTCCTAGAAATATACATTAAAGGATGCAGAGTTCCTGAATACTCCTGCATTAGTGCCGCTCCAATCCCAGTGGAAGAGGCATCACTACGAAGGACAAAAGTCTTATCAATCGTTGGAAGTCTTAAGATGGGATGAGATGAGAATAAATTCTTAACCTGATCCAATGACGATTGGCATTCTTGGGACCAATGCACCATATTAGGAGAACCTTTTTTCAACAACGTTGAAAGTGGTGCCATAATGGAGGATAGATTATCAATGAATCTTCCATAGAATTGTATTAATCCCAAGAGACTACGTACTTGCTTTTTTGTCTTCGGAACCGAGATATTTAATATCTTCGAAATGTTTTGGTCCTCTGTCTTCAACAGACCATGACCAACCCGATGACCTAGGAAAGAGATTTCACTAAACCCAACAAAGGCTTTAGAGGGTTTTGCTGTTAACTTATGCTCGCGTAGAGTAGATAGTAACTCGTTTAAACCCGAATAGTGTTCTTCCCAAGTATCACTGAACAGACAGATGTCGTCCAAATATGCGATGACATCTGTACGATACGATAGAATTTGTCGCATCATGCGCACGAAAGTTGCTGGGGCGTTCATAAGCCCGAAAGGCATAAAATTCCACTGAAATAAACCCCTAGATGTCGAAAAAGCAGTGAGAGGTTTGGCGTGTTCCGTCAGTGGGACTTGCCAATAACCTTTCGACAAGTCTAGTTTAGTAAAGAATTTAGCTTTAGAAAGTCTAATAAGTAGATCATCTAATAAAGGCATAGGTTCAGCATCGAACTTCGTAACTTGATTTAATTTGCGATAATCAGCCCTTGATGGTGTCAACAGTCTGCCAACTATGGAGGAGCTGGATGCCGAACCAACATTAGAGGAACTCAGCAAGGCCATTGATAGCTTGGCCTCTGGCAAAGCACCAGGCAGCGATGGGATTCCTCCTGATTTACTCAAATGCTGTAAGAGCACGCTATTACATCCCCTGCATAGGATGCTGTGCCAGTGCTGGGAAGAGACAACTATTCCTCAAGACATGCGAGATGCCAAGATTGTAACACTATAAAAATAAAGGAGACAGAAGTGATTGCAATAACTACAGAGGCATCTCTCTTCTTAGTATTGTTGGTAAGGTTTTTGCCAAAGTCATCTTAATGCGACTACACAAGTTAGCTGAGCGCATATATCCAGAGTCACAGTGTGGATTCCGAGCTGGCAGATCAACAACAGACATGATCTTCTCTCTCCGCCAGCTTCAGGAAAAATCAAGAGAGCAGAAAAGACCATTATATATCGCCTTTATAGACCTCACAAAAGCATTCGACCTGGTTAGTAGGGATGGACTCTTTAAAATCCTCCTGAAAATAGGCTGCCCTTCTAAAATGCTGGAAATGATAAAGTCATTCCATGACGGCATGAAGGGAACAGTCCAATATGCTGGAAGCACGTCACAGCCCTTTGATATACGAAGTGGCGTTAAACAAGGCTGTGTTCTGGCTCCGACCCTCTTCGGAATCTTCTTTGCCTTACTCTTGAAACATGCATTCAGAGATGCAACTGAAGGAATATGCCTTCACACTAGGTCAGATGGCCGTCTTTTTAATCTTTCAAGGCTGAAGGCAAAAACAAAAATAAAAAGGGTCACTATAAGAGACTTGTTGTTCGCTGATGATGCTGCAGTCGTCACTCAAAGCCAACAGGAGCTTCAGAGCTTGATGAATCGCTTCACTAAAGCATGCAAGGACTTTGGCCTCACAATAAGTCTAAAGAAAACGAATGTGCTGAGTCAGGATGTGGGTGCTGCACCAGGTATCACTATCGATAACTATGAATTGGCAGTGGTGCACCACTTCACATACCTAGGGTCTACCATCAATGACAAACTCTCACTGGATACAGAAATCGACAGCCGCATTGGCAAAGCTGCAGCTACCTTTGCCCGCCTCACATCGCGTGTTTGGGGAAACTCTAAACTCACAATGAAGACCAAAGCTGCGGTATATAATGCCTGCGTCACCAGCACACTCCTATATGGCAGCGAGACCTGGACGACCTATGCTAAGCAAGAAAGAAGGCTCAATACCTTCCATTTGCGGTGTCTACGCCGCATCCTCGGCATCTCGTGGAAAGATAAAGTGACAAATGTCAAGGTGTTGTCACGTGCTGGCCTTCAAAGTATGTATACGCTTCTTAGACAGCGCAGACTTTGCTGGCTTGGCCATGTTCGCCGCATGGAAGATGGTCGCATCCCAAAAGATATCTTCTACGGACAATTAGCAGATGGCAAGAGAACAGTTGGGCGACCACAGCTGAGGTTCAAAGATGTGTGCAAAAGAGATATGAGGGCACTGGACATGGATCCAGCAACATGGGAGGATGAAGCTGCCGATCGCACTAAGTGGCGATGCTATTTACGGCGCCACCTCAGATTGGGCGAAGAGAGGCTCACACAAGAAGCAGAGGTGAGGAGAAAACGTCGAAAGGAGCACCAGGAAAATAAGCAGCTGAGGGCTGTCACCTCAGGGGCGCATTCTCATAGTCAGTTATGACTGAAGGGGCTATTATTATAATCAACGCAAAGACGTATGTTATTGTCTTTCTTTCGAACAATAACCATCGACGAAGAATAAGCTGAAGTGGATGGTTCAATTATTTTCAATTGAATCATTTCATCCAATTCTTTCTCGACTTGTGCTTGAAAATGAATAGGTATTGGGTATGGTCTTACTCTGATCGGATTACGATCAGTAAGTATGATGTCATGTTCTATGACATCTGTGTGTCCAGGAATGTCGGTAAGGACATCCTGATATGATTGTAGCATAGAGGATACTTGACGTTGCTCCTCAAAAGACAAGTTCGAAGAGACGGTAACGTTTTTCCATGATTCCGTAGAATTAAGTGGAACAACGGGAAGAGGTAAGTTAACGTCAGAAAAAGTAGTTTCCTCATCCTGTAT
Organism: Oreohelix idahoensis; assembly: GCA_024509875.1. Lineage (NCBI taxonomy): Eukaryota > Metazoa > Mollusca > Gastropoda > Stylommatophora > Oreohelicidae > Oreohelix > Oreohelix idahoensis. The sequence goes on from JAMPIV010006370.1 coordinate 653,929, forward strand.
AACAGACAGGGATGAGATATGACCATGTTGGACTCGAGAATCGTCCATTGCCTTGAAAATAGGCTGTAAATAGTCTGGTTGTTCAATAACTTCAGTAAGCATATTTATATGGAAGGTTTTATGCCTTCCATCAACATTGACAATATAGTCGACATCTGAAATTTTAGAGACTATAGTGTATGGACCTTTCCAAGAAATGGGAAGTCTGTTTTCCCTCGTGGGAAGTAAGACAAACGCTTTGTCTCCAGGACAAAGTTGACGTAGGCGTCTTTTCTTATTAGCGAATCGCCTAGCCTTTTCTTTAGCGAATTCTGATGATGAAGTAGCTAACCTGCATGATTCGATAATTTTCTCCCTAAAAGCAATAACATAGTCATATGACGATTGTGTATCATCGTCAATATTATCGGCAGTGATCAGATCGTGTAGCAAGGACATAGGACCGCGCGGTTGCGCACCAAAGACAAGTTCAAAAGGAGAAAATCCTGTATGCTCGTTGGGAACCTCTCTGTAAGCAAAGAGAGCTGCAGGTAGGACCCTGTCCCAATCATCAGGATGATCCTCCGTTATCTTGCCTAGTAAGTTCTTTAGTGTCCTATTAAGACGTTCAACCAATCCATTGGACATTGGATGATAAATACTACTGAGAGACCTTTTAATGTCCAGAGTAGCCATCACCTGAGACATAGTGTCCGATATCAATTGAGTGCCGTGGTCTGATAGTATTTCTCCGGGAAATCCCAGCCGAGAAAATATGAGCCAAAGAGCATCTGCGATATCGACAGTTGATATGCTTTTAAGAGGAATAGCCTCTGGCCAACGAGTGCACATGTCAACGTAAGTAAGGATAAATTGATGTCCTCTGGCTGACTTAATCTTAAACGGGCCAATAATGTCTATTGCCATTTTCTGAAACGGCCGAATAGAAATAACTGCCGCCTGAATAGGTGCAGCATGTCTTGGACCTCTAGACTTGACCTCTTGGCAAATTTTGCAAGACCGGCAATAAATTCATGTCTTTGTTCACGAATGGCCAAAAGAAAGACGCAAGGACTCTAGTCTTAGTTCTGGAAAAACCAATATGTCCAGCACACTGAGAATCGTGTGCATGTTGAAGAATTAAGGCTCTCATACACTTAGGCACAAGAATTTGCGAATGCATAGACTTGTCCGAGTGTTGTACCATTCGTACCGAAATACCATTCTTCATAGTGATATACGATCTGTGATTCGTATTCTGATTAGGATCACCTTTCTTTGCGAGAAGAAAGAATTTCTTCAAAGAAGGATCCTCTTCTTGTCGTTTAACAAACGTGTCATGCGAAATCACCAAGTGATCATCTTGGCTATCAACTCCATTACTATCATCAGATGAAGTTGGAGGGATAAGAGCTTGGGCTCTTGTTACCACTGCATTGACCGCTTGGATATTTTGTTCCTCCCACATAGAAATTTGTTGCGGGGTGCATTCCTTAACCCCATGAATACGACCGATTATAAGATCCGAAATAGGATTAGGAAGAAGACACGCGTGGACATCTCCTGTAAAGAAAGGAGTGTCAATGCTAATGATAGTAGTGGGATATTTTTCCATGGTACCACCAAACATAACACATTTGACCACCTTTCCCGTATAACAGCGAGGATCTATCAGAGACTGCCTAACCCCGACAGTAGTGCAACCAGAATCAAAAAGCACTGAGACTAGCCTATCATTCACTAGATTTTTATGCAAGATGAGAGATCCTCTCCCATCATGCACAACTGTAGCAGGAAGAGCGGGAAGAGGGTGACCACAAATTAAGGTAGATACAGACGATGGCTCGAACAATGTTGAGCATTGGGGGCATTCAGTTGCTCTCCCAAAATCGAAAGCACAACCAGTGATAGCATTAGAGTTCCCACTATCATTTACTTGATTACAGGCTCCATTAAACTCTTGTTGTGCAGAGTTTGCCTGTTGGAAAGCTTTCCTCTTGTTATATATAGGTCTACCGGGATTATCATTTCCCCTGTAATTGTTATCATATTGTCTATTGTAATTATCATTCCGGTTTGAATCCTGGTTTGTATATTCACCATCGTTTTATTCTTGATGTCGAGAATGGTTATCCCGAGCAGAAAAGCTTGGGTAGTTTTTATTGTGATAACCTTTGCGAAAGTGTCTAAAATTATTACCACCAAAATTATGAGAACTCCCATCTCGTCTCCAGTTCTTAGAAGAAGAACCATCATATGTTGGATTACTCTGCTTATGAGTGTAATTCTGATTACTTTTCCTATTCCAGTTTTGTTGAGCACCCTGAAATTTCTTATTGAAATTAAGGCCATATGGTGCTGCCGAAGCAACTGGCAACCCTTCTTTCACTTTAGAATTGCTAACTGTAGCATGGGGATGCGCGGTGGCATACTGACAACAGTATTCCTCCATGTCTTTTAAGTTTTTAAACTTACGCTAATAAAGAAATGCAAGAAAAGAATCATTAACAGATGACAAAACTTTGTCTCTAAGTAATAAGTCCATTAGACCTTCATATGTTTTCTCAGTTTGAGACAACTCAACCCATCGTGTAAATGTACGACGTATCTTTGTAACAAAATCAGAGAAATCTACTCCATTTTCTGGCAACATTGTCCTAAAACAAAGACGATAGTCTTCTTCTTTTAATTGATATTTTTTTAGCAATGCTGCTCTGACAACATCATAATTAGTTCTGTTATGTTCTTCTATTGTCATAAGAGTAGTCACAGTTTCACCTGTAAAAAATTCCATCAGTTGTTCAACATAGTTGTCCTTTTTTATCTTATGCGTACCACATAAAAATTCGAATCTATCAAGATAATCAGTTATATCGTCCTTTAAAGGATTGAAATGAGGCAATTTGATCTTACTAGACCTCTCCTTTGTTGTATCCGAAGTTACTTGATGAGCACCCATATTTGTTATTTTCAATTTCTCTAATTCCAAAGTCGCGAGTCTTTCCTCATGTTCCATTTTCTGTTTCCTTTCCTCGGCTTCCCTATCCCATCTTCTATTTTAGCCTCAGCCTGAAATTGAAGTTTTCTTTCCTCTGCAGCAGCTTGAAGTTTTCTTTCTTCTGCTTGAAGTTTTCTTTCTTCTGCTTGAAGTTTTCTTTCCTCTGCAGCATTTTTTTGTTTTTCCATTTCCATCTGGAATTTTCTTTCATCAGCTTGCATTTGCAACCTTAAATTCTCAGCATCTATCTTCTTTTGTTCAGCTTGCATCTGCAATCTTAAATGCTCAGCATCTATCTTCTTTTGTTCAACTTCTGCTTTCAATTTATTTTCCTCTTTTTGTCTCTTTTCTTCTGACTTCAATGCTATGGCGTATTGAGCAGTTGCAAATTCTTCTAACTTGTCACCTGTCTTCCCAAAGACTTTCCCTTGTTCAATGAAGAAGTCTAGTGTAGACATTCTATCTGATGAGATCAGTAATCTGAAAAATTAATTAAATTATCTTAAAGTGGTTAATGGGAGACAAGTCTTCAATGTTAGACTTGTATACTCAGTTCAGTTTATTTCACTCTCTTTGAGAGTCAAGTCTTAATCAAAGACCTTGTATGGTTACCTTATTTCTTTATAATAATTTTCTATCAATACACCCAATATGAATAGTGTATCATATTAATAACGACAATAATAATACATGACCAAGTATATGTATACCAATGGGCTGATCACCCGTTTGCCAGTCACTTCGATTACGGAAACAACGGCAGATGGATTGATTTGCCATTGCCCTAAAGACGCCAATAGGCGTGATGGGAAACAATGGCAAAGAAAACCTATCTGCTGTTGCCCTAAGACGCCACTAGGCGTAATGGCCACTGACTGCTTTGACGGTCGGTGGCTAAGGACGGAAGAAGAAGAAGAAGAAGTATATGTATGTAGACTGTGTATGACAATAATAAATACAAAGACAAGGATACAGAACAACAGCCGAAAATGTTCGCAGAAGTCAAATAAACAATACAGCGAAACTAAGGAAAATGTTACAAAAATGTGTAAAGATGACTGCAAAAAGTAAACAAGACAAATGGAACACTGTTATAAACAAAAAGGTGTAAAGAAATAAACGGAAGGAAGGAGAGAAGAACAGATACAAACAAAACAAATCGAAAATCAAAGAATGGAAAAATAATGAAAACAACACTAACTCATGTCGTCACAGCTAAACATAAATAGCAACAATTGTCGCTAGCAAATTCCAATTAAGGAAATTTGCAGTCCCTACAGAAAATTCTCTCAATAGATAACCTCTATTACGTGGTATTTATCTAAAGGAGTCACCTTACCCATCCGGCCCGCTGAAAACAACAGAAAAAATACACCACAATATTACAAATAACATAACATTGCATGTAATAGAATGTGTTGCAAACAAATTTTAGTTACAAATTACAATATAGTAACTCTCTTGTTCTTTGTCAACACTGGAGTATAATGTCAAGCGCGCAATGATTGTTCGATCCACAATAACATGTAGTGGTCTCCAGGAACATAATGTCACTATGACCTTCTCGATGAATAGTTGAGACTTGACCAAAAGTTCGTAGACGGTACTGTTTACAAAAAAATTTGACCTCGAGCTATGTGACTTGAATGTACAGATGTTGAAAAGTCTGTTGCCTGAAACGGTAAACAACCAGCGGTACTGTTTACAAAAGGACCTGACTTGTGTACAGCTGTAACGTGTAAACAACCAGCGGTACTGTTTACAAAATGAATCGACTTGTGTGCAGCTGTTGTCCACGTATCAATATTGCCTAGATGCCAACACTGTTTATGTGGGTCAACAGTCAATGACCTAATTCTGCTGTCCTGTGTAGCCAAAACTTGAAAATGTAGCATACTACGGATGTGTGTTATCATCAGATGTAAACCTCGATCGTTCCCATCTGTAACATCAACCAAAATTGAAGCAGTAAAGCCCACGGACTTGGCCTACCAGAAATGTTACTTGATTTTTCTTGCTCCTTAGCTGGTTTGTTTCTGCGTGTTGCAGATGAGGATGAAGAGACATGGGTGTGCAGAGACGCGAATGTGTTTAGGCTCATATGTAGTTGTACAAACACCCAGTCACACTTGTACTACAGTCAATGATGGTTGGAACTACTTGTGATGGTTCATACATTTATTAACAGGACTAACATGTAGAATCACACAGGAACAGTCAATGTAAACAAGTACATGTACATCATGTCAATGGAAATCGCTTGGTACATATCAGTCATTCTGGCTGGTGAACATTCGACAACGCAGTCACTTCGAAGATTTTCCTCCCCAGAGTACAATGGACATACATTGTCCCACAGAAGCCAGATAGCAACTCAACAAGACGGAAGTCTAATTTTGCGCTCTCCACTGCGCATCGCATATAGCCCAGAACTGTTTTACCTTTGACCCAAAAGGTCAAACACAATGAATGAACAAACAAGGGAGATAACCCCTAATCAACCTGGCACAGCAAAGTCAAGACATAGTTACTAAACTTTGACCAGGGTGAAAAACCTACAACCAATAGATCGATGTTTGAAACTCCATCAAAAATGACCGCAACACTGGCATTAAGAGCACCCATAGTGGGGACCCTGGATATAGATAAGGTAGAGAGACTGAGAACAAGTAATGATCACCTGTTAGGGAATGATACTACAATAAATGAATCATCAAGGTTAAGGCTATTGAAATTTGATATCAAATATTAAGCTAGCAGCAATGGGTGCATGGGAGGATTCATCCACTGTGTATATAACCAGCGAGCTATGGGAACAATTAGCATTCAAACTCTTTGACATATACTGAGGGAGATTGAGCACCTGTGGCTTTGCCCAGTATATTTTATTGTGTTAAAGTGAAGCTAACATTTAGTCAAATATCACTGAGGCTGTATACTTTGTTGTGTTAAAGTGAAGCTAACATTTGATCACATATCACTTATGCTGTATACTTTATTGTAATAAAATTGAAGCTAACATTTGGCCATATATAACTGAGGTATACTTTGTTGTCTGGCTGACTTTTAAATTGCATTTGTTTTGAGCAGCCCAGTGTTGTCAAAGTAGAGACAGCTTCTTGCTGCCCTGCAATGTGCCACCAGGCATTATGGTTACTGATTGCTTTCTCAGTCAGCGGCCTGTAAGGTATGTTGTGAGTGTGATCTCCAAGAGAAAGGCATACTGATGACAACTTTTGTAGTAATTAAAACTTGGAAGACATACTGTCCTTCAATATTAGGAAATCTCTCTAGCGTTGACAAACCATTGCCAGTTGTCTCAGAAGAATGTCTTGCTGTCTGATCATGGAAAGGCACTGACTAGACTGATCATCTGGTAACAAGTAAGTTTCATGCAGTGAAGAAGGTCTGAGTGAGTTTACGTTGTGCAATATATGATGAGCATAGATGAATTCACTTCACGCACTGACATAGTGAGTAGCTGAACTTGGTGATTTGAACTTGATATCTTGCAAATTAACTTGTGTTTAAGTGATCTTGGTATATAGATTCATGACCTTGTGAGTATGGTCTTATGAGTATGGTCTATATATATATATATATATAGGGGTGCGCGCAAGGCAGTCAGGTGGAAGGACATGTTATTGCTTAATAACCACCTACTGACAGTCCAGCAGCAGGAATGGCTGGATATCGAGGTCCGAGTATAGTCCACAATGTTTCGGTTAACATGAACCGAACGTAAGAGTCTGACCCACTCCACCAGCACTATTCTACTTTATAAATGTACTGCAGATATTATAAGTTGGATCATATGTAGGTTTCAGATGTTCAGGTTACGATTGACTGTAAATCTTCTGTATATCTGAATTTCTTGCTTGGGTTAAGAATGTTATGTTCATTGTTTTCATGGTGTACGTCGCCATAAAGGCAGTTTGTGTTTTTGTGTTGGAAAGGATGAGTATGGGAGTAGGTGAATCTAGTCATTCAGATACTTAGTTACCATACAGGGATTATTTCAAAGTTACCCAGGAGAGGTAACCTTTGTCATTTTTATGGTTGCCTTAACCTCGGGTGATTTATCATGTACACATGTTTCGATCCCGATTAATGTTGCACACATGAGAGGGATATTTGCTAGGATGACACTGTTAGATCGGTGAGGAAATGCTGTTAGCTGGCATATGGGCCTCCAACCTCTGAGGGAGTTTGGGCCCAGGACGATATTCTATGCCAGTTTGATGCTGCCCATATTTCATTGACTATCTTGTGACAGCGTCCACTAGATTAGTCTTATCTTGGTGATATTTATTCTAGGAAAGTGATTATTAGCTCATTGATGATTTTTGTGTAAGCTGAGAATTGGTTGCACGTACTTTTGATAGTCGTTAGGTTGTTAGTTCCATGTTGGTTCACCGCTACATTGAGCGGAGTTTACCATATGAGTTAGGTAGCCATATTGCCTGGTCTTGCATATTGATATTATATTATGTATTTACATTTCATTAGGTTGTGTGTGGCCAAGTTATGTTCTTGTTAATAAAGGGATATTAACTGTTTAGAAGCATTCCTTCCTTGTATCACCCATTGTTGTATAGTCATACCTTAGTGGACACAAGCCAGATTATGTGTCATAGTTAAATCTGAACAACAGTGGTAATGCCCTAGTGGTGAGGGATTAGCCAGCTAGCACCTTCTCCCACCATAAAGTGGCTTGTATATATATATATATTACTCGTCAAATTCAAGGGCCACCCTATTATTTTCAATACACTTTTATATAAGCGCATAGAATGATAAATGAAGGAAGTTTTTAGTAAAAATGGGTGCAATATCTTCGTCTGACAGTCCTCTATGCACGTTAAGCATAAAAACAACTCACCAACAACCATGGTGATCACGTGCAATTTGGTTTGCTGACCATAAATTCACATTTTAATCTGTTTTTTCAAACTTCCGTAGAATCAAACAGGTGAAGTAATCATGCTGATTGACATTCCACGTGCAATGGCAACTTTTCATAAACAGAGTTCACTCTTAATTTGTTTTACAATCAGCAGACCTAGGGTAGTTTCATACCTTGCAAAAACCATGCCACCGAGAAGAAGTCTTGACACCTTACAAAGAATGAGGGCTATAGCGTGGGTTGAAAGTGGTTTATCTACCCGTGAGGTTGCTAGACGGCTTGCAGTGTCACACTCTACTATCCAAAGAATTTTGGAGAGATTTCAGGCCACAGGAAGTGTGGAGGATTGCCACCGGCCAGGTCGCCCAGGATGCACCAATAGACATGATGACCGGTACCTCTTGTTGTCAGCCCTGCGCCATCGAACAGTGACTTGTTCCACTCTAAGATGTCAGCTGAGACAAACTATAAACGTTAATGTCAGTCAAAGCACCATTTGCAGACGTTTACATGAATTTGGACTGGCTGCTCGACGTCCTGCAGTCAGAATCCCTCTTACTCCTGCTCATTGCAGAGCCCGTGTTGCTTGGTGTCGCGAGCACATCCGATGGACAAGGCAACAATGGAGTCAAGTTCTCTTCACTGATGAATCTCGCTTCACTGTGTCATTCAATGATGGCAGGATTCGAGTTTGGAGATGACCAGGAGAGCGATTTACTGATGACGCAATTCGAGAGGTGGATCGTTATGGTACGGGTTCTGTCATGGTCTGGGGAGGCTTCTACAGACACGGCAGGACCCCACTCTACATCATCCAAGGCAACTTGACCGGCCCAAGATATCAGAACGAAATCTTGAGACCAATTGTTCAGCCTGCTCTGGAGGCCATAGGTGGTAATGCCATCTTCCAAGATGATAACGCTCAACCCCATCGAGCTCGTGTGGTGAAAGATTTTATTCAGCAACATGGGATCATCAGGATGGCGTGGCCAGCTCATTCACCTGACCTTTCTCAGACTGAGCACCTCTGGGATGTCCTTGGTCGAAGATTTTCAACAAATCACCCCCTGCCAATGGATGTTGCACAGCTGACTGCATTTCTGCTTCAGGAATGGCAAGCTGTTCCTCAGGATACTCTTCGGACCCTTGTGGATTCGATGCGTCTACGCTGTCTTGAATGCCTTGCTGCAAACGGTGGTCATACCCGATTTTGAAATGTTTATTTGTCCAATATCTATTGTGTGACTTTTGAAAAGGTGGGTGACACACTTCACAGCTTCATTGCGTTTGAATGTGTGTTTCCATTTCTTTACATGACATGTCAATTTGGTGTTCAATAAATGCCATTTTGACTGATACCAATTACATTTATATCAGATTTGTTTTATGGTTTCAACCAAGGTTTTTCTAAGTGGCCCTTGACTTTTGACGAGTAGTATATATTCCAGAATATGGATTGCCTTGTGAAGCTATCAGCTGGTTTTTATGGAAGTATCCTATCCAACGTCACCGTCTTGTAAATAATTAACAATAATAGGTCAATAAGAGACACTGATAGGACAGAAAGAAATAAGCATAGAAAGAAAGAAGGAACCAAACAAAGAAAAATAAGAAAGAAATATAGAAAGAAAGAAATATGGAGAGAAAGAAATAGGATATTAAGTGTTAGAACTAATAAGAAATTTACACTTTCCATAAGTCTTTCACATTTCATCTACTGCATGATTATACACAGGTATGCTCCGACTGTCCAATGTAGACATCTGTTTCACCGTGTGGGTTATCTCCAAGATGATGACTTATTGCTGACACTCTTGCACGTGTGGTAGTGAGAACGTGTAAGATGAAATTTTCCTCAACGCCTGGTGTCCTGTCTAGTGTTAACAACATCTTGACATTTGTCTCAAATATACACATACATATAAATGCATATACACATATACATATTGTGCCAGGAAGCTTGAGGTCAGTAAGTGACTAAGGGGATCAAGTGTGAAATTACAGTTTATAAAATTTGCTTATCGATAGTAACAGACTATTAGACCTTACTAAATTTGAGATAAAATTATGATTTGTTGATTTTGGGGCAAACGGAGATAAATCTTTTATTACACCCCTTAAGAAAAGGTTGTGGATTTAGTTTATAGGTTATCGGGTGTCTGAAATTATGGGTTTAGAATTTTGCATATGCTATTAAAGGGAACTTACGGAGAGAAGAGTTCATGGCTTATTGTCATAGGGGAAACATTCACTAAATTTTATAGTGGCCACACTGGAGAGCGACAATACCCGTCCAGCCGGTTTTGGCTAGAGCGGAAGCCGGAAGAATCGGTTTGGCGCAAAGATCATTCTAGCGATGGCCGTCGTCCTGTGAAGGACGTGTTTTTTGGTTGCCTCTGTCAGCAGTTGTGCTGGGAAGTCTACGGATGCCAGTTGGTTCATTCTTATTGATGTGTGCATATGTTCAGGAGTAATTGAGTTGTCACTAGATTGGTATTGTGGTTCCTAGTGATTTTCTCCTGGAGATCAGTTATTTGCAATTACGTACTGTGCTTTGTAAGTAGTGCATTCCGCCTGTGAGTGATAGTCATGGCGATTGCTGGTTAGACTATGTCATTGATTATTTTGGCTAGTATGTTGAGATATAGTGTATCGCAAGTCATTGGCATTCGTGGTGCATCATGTATTGCATTTCTTTGTGTGTGTACGAGTAGAGTCATTAAAGAGGGAACTTACCTGCTGCCGGTGTTATGGTGAGTTTGTGTCAGATAGTGTAGTTGTGGTCATACCTCTAACACATGAGCCTGGTTGTTGATATAGTATTATCTTTATATGATGATGTTGATAAATCCACGCTATACTAGTCTCTTGACATCTGGGAGGCTCTTATCCGGTGAGTTAGAGGCTGGGAGGCTTGCATTTTGAGTATATTTTGCTGATATTTATAGCGGACAATCTTTTCGGCCATGGGGCCTGCGTATTATAGTAATTGTTCCCAGCAAGTTGACTTTAAACGTAATAGTATTGCACGTAAAGCCGTAGTGCTTGCATTTGTGTCAGTCAGGCATTAATTTATTGTACACACAGAGTGTTAGAAGGTTAGTAAAGCTACTGTGTTAGCGCCTTCATATTTTCTGCAACTCACTGTGTGAGTTGTTTACATTTCAGTGTCCAGTGTATGTGTTGATCTGTTAGTGTCTTGTTTACGGTCTTTGACCTGACCTCGATTTCCAGGGCTGACCTACTTTCCAGTATCACAGCAGGAATGGCTATTTTGTCAGTATATTTCAGTCAATACACGGTGAAATAAGACATTGTTAAGTTTCAAGTTGTTTGTTATGGTATCATTGCAGGGTTGTGTACGATTATTGAAGTATTAAGCTGTTGTTACAATGTGCGTCAGACGAGTCAGTTTGACGTATCTCTGAGTTTGTTTGGTGGTTGGCAACATTGATCCAGCTGGAGCAACGGAGTGACAGGTGTTGTTAGTGGGTCATATAGTATGTAAAGGTGGTTAGTTTGGCAAGCATTGCTGAAATATGTGTCAAGTGTTTGTAATAGAGGTGCAGTGAAGTCAGGCTTTAAATAGTTAGATAGCAAGGTAGTCTTCACGATTTCGTGCTAACATTCGGGGCTCCCCGTGGAGCAAAGTTACATGTTCAACAGGGCTGGGAGACGACTTCGGTTGTTGCGCTATCCTGCTTGATTCACTGTAGCTTTGAATGTTACCGTAGAAGGGTTAGGAGTTGTTGTGGAGTACCTGTGTGAACTTTTAAGTTCACATAGGCTGACGAGGATTGTTAGGGTGTTTTGGCTGTAGGCCAGGTGTCCTGTTCCCGCTGCATGAAGGAACTTTTCAGCCAGACTCTTGCTGTTACCTACCTGCGCCTGTTACTGGGCAATAGACTCTGAGTGTTACTGCCCTGAGGTGCGAAGCTTGCTGATCTGTAGGGGTCCAGAGTACACTGTCCTGGGGTCTTGCTGATGTCATCCCTGTGACCTGCCTTTACTGATGTGCCCACCCAAGGATAAATAAGCTCTGACATGACCTTCCTAAGACAACAACAGTGACAGTGCCGGTCAACGCAGACGTGCCTGTTAATCCAGTACTGCCCAACCACAGGTGAATGTGTTGTGCTCGGTGCCTTGCGGACTTACCTGAGACTGTGTTATAAGCTGTGTAGCTGAACTTTGAAGAAGTAGACATGTCCATTGATAATATAGACAGTGCTGTGTGAGCACCGTGGTGTACCATGACACTCAGATTTGACAGTGAAGTGATTCCTGGACTTATATTCATTTGGATTTTACGTGTCCTAGTGTGAAGTTTTGTTCGTTCTGTGATCATTATCATCGTCAGTGCTGAGGGTTCTGCTTGCTCAAGCGCCATTGGAGCTTCAGATAAGTTATTGTTTGTATGTTTATGTATTATATGTTATATTAATATTTTCTTCTTTCTCTGATAATTTAATGTTTTTGTCTGTCGTCTTTACTGATTATATCTATTAGTTACTTTCACATGGTAAATAGTGTAGTGCTGTTTTTGTATTTGCTTCTCGATTTGTTATTGTTTTCTTTCCTCATGTTTTAACATTTCTTTATTGCGTAAATGTGATTTTGTGTGTAGGTAGGTTGATTGTTAGTTAGATTTGATCTTGCTCTGTGTTCTTTATAGTTTGGAATTATCTGTATTATATATTTTGATACATTATAGTAATATTCTACTGTTTGTGTACTTAATTTATTCTCACTGAGGTGAAGATAGTGCTTGGTGGAAGAGTTACCTTCTAGCACCTCATTGTTGATTGGGGTTTTCGTTGTGTCTTTGGTGTTATAGTGTATTGGTGTGCGAGTGTAATCCAGTTTTGGCCTTTTGTAGGAAAAGATTGGATTGGACCACTTCTATTAGGTTGTGGCTGTGTTTGTTCTGTGGTGGAGTCTGGCAGACGAATTTCCTGCGGCTGCCCTGCATAACATTCCGAGCTCTGTTGGTGTTAGCGGTATTTGTGGGGTGTGTATTTATAGTGTCGGGTACATTCAGTATTTCTTGTGTTCTGTTTAAGTGGTGTTTTCTCTTGTTCTATCTTTCTATCTTGTAAATACGTTTACAGGTTGCCCTTGTTTTCATTCGTGCTTAGTCACGCAGTGTAGATATTGATCTATCTCTTCTCTTTGTATTCTATCAGCTATTTCCTCGTGACTGGAATTTTGTTTTCGTGGAGTGATGTGTATGTTTTTTTCATCTGTGTAGTCCACATTTGTGTCCATTTTGCCATAAGAACTACTTGCTTAACAGAGAGTATTGAGTTTAGTAATAATTAGAGGGGTATTGGATTATAGCACCAGTGTGGGTGACAGTAAAGACTGTGAAGTAGAATCTAATTGGTGACTATGTTGATATAGTGGTGTCGTAGCACCATAGAGTTTCATAAAGTTGTTATTATACAACTAGTGACTATGGGAAGTTGATACTGTGTTGACACGGTATCATAAAGTGTTGTATACAAGTAACGACCATTATAAGTTGATATTTTGTTGTCAAAGTACAAGGAAGTTGTGATTACTCAACTATCGACTACTGTAAGTTCGATTGAGGATATAGTAGAGAATAAGGGGTCAGAAAGACCTGATTTGCACAAATGGTGAGAACATAGCCAAGAGGCTAAGTGAGTCTTTAGTAAGACCATAACGTAAAGGTGAATTATATTTACATAATAAACTATGAGGTGATATTTACTTTCATGTATATATATATATATATATATATATGTGTGTAAATTTATGAAGTGATATCATTATTTACCATTACTATTACTGAATATTATTGTAAGCAGAAATTTGTCTGCTGGCTTAAGTGCAATATATACAGGGGAGTAATTGTATTGTAGAGATTTATACTAAATTTAATAGGGAGAACTACTAGTGTACATCATGGATATTGATACTTGCATGCAGATTGGCACGCAAGCCGGGTACACAGGAAAAGAATTGGTGGAATTTGCCAAGACAGAATTCAATTCTGTCAAAAATCAAAAAGCTTTGAAAGAGAAGGAAGCAAAGGAGGAGAAGGAAAGGAAAGAGAAGGAAGAGAGGGAGAGAATTGATATACAAAATGCTCTAAGAGATGCTCGAGCTGAAGAGTTTGAGCTAAAAAGAAAAGAATTTGAATTGCAAGAAAAGAAGATGAAAGAAGAAAGTGAGTGGAAACAGAGACAATTCGAAGAAAAGAAAATGAGAGAAGATAGAGAGGTCGAATTGCAAGAAAAGAAGATGAAAGAAGAGAGGGAATTGCAAGAAAAGAAGATAGAGTCAGAGTTAGAGAAGGAGAGAATGAGAATAGCTCTGGAAGAAAAAATGATGGATAAGGAGTTACAATTGAAGAAGTTAGAAGTGGGTGCGAGTGGTCAGAGCTCAACTTCTGGTGGGGCTCATTGTCCTTTTAGGCTGTGCCTACCTAATTTCAACGAGAAAATTGATAGTTTGGATTTCTTTTTGGAAAGATTTGAGGCCGATTGTGTAGCCTATAAGGCTGATAGGGATCAGTGGCCATCTCTTTTGTCGACACTGCTAGTTGGGCCCACGATGGAGACTTTTTATAGCCTCCCCATAGAGGAAAGGGCTGATTATGACAAAGTGAAGGAGAGATTGCTCCGGAGGTTCTGTCTGACTGCTGACGGCTACCAGACGCGCTTTAAGAACGCGATGCCTAGCTCAGACCAAGACTTTGAGGATTTTATTTCGAAGATCAAACTTCTTCTAAATAGATGGATCGAAATGGAAGGGATAACAAAGGATTTTAATGGCTTGCTTGATTTGGTGCTACGGGACAAAGTTTTATCTTCGTGTTCCAGTGAGTTGGTGGCATTCTTTCAGGAACGTCAACCAAAGGACATTGAGTCCATGGCCCAATTAGGGCACCATTATGTCCTGGCCTATCTGGGTAAATCCATTCAGAAGTCAGGTTGTCTGATGCGTTAGTTGCCGGGGTCGGCAAAGTGCAGCGGCCATGGCAACGCCGTACAAGTAGTGCCAACAGGTCTATGAGGTCAAGATTTGACAGGTCACCCTGCCTTTACCAATCAGGCAAAGACAGTTACAGAAATTTTAGACCGCAACGACGCTTTCAGTACAGAGGATATAGTAGACAATCTGGTAGTGATAGCGATGGAGAAAATTTCCAAATGCGAAAACAGGTGCGGTTCCAAGACTCGAAAAATAAGGACAAGTCATTTTATAAAAGTAAAGGGTACAAACATAGAAATAGATCGGCGGATGGTCGAGGTTCGGACTCCGATACGCGTTCGTCTCCGAATTATAGTCCTAACAAGGATATGAAAGAAGTTAAGTGCCACCATTGCAAGGGCACAGGTCATTTACCCAGTAACTGTAAGTCTAAGCCAGAGAATGCTAATGTGGCATGCGTGCTAGACCATATCAATAAGGAAGACTGCGAGGGGTGCAGACAGTTGTTTGTACCAGATGGAAAACCATTGTTGATTTGTGGGCACACTTTACCCTGCCTATCGTCCCTGGAGGAAGGTGGAAAACTCGAACTTTGTACAGGGTCGGTGCAGTCGAGAAAGGTGTCCGTACTTAGAGACACGGGGTGTACCACCATAGGGGTACGTCGCTCCTGCATCGAGGAGTCATGCCTGACAGATAAGACAGTCAGATGCATCACCTTTGGGGGTAATGTAGAATATTACCCCATAGCCATTGTGGACATAGACACCCCCTTCTTGACAGGAAAGGTGCATGCGTGTGTCCTGAACAAACCAGTGGCAGACTTAATTATTGGTAACGTGCAAGGAGCTCGAAATTGCACACCGGAAGAGATATGCAAATGGGAAAGTAATAGGGGAGTAGTAGCTAATGCAGTGCTAACTAGAGTGCAGGTAAGACGGCAGGAGCAGATTGATAGTCCCGAGGCTCCTCATGTCCCATCGACGGTAGATGAGGTGTTAGGTGTGCGAGACGTTTCGGTCGGCAATTTTGCAAAGGGACAAGAAGCGGACAAAACGCTAATACGGTTGTTAGAATTAGCTAAAACGAAAGATGTTAAACAGACCAAAACAGCACGATACTGGTTTGAGTATAAGGACCAGATCTTAACTCGCTGCTTTGAGAAACAACAGCAACTCATACGTCAAGTGGTGGTGCTAAGCCAGTGGAGAGCAAAGGTGCTGGAATTAGCAGATGACTCTCCTTTTGCTGGCCATATGGGAGTGGCTAGGACTCAATATAGAGTTCTCTCCCAATTTTACTGGCCAGCACTCAATAAAGACATCAAGGCATACTGTAGGTCTTGTGTTGTTTGTCAACAGATGTCTCACAGGGGCCGGTCGCCAAAGGCTCCGGTCCAGACAGTAGACTTGGCACTTCGCCCGTTTCAGAAGGTTGCAGTTGATGTCATAGGCCCATTGTCCATTACGTCCAACAGAGGTTTTCGGTTCATTCTTACTTTGGTAGATTTGTGTACCAGGTGGCCAGAGGCAGTGCCTATGCGATCTATTACCTCGCAGGCGGTAGCGGAAGCACTTCAGCTGTTATACAGTCGCTTCAGGTTCCCAGAGTTTATACTCTCCGACAGGGGGACGCAATTTATTTCCCACGAAATGTATGAAATAACTAAATTGCTGGGGATTTTCCAGTCTTTCACCTCTCCCTACCATCCGCAGTCGAACAGGGTTTGTGAACGCCTTAATGGCGCATTAAAACATATGCTGGCAAAGGTGACTGCCGAATTCCCTCAGGATTGGGATAGGTACCTTCCAGCCAATTTGTTCGCCTACAGGGAAGCCCCGCACCAGAGTACGGGCTTCTCGCCATTCGAATTGCTGTATGGTGCAAATCCCAGGGGTCCAATGCATGTACTAAAGGACTGGCTGGTAGGTAAACACGTAGATGGAGCGGTAGTATCCGCGTATGATTATGTCGTACATCTACATGAGAGAATAATTAGATCCTGTGCATTAGCACGGGAAAACTTGACCCATGCGGGTATTCACTACCGCCGGTATGCAAACCGAGGTACTAAGCTTATATCATTTCAACCAGGGGATGAAGTGTGGCTGCTTTTGCCTACAAAAGAAGATAGGTTGAGCATCTCCTGGCTAGGGCCATTCTGTATTCACAAGAAGGTAACTGATGTCGACTACGTTGTAGAGGTTAGAAAGAAGGAGGTGTTCCACGTGAACATGCTCAAACCATACATGGAGCGTCCTCCCGAGCTGTCCTCGGTTGTTGAGGCCATGGGTATGCGACGGTCGGAAGTAGCGGCGGTGGTGGTAATAGATAGCACCAAAGACAGTTGTGATGATGGCAACTTACAGCAGTCTCTCGTGCCGATAACTCCTTCCGAATCTTGGACCGACATGTCAGTTTGTCCAGATTTAACCGATAGTCAGAGGGCTCAGGTTGATGCTATACTGAGGGATTTCGATGACGTACTTACGGATTTGCCGGGTAAAACGGACTTAATAGTTCACGAGATAGCTTTAACTGATAACCAGCCTATCAGAGTTAAGCCTTACCCTCTACCACTTCATTATAAAGCGGCGATCGAAAAAGAGATTGATGAAATGGTTCGGTTAAATATCATCGCTCCCTCAGAATCCCTGTATTCTTTCCCCATGGTGGTGGTTAAGAAGAAGAGCGGGGCTCTCAGAGTGTGTATTGATTTTTGGAAACTCAATAGTATAACGATAGTCGATGCAGAGCCTATGCCCAACCAGGAAGAGCTTCTGACCAAACTTTCCCATGCTAAATTTTTTACAAAGTTAGACTTAGCGAGAGGATACTGGCAGGTGCCATTGGCTGAGGCTGCAAAACCTCTTACGGCATTTGCTACCCCAAGAGATCTATTTCAATTCAATTACATG
The DNA here is from genome assembly GCA_024509875.1 of Oreohelix idahoensis. Lineage (NCBI taxonomy): Eukaryota > Metazoa > Mollusca > Gastropoda > Stylommatophora > Oreohelicidae > Oreohelix > Oreohelix idahoensis. The sequence continues at coordinate 671,693 of JAMPIV010006370.1, forward strand.
TGTTTCGGGTTAGTGAATGCTCCCGCCACCTTTGTAAGAATTATGAGGAAGCTACTAAGGCACAGAGATGATGTTATTACATACATCGACGATATCTGCATTTTCCACAAAACATGGGAACAGCATGTGGATGGGCTGTTTGCCGTGCTCAAGTGCCTGAAGGCACATGGACTCACTGCTCGCCCGAGCAAAGTGTCCATTGGGTATGCAGAGCTGAGTTTCTTAGGCCATGTAGTTGGCCATAACATTATGAAACCTGAAGATAGTACGGTTTCAAAGATATTACAGCTCCAAACGCCGAAAACTAAGAGGCAGGTAAAGAGTTTATTAGGTCTGATCAATTTCTATAATAAATTCATCCCAGATTTTTCGTCGTTGGCTGAGCCGCTTACGGCACTCACCAAAAAATGGGAACCCAACAAAATAAAATGGGATGATGAATGTAAAGATGCATTGGACAAGATTAAAAAACTATTTTCTGAAAAACCCATCTTGAGATTGCCAGATCTTCGCAGACCGCTGATACTGCACACTGATGCTTCATCGGTAGGCATTGGGGCCTGTCTTATGCAGGAGCATGGAGGATCGCTTCATCCAGTGTTGTACGTCAGTAGGAAGCTGTTGCCAGCGGAAACCAGATACTCCACAATCGAAAGGGAGTGTCTTGCGATTATCTGGGCGGTGTCTAAGTTGGCACAATATCTTTTGGGGGCGCATTTTTTCCTCCAAACAGATCACAAACCACTGCTATTTTTGCAGTCGGCTAAATCGACAAGTGCTAAATTGACACACTGGGCATTATTGCTACAGCAATTTAACTTCACTATTTTATCAATTCAGGGTGTATATAATGTGGTAGCAGATGTCTTGTCAAGGTTGTAAAATGATTGGACAGATATAGTCTGTGTGAGACATACATCTGAGGAGAGTAGTTATTGGAACGTATGAAAGAAATGTATTATGACTATTTACATTGATATTTCATGATGATGTTGGTAGATACATGTATTATGACTATTTACATTGATATTTCATGATGATATATGTTGGTATACAATGTATTATTTTTGCTGCCATAAAGGCAATATTTATGAAGTTGTACTCGATGTGTACATAGATCATATTATCGTATATCTACAACCAGATTATGAGAGATGATTATTTATACGATGACATGTTGCTGTTTGGGGACAATTAAGTATACAGATTTTGTGTAACATGCATTATGTGTAAACTATTCCAGGATTAGTCAGTCGTTGGTATTTTTCACGACTGGCAGTACCTGGGGGGTATTTGTACATGTTTCCTTCTTTAGGTCTAGTGTGTGAGAAGGCATGCACGACAATGATGTAGATCAGCGGTTCCCAACCTTTTTTCACTTGCGTACCCCTTGGCAGCCCATTTCTATAAATTGTACCCCTAATATTAGCAAAATATTTGAAATTAATATAGTTGCTGTTATTCAAAATTTATAGATTATAACCAGAAATAAAGAGGCCAACCACGGGATTAAAAAACAATGTAATAAAAAGGTGAACAAACAGTGCATATATTTTTACATTAACACATTTAATTTATTAATAATAATAATAAAAACGTTGTTATTGTTAAAAGTTGAAATCACTTTTTATAACACACATGTCACGTGACCATGACAAATGTTCAGTGCGATCCTTGAGCTTGTTGTGAGGCACATAGTTTTTTAAAATCAGGTTCAAGTGATGTAAGATAGTCTCAATTCTGAACCTGCATTCAGATTACTACGGTATTTATTTATTTTTTATAAAGGTATAAGAAGAGAAAGCCCTCTCCACCAGCTCAGTATTTGTAAATGGCAACAGAAACTTAAGCGCCTTGTCGGTCAGCTGTTCATATTCTCTGCTGATGTCTCCCCAAAAGTTAATAAGGAATTTTCCTTTGAATTCAGCTATTAAAGTAGTATCAGTGGAAAGTTCAATCAACTTCTCTTTTTCGTTGATTGATAATGTGGCTGCTTGGAAATATTCTTCTTCAAAGGGATTTACAATCCAGTAGTTCTCTTTTCCAGGTTTCGGAAAGTACTTCTTGAAAGATGATTTTAGCCCTTTCAAGTGTTCAATTATTTTCTCGCTCATTTCCTGGGAGAGGTGCAGCTCGTTCTCAGATAGGAAATTGTGCAGAGTTTCAAATACCTCAGGTTGGCTTTTTTCAATACACGACCTCCAAAAATCTAATTTTTTATTCATAGATTCAATTTTGTCTGAAACATTGAAGATCGTTATCGAGCTATTCTGAAGTGCCAAATTTAGTTTGTTTATTTGTAGGAAAATATCCGATAAGTATGCAAGACTTTGAAGCCAATCACAGTCGTGTAACTTTGAAGTAAGTTGGAAAGGATGGTCTTCAAAAAAAAGTTGGACTTCATGTCTAAGTTCGAAAAGCCGGGTAAGGACTTTACCACGAGAGAGCCACCTTACTTGTGTATGAAGGAGCAGGGTAGAATGAAGACTATTCATCTCTTCACACAGTGCTTTGAAAAGCCTCGAGTTTGTGGACTTTGACTTTATAAAATTAACCACTTTCACAGCTTCATCAAGAACGACTTTTAATTCACCAGGGAGGCGGTTAGATGCAAGGCTTTGCCTGTGGATACAGCAGTGGCTCCAGGTTATATTGGGGGCTACCTTCGTGACACGAGCGCAAAGACCGGAGTAGCAACCTGACATAGACTTGGCTCCGTCAGTGCATAGTCCACAACAATTAGACCAATTAATGTCCTTTTCTTTGAAATAAGAATCAATAGCATGAAATATATCCTCACCTCTTGTAAGCCCTGACAGAGGATGACAAAGCAAAAGGTTTTCTTCAACTTCATTGCTTTTCAAATACCTCACAGTAACAAGCAAAACAGCGAAATTAGCAATATCTGTGCTTTCGTCAACTTGAATAGCAAAGAATTTACTATTTTTAATTCTACTTATTATTGTCGCTTAAACATCGTCAGACATATCCTGCATTCTTCGAATTAATTTCACAACTTTTGACTTGTCTTTTACACTGTTGACATATGTATTTATTTTCCGCCATTACTCAATTTTTTTCGCGTACCCCTGAACGTCCTGTCGCGTACCCCCAGGGGTACGCGTACCACAGGTTGGGAACCGCTGGTGTAGATCAACTCTGGCATTCCTTATTTGCAAGAGGAGGTGCTTTCTTGGCATTTTGGTTCACCCTTACTCTAGTGGGTAGTGGGCGTGACTCCTCCAATGGAAGAAAACTATGTTTTCTTTCTTAGGGGGAAGGGGGGGGGGGGGGGGGGGGGGGGGGTGGATGTCATAGGGGAAACATTCACTAAATTTTATAGTAGCCACACTGGAGAGCGACAATACCCGTCCAGCTGGTTTTGGCTAGAGCGGAAGCCGGAAGAATCGGTTTGGCGCAAAGATCATTCTTGCGATGGCCGTCGTCCTGTGAAGGACGTGTTTTTTGGTTGCCTCTGTCAGCAGTTGTGCTGGGAAGTCTACAGATGCCAGTTGGTTCATTCTTATTGATGTGTGCATATGTTCAGGAGTAATTGAGTTGTCACTCGATTGGTATTGTGGTTCCTAGTGATTTTTTCCTGGAGATCAGTTATTTGCAATTACGTACTGTGCTTTGTAAGTAGTGCATTCCATCTGTGAGTGATAGTCATGGCGATTGCTGGTTAGACTATGTCATTGATCATTTTGGCTAGTATGTTGAGATATAGTGTATCACAAGTCATTGGCATTCGTGGTGCATCATGTATTGCATTTCTTTGTGTGTGTACGAGTAGAGTCATTAAAGAGGGAACTTACCTGCTGCCGGTGTTATGGTGAGTTTGTGTCAGATAGTGTAGTTGTGGTCATACCTCTAACACATGAGCCTGGTTGTTGATATAGTATTATCTTTATATGATGATGATGATAAATCCACGCTATACTAGTCTCTTGACACTTATAGACTTATTTAGCAAAGGGAGATTAATTACACTGGACAACAAATTTTGACTTTTTGTGTGTATCTGAGATTAAACCAAGTTACCTTTATGTTGTTTGGGCTGCTGAATATGAAAATAGCCGTTAAAACACCAGATTTGCTCTAGTTTTTTAAAATATCTATAAAACAAGTTTTACACATTTGCTTATGCGTATCATATGATAATAATGCTCATAGCAGAAATGATTCACAGCGACCCCTTTTTGGCTGTCACTTGTAATGAGTTTCTGGAGCATCTCTCACAAGGATCCAACAATAGTCTGCTAGCATTGCTGCATTCCATTTCCATTTGTACCTTTTTTCGAGGATAGTAATGTCCTGATGAAATCGTTCCCCATGCTCATCACTGGCAGCACCACAGTTAGCAGGTAAGAAATCCAGATGAGAGTGTAAAAGTGTAATTTCAAAGACATGTTGCACCCAAGTCTCTCGTAGCGCTGCAAGAGGGTTTCTACAAGCTCCTGGTCATTGTCAGCCTTATTGTTTCCTAGAAAGTTTGTGGCCACTTGTTGGAAAGCATGAAACACAGACACATGCGCATTCTCTTCTAAAAGATTCCATTGCTGCAGTCTGGTCCCCAACAGCTCTGCTTTATTTTTTGGCAATTCCAGATCTCTCACTAGATCATTCAATTCACTCTGGGTAATTTTATGTGGCTGTGCTGACTCTTTAATAGGCAAGAAATCAGGATCTCTTGATGTACAGGGTGGCCCAAAAAAAGTGAGAACATCTCGTACAATGTAATATAATTACATCAAAATTTGTTTAACTGTATCCATAATAGCTTAAATAGTTTACTGATTTACTTACTTAGCTATTTAACTATATGACGTTATTATTACGGCAATTTCTGGTCGCCATCTTTGATTTTTAATTTGCCAATCATCAACTTCTGCGTGTTTTGAAAATATTTTAACCAGAATGACAAAAATCCCAGCAGAAGACCGTTTTCTGATTAAAAATTTGCGAATTGAAAAAAATGGGGTGCATTGCAAGAAAAAATTTACCACAGTTGAGCAGCTCAAGTTGGCAATAATCGAGGAATGGAGAAATCTAGGGCACCGCTTTATTGACAGAAGCATAAACGAGTGGCGCCAACGCTTACAAAAAGTCGTTGAGAAGCAGGGGGGGGGGGGGCACATTGAACATGTTTTCTGATTAGCGTAATTACTTGGCATACAACTGTAAATGACAAAACATTATATTAATTCAATTATATTAAATAACCCTTTGTTACGAGGTGTTCTCACTTTTTTTGGGTCACCCTGTAGATGCTTTCACAGGTGATGGATGTCCACTGGCCTTATTATCTTCTTCATCATCCAGAGTATAAGATTCTGGTGGGTCTGGAACAGGAAGTCCTTCCCCGTGAGACACTGGCCGCATAGCGGAGGGAATATTCGAATAGGTCACAGGCCGCTTTTTCTTCTTAGAAATACCATGTCCAATTGGAGGAGTCATGCAAAAGTAACAATCATTAAGATGGTTTGTAGGTTCCCTCCACACCATTGGAACTGCAAAATGCATCGATTGTCCTTTTCGGTTCAACCAGCGGCACAGATTCATTGCACAGGATTGACAACATATGTGTGGGGCCCAATACCGGTCCTGGTCACCGATCTCACAACCAAAATAAAGGGTGTAAGCTTTCTTTATCATTGGTGTAATGGGTCGCCTTTGTGATAGCAAAGTTATTTGTCCGCAAATATAGCAAAAATAATCCGCACTGTTTATACATTCACGAGGCATCTTGAACGATACGTCTGCACTCACAGAATCCACAACACAAATGATGACATGGAGGAAATGTGA
>JAMPIV010006370.1:685000-711319 GCA_024509875.1 Oreohelix idahoensis
TGAGTAGTTCTGCATGAGTGATGCCCCAATTCCCTATATGACATGACATAGACAACCTATTCTAAGCAAAAAAGAAGGCTCAATACCTTCCATCAACAGTGTCTACGCCACATCCTTGTTATTTCATACAAGGACAAAGTGACAAATGTCAAGGTGTTGTCATGTGCTGGCCTTCAAAGCATGTATACACTACTCAGACAACACAGACTATGCTGGATTGGCCATGTCCGCCACATGGAAGATGGTCGTATCCCGAAAGATATCATCTATGGACAAGTGGCAGATGGCGAAACCACAGATGAGTGACCGCAGCTGAGATTCAAAGATGTGCGCAAGAGAGATAGGAGGACACTGGATCAACCTGGGAGGATGAATATCATCAAGTGGCGATGCTATCTGTGGCGCCACCTCAGATTAGGCAAAAAGAAGCTCTCACAGCAAGCAGAAGAGAGGATAAAATGTTGACAGGAACACCAGGTAAATAAGCTGCTAAGGGCTGTCATCCCAAGGGTGCATTGCCATAGTCAGTAATGATTGAAGGGGCTTTTATTATTATCATACTTACTTAGTCGTTCCCCTTCTACCGTGAGGTGTAGAGGTTTGGGAGAGAGAGCGCCAGATTATCCTATCGGCTGTCTTCCTCCTGGCCTGGTTCCATTCTAGTCCTCGGTCCTTCAAAGATTGTCTAATGTTGTCCTCCCAGCGAACTCTGGGTCATCCTGGGGGTCTGGATCCCTGTTTCCCATGCTTGTTGTGGTAGCCGATCTTCTCCCATTCTGCAGACATGGCCAAACCATCTTAGTTGGGACTGTTCTACTTGGGTCTGCAGGGGGTGGGATTTTAGGCCTTGGCATATCGTCTGGTTGCAGACCATGTCTCTTCTTGTTACTTCAACCACCTTCCTCAGATACCTCATTTCTGAGGTTTGGATCTGGCTTTTGTGGGTTGTAGTCACTGCCCATGACTCGCATCCATATGTCAAGACTGGGACATAGGTGGAGCAGTATACAGCCATCTTCGTTTTCTTACCAACCTCTCTCTTGCTGAGGAATCCTCGATTTATGGCCTGAAAAAGTCTCCCAGCTGCAGCTTTTTGAGTGGCCAACTCTTCTTTGATGCCTCCCTTTCGGTCTATAATAGCTCCGAGATATTTAAAGTGGTCGACCTGCTCCAGGACCTGTTCTCCCAGCTTAATCTGATGTCTTCTTTCTTCTCGTGATATCACCATGGATTTTGTTTTAGAGCTGCTTATGACCATCCCTCTCTTCTCCAGGTCTTCCTTCCATACTTCCAGGTTGGATTGGAGATGTGCCTCTGATTTAGCAATCAGGGCAACATCATCAGCAAATGCCAGCTCTGAAATACAGACCTGTCTCATCTTCCAGTATCCCACTGAATACTTTTTTGTTCTCTCCTTACATGCCTTGATAACATCACCCATGAGGAGTATGAAAAGATAAGGTGACAGGATATCACCTTGTCTTACACCAGTGGTGGTCCTGAACTCTTCTGACCTATGGTTTGCTGTCCTCACATAATTTCTGCAAGACTTGTAGAAGCTCTGTATAGCATGAATCAGAGGTGCTGGAATGTTCTTCCTTGCCAAACAGTCCCAAAGTTTGCTCCAGGGGACCCTGTCAAATGCCTTTCCCAGATCTATGAAACAAAGATGGATCTCACTCTTATACTCAAGAGCCTTTTCACTCAGCTGTCTGAGTGTGAAGATTAGGTCTTGAGTACTTCGGTTTGCTCGGAATCCACACTGGACCTCATCCAACTGTGGCTCACCTAGGCGTCAGAGTCTGTGCTCTAGGATTCTAGAGTAGATTTTACCAGGGACACTGAGAAGTGATATGCCTCTTTGGTTTCCACATTGTCGATTGTCACCCTTTTTGAAAATTGGTGTTATGATGGCAATCTCCCAATCCTTTGGTATGGTCTTGTTGCACTACGCTTCCTGTAGGACCCTTAAGAGTAATAAGTCGCCTGATGCTCCCATGTACTTAACCATTTCTGGTGTTATACCATCATGCCCGGCTGCTTTGCCCATCTTGATTTTCTCCAGTGCTGCCTTCAGTTCTTCCATCTTTATGTCATCTTCATCACCATTGGTTTCCTCTTCTGTACTAGTGGTTATCATTTCTGATGCTTGACCTTGCTCACCATCAAGGAGTTCTGAGAAATATTATTTCCATCTTTCCATTACTTCCTTTGGGGCAGTAAGCAATTTGCCTTGCTTGTCCTTTATAAATTTGAGAGGGCATTGTTTTTCCTTCCTCATGTTCTTTAGGGTCTTATAGAACAATTTCTGGTTTTCTTGAGCATCTTTTTCTAGTTTTTCTCCAAATTCTTCCCAGGACTTCTGTTTTGCTGCTAGCACCTTGTTCTTTGCTTCTGTTCTGAGTATCACATATTCTCTATTTGTCCTGCTGTGTTTTTAGTTCCTAAGTATTGTTTCCAAGCCATTTTCTTCTCTCTTATTTTCTCTTTGACTTCCTCTATCCACCAAGGTGTCCCCTTTCTCTTGTTCCCAAGTCAGACTTCACCACATGCTTCTGCAGCAGCTGTCTTTATGATGTCCTTGAATTTAAGCCAGAGGGTTTCCAAGTCATCAGGTTGTTCTTCTGTGTTTCTCACCACTGTAGCAATAAGCCCCTGATATCTGGTCTTAATTTCTGGCTCTCAGCTTGTAGGTCTTAATGCTCATTTCTCCCATTTGTTTACTTGGTTTCTTGCGTGATGTTGGGCAGTTCCTAGGCTGAGCAACTCTTTCAGTTGTTCTTTTGATTGTAAGCAGGTAGTGATCACTTCCAATCTCTGGCCCCCTCCAGACTCTAGCATCCCGGACACATTTGAATGAGCTCCTCCTAACAATGGCAAAGTCGATCACTGACTTCTCATTCTTTGTTGGTTCACATCTAGTGTATGCATGTATGCGCTTATGGGGGGAACTTTCCTGTATGTATTTGTGTGTGTCTTCTCAGACAAGAACAATCTGTAAACCCTATACCACAAACATCACACTTGAAAGGTTTCTCTCCAGCATGGACTTGACTATCAGGCGACCATATCATTCAACGCAAAAAGGACAATATTCCCTTTTATGTCATGGAAAAGAGGACATTATAATGAAAAAAGTAGAACAACAAGTAGAACATATTTATTTTAAATAATAAATGACAATGAAACTTATTTATTACACAGACCTTCCAGATACTACACTCAATGGACAGAAAACTGAAAGGCAAGAAAAGCTAAAATACCTTGGAGTTACATTCGATTATGGGCTCTCGTATAAGTACTATGCTGAGAAAATCACACAGAAATGCAGGAGAGGTCTAGCAGCCATGAAAATAATGGCCGTGGCACGTATGGAGCAGAGATTACTATGTCTTCTTTATCAACAGCTAGTCATATTGATCACTGAGTATGGGTTGGGAATACTCATGCTGTCAGTAACACAATGTGATCAACTAGAACACATTCAGAATGAAGGGATGCACATAGTCTTGGGCTGTACACGAGATACCCTGATTGTGACAATGAGGTACATGCTTGGAGTGCTGTCAATTAGATCCAGATATGTGATGGCCCAAGCAAAAGCCAATATATGAGTAGTCACAGACAAATGGCGTCCTGTACATGGAAACATAACTGACATTAAGGAAGCAATAATAAAGAGAGGGATGTCATGGAAGGCAGAGGCAACAATCATGCAGGTGGCCACAGTTGACAATATATTCAAAGGGGAAATGTGGGGTATGTCAAATGAGAACTGGATTAAATACTAGCAAGTCATCTTCAACCTTGGCACCGAGTGTAGGTCTTGGGGCAATGGAAAAGCAGAACTGGAAATTAATCAACTTATACATGATCATGCTGGGGATAATGATGCCATTGTGTATACAGATGGGTCTGTAATCCGCGGTGAGAAATCAGGGTGGGGCTTCTCTTCTAGGGTACAGGGCAAAGTCGTTGCCGAACATAGCGGAGCTTACAATATAACAACTTCCAGCATGAGAATGGAGAAAGAGACAGCTACTGCAGCCTTAAGGTGGATAACTGAAACTTCATTAACAAAGGCAGTCATTGTGTCAGACTCTCAGTCCATGCTTCAGAAGGTTCAAAGCGGTTGGTTGCAGCATGAATGGAAAACATTCATAGAAGCTTCGAGTCTACAAGAGCTGGTGTGGATCTACTGTCCTGGTCATTGCATGATGCAGGGGTATGTGGTTAGGAGAGAGCTGACAGACTAGCACCAAGAGCACCCACAGTGGGGACACTGGATATGTATAAGGTAGAGATACATAGAACAATTAATGATCACCTGTCAGAGAATAACCCTGCAATAGATGTGTGGCCGTTGACGCCTTAGTCTACTGTTCTTCACTTCTGTTGACACATGCCAAAAACCAACTATCTTGTAGTTATTGATCGTATAATGTTGGTTCAAATCACTACCCTTCTGCATTAGCTCTAATATCAAGTTATTCCAAACACGATTCAATTGACTCACATATTTGATGAGAGTGATGACAGCAAGGCTTCTCCAGTTTTATATCAAATTTATTTACAAAACAAGAAAAACTTGAAAAAAAGAATGGTACAGTTCACAGAAACCAGCCTTCCAACATCTTGCTGGCTACCTTATGTAAAACAAACATGTGCTGTCATTCACTTTCTCACTCTTGTGGTGTTCTGGTCCTATGATGAGAACCACTGCATGTTTACACGGTTTTTCTCACTACAGTCATTTCATTCATTAGCAACATTTTCTTCTTCACAGTTACTTTATAAATGTTGTCTTGGTATATCATCATGAAACTGACATAACCGCCAGGGATGTAAGGTCTACCAAGGTTCTATTCTGCTTCTAGCTACTGCTCTCTTTTCCACAAGTCAACTTTACTCAGCACTTCAAAACTACAGGTTTATTTTCAACACATACCTGGTGTTCAGAAAACTCAGTCCTCACAAAAATATTGAATATCAGACAACTCTCTCCTTACTGAAATGATCACAACACATGAGTGGCAAAAAGAGCTTTACAAGTACTATAATCTGTGAACTACAGATGAACAACCAACTAGGCTGGTTCTACTAACTCGAGGACTAACTCTTTACATGATGCACACTCTGCCACATTTCAAAACGAACTGTCTAGATCTTAATTTCTGATTTAACAAGCAAATTTTCCTCGAACAATCTATATAACTCAATTTCTTCCCGTTTATAAACATAGTTCACCCAATTCCCGTGAATCTCATCTACTCACCCATTACCAGATCAACAATTTATACACTTTGCAATCTAAAGGGATGAAAAACACTTATCTGTACTCTTCAACTGTCTATATTTCTATACGTTACTTCCCTTTGATTAGAGTTTGATTACTAGATTAGATTCCCCTTTTATCAGACTTTCCCAGTGAAACCCGGCCACCGATGAATCATGAACGTTAAGACTGTCAGAAATTGGCATGAAACAAAAGGCTAGCAGAGATGGACGTTTAAGAGGATGCATCCATCGTGTATACAACCAGCAAGCTACAGGAACAGTTAGCATTCACACTCTTCGACAAAGACTGATGGAGACTGAGCACCTACGGGGTTGCCCAGAATGCAATGATGTCAATTCTGTACAACAATAACAATATTAATCAAACAATAATTTCATCAAATAGATTTTGTGTCTATTGATATATTAAAATGAGAAAAATCCCTTTAAAAATGCATGTTTTCTTTTTAAATACATACAAAAACATGTCACACCAGCTGTTCTCGATCTGACGCATGCAAATTTATGGCACTTTTTGAATAATGGAAAGAGTTTTGAAGAACAGTCCACAGATTTCAAATTACTGTCATGTTTAACAGTACGAAACGCAAAAGGGCCTTCTGTAGCAATTACGTTTTCTGTTCTGTACTGTTTTCGTTTGTATAATATTAATAGCCACTTCATAACTGACTGAGGTGACAGCCCTCAGCTGCTTATTTTCCTGGTGTACCTTTCAATGTTTTCTCCTCTCTTCTGCTTGTTGTCTGAGCTTCTTTTCGCTGTATCAGAGGTGGCGCCATAGATTGTATTGCCACTTGGTGTGATTGACAGCTTGTTACTGTTGTTGTTTGAAGTGCTGTGTGTTGGTGCTGCTGACTGGCACAGCTGACAATGTTGATGTCAGAAATGTTGGACTTACTGGTAGTGGCCGACAGTTGTTTTATTTTTGAGCAAATGTCATGGGTCCCTTAGATTTGTTTAACGTGATGCAGCCCATACAACAGTAATGTTAGGGTCATAAAATGGACCAACTGGTAAGACAAGTAAGCTGAAACCATGTAGCACATCAATCACAGTTTACTGAACACAGGAACATCGACGTCATAGACAGTAAATCATCAAAGGTTATAATGGCAGACATATGCACGTTGACACAAAATAATCCATATCGAATTGACGGTAAATCATCAAAGGTTATAATGGCAGACATATGCACGTTGATACAAAATCATCCATATTGAATTTGACAGGATTTCTAACTGCACGCCATAACCAGCCATGCCAAAGCTCTCTCCAAAAAAAAAACCTTTTTCGAGATTATCGTTTTTCTCTTTTCAACTCAGTACATTTTCACTGAAGCGCGAACTAAAAGATTGACATGTGAGATCAGCTCACCTATTTGTCTCAGCTCACCTATTTGTCTCACCAACTTCGTGGTTCACTTCTCGTGTCTATTTTAAACTTTTTCTTTTAAAAAAAAACATACCCAGTTGAGCTATTATGTTAAAAAATATAGTGCACCCAGGCACGCAAATAATTAACCATCTCATAACTTTAGATGTGCTCACAAGCGTGTCTATAAAAAACTAGACCAGCACGTGAAAATCCCAAACACTTAACTCCCACGCGAAAAAGGACTTAACAAGCTTCATCCTCCCAGGTTGCTGGATTTATGTCTAGTGCCCTCAAGTCTCTCTTGCTTACATCTATGAATCTTCATTTGTATAAAATGTCAGTCGTGATTAGGACTTTTAAGCACGAGTGTGGTGGTAATGTTTTAAGCTTGTGTTTTTGGCTTCTTCTTCTTCTTCTTTTTTTTTAATCAGCTGCACCTTTTTTTTTTGCTACTGACACAAATGGACCATCTCTGCACAAGAGACATTCTGTTTCTGAATCTGGGAAAACATTAACATTTTTTTTTCTTTTGTTAAAGTTATCTGCAAATACACACTTTTATTTACGCAAATCACAAGGATTTTTATATTTGGACATGTGCCCTAATATAACTGAAGGTCCTTGTGTCTAGGTTGAAGGAAGTGTTCCTCACCAAAAGAAGATAAAGCTCCTATTTAAAAAAAAAAAGAAACAATCTTGCACATAGAGTAGGTTTGTGTAACAAATATATAATGTCATTAATTAATGTTTAACTTGATATTAAAGTTAAAATTATTTGTCATTGGCAAGAGACAACAAGGTTTTAGATGACTAAACCTAATACCATCTTATTATTCAAAGCGCATTTTTTGGTAACATGTGGCAATAAACAAATAGAGCAAAAATTGTAAAACTGAGTTAAAATATGATGGTACTCTATCATTGGTACAAACTATCCAACAACATGAAAACTTGCAGGACTGTAGATACATTATCTGCTTGCTTCTGTGGAAATTCAATCATCAATTGCAAAATTCAGAGTTTTTGAAATGGCGTCTTTCATGTAGTTTAGTAAATCGCAAAAAAAAGCAGGATAATTAAACATTAAAAAAAAAAATTCCAGCTAGATGCGCAGTTGACACATGAAAAGCTGGACAAATCCAGACAACTCAGTAATTATGGTCAGTTTAATTTACTACATCTTTTCACATTAGCAAATTGTGTAAACCTTACATCACAATGGGAGCCACCATACCACAATGGTTAGTGCACTGGCTTCCTAGCTCGGTGGTCCATGGTTCGATCCCCAGTTGAGGTGGGATTTTTTAAACCGCAAACGGCCCCGGGGCGACACAGCCTCATGAATTGGGTCCCAGAGGAACTCTAGCAAGGTTAAGGTGGCTGGCATGATGCTGACCACATCACCCCTAGTGTGCCGATGGTCAAGAAAATATGGGCCTAACACCATTTTCCCAATATGTCTCAATGGACGTGTAATGGAATCCTTTACCTTTTATTTACACCACAAATATGGCACTTGAAACACTTCTTTTGTTTATGTATTTTATAGTGTCTTTTTAGATTAGAACATGCAAACCTCACAACATCACACTTGTAAGGCTTCTCTTCTGTATGTGTTATTTACTGTAGTTTCAGATTACCACACTGATAAAATCCCACACCACAAACAACACACACTGTTGGGTTTCTTTCTAGTTTGAATCTTTTTATGTGCCTTCATACTAGAAGAATGTTAATCCTAACCACAAGCATCAAACTGGTACGGCTTCTCTCCAGTTTGCATTCGTTTGTGTTTATTAGGATCACTGTATCATGCACACCCTAGTCCACAAACATTACACTTATAAGGCTTTTATCCAGTATGTATTCTTTTGTGTGCTTTCATACTGTTATAATGTGCAAACCATACTCCACATGTAACACACTTGTAAGGCTTCTCTCCAGTATGTAATCTGTTGTCTGCTATCAGACTAGAGGACTGTGTAAACCCTACTTCACATACATCACACTTGTAAGGGTTCTCTCCAGTATGTATTCTTTTGTGTGCTTTCAGACTAGAAGACTGTGTAAACACTACTCCACAAACATCACACTTGAAAGGCTTTTCTTCAGTATGTATTCTTTTGTGTTTTTTCAGATTAAAAGACTGAGCAAATCCTACTCCATAAACATCACACTTGTAAGGCTTCACTCCAGTATGTATTCTTTTGTGTTCTTTCAGAGGAAAAAACTGCAAACCCTACTCCACAAACATCGCACTTGAAAGGCTTTTATCCAGAATGTATTATTTTGTGTTCTTTCAGATTAGAAGACTGCGCAAACCCTACTCCACAAACATCACATATGTAAGGCTTCTCTCCTGCATGTATTCTTTTGTGTGCTTTCATACTGTTATAATGTGCAAATAATACTCCACTTATACCATTTCTCTCCAGTATGTAATCTGTTGTGTGCTTTTAGACTAGAGGACTGTGCAAAACCTACTCCACAAACATCACACTTGTAAGGCTTCTCTCCAGTATGTATTCTTTCATGTACTTTAAGACTAGAGGAATCTACAAAACCTACTCCACAAACATAACACTTGTAAGGCTTCTCTCCAGTATGTAATCTGTTGTGTGCTTTCAGACTAGAGGAATGTGCAAAACCTACTCCACAAACATCACACTTGTAAGGCTTCTCTCCTGTATGTGTTCTTTTGTGTTCTTTCAGACTAGAAGTCTGTGTAAACCCTACACCACAAATATCACACTTGTAAGGCTTCTCTCCAGTATGTATTCTTTTGTGTGCTTTCAAACCAGAAGACTGTGTAAACCCTACTCCACAAACATCACACTTGTAAGGCTTCTCTCCAGTATGTATTCTTTCATGTACTTTAAGACTAGAGGAATCTACAAAACCTACTCCACAAACATCACACTTGTAAGGCTTCTCTCCAGTATGTAATCTGTTGTGTGCTTTCAGACTAGAGGAATGTGCAAAACCTACTCCACAAACATCACACTTGTAAGGCTTCTCTCCTGTATGTGTTTTTTTGTGTTCTTTCAGACTAGAAGCCTGGGTAAACCCTACACCACAAACGTCACACTTGTAAGGCTTCTCTCCAGTATGTATTCTTTTGTGTGCTTTCAAACCAGAAGACTGTATAAATCCTACTCCACAAACATCACACTTGTAAGGTTTCTCTCCAGTATGTATTCTTTTGTGTTCTTTCAGACTAGAAGCCTGTGTAAACCTTACACCACAAACATCACACTTGTAAGGCTTCTCTCCAGTATGTATTTCCACAAATATCACATTTGCAAGGCTTCTCACCTGTATGTATTCTTTCATGTGCTTTGATACTGTTATAATGTGTAAACCATACACCACACTTGTAAGGCTTCTCTCCAGTATGTATTTTCTTGTGTGCTTTAAGACTAGAGGACTGTGCAAAACCTACTCCACAAACATCACACTTGTAAAGCTTCTCTCCTGTATTTATTCTTTTGTGTTCTCTCAGAGTAGAACAGTGTGGTAGCTTTACATCACTAACATTATGTTGATAAGGGTTCTGTATTTCCTTACTCTGTATGTTGTTTATAAATTCACAACTCAGATCATCCCCATCAAGTTCATCACTTTTCTTGCTGATGTCATCTAACTCACTTTCATTTTGAACTGTGACCTTCAAGTCATTCTGGGACTCACCAATGGCTTCTGATTTGTCTTGACAAACAATAAAGTGCACAGCTACATCACTTCCTGTTGTCCCAGAATTATCATAATTGTCATTTGTCAACAATACAACACTGGTATAATCATTCTTGTACAATCTTTTATTGGTGTTGATGCTCTGAGCTTGGTAAGGCACATCTGAAATTATATGGATTTTAGATAGAAATAAGTAACAAATGGAAGATAGCAATCAACCAATCAATACCCTTTAGCTCCCCAAGGAGCATAGGCCTTCAACAAACACATGCCAAGTCTTCCTGTCCTGTGCCATCCGCTCAAGTTCTTTCCACATTCTCCTCATCATTTTCACCTCTGTTTCCAGCTCTCTTCTCCATGTGCTTCTTGGTCAACCTCTGCATCTCTTGCCCTGGGGATTCCAGAATAAGGACTGCCTTGTAATGCTATCAACAGGTTTCCTCAATGTGTGTCCTATCCATTGCCATCATCTTCTTCTTAACTCTTGTTCCACTGGCACTTGTCTGGTTCTTGTCATCAATTCCACATTTGTGACTTTGTCATACCATTTCAGTCCTTCTATTCTACGTCAACATCCGTTAATAAAAGTCTGTAGCTTTTTAGTTGTTGTTTTTGTTTCTCTCTATGTCGCAGAGCCATACAATAGGATTTTTATTTTCGTATTGGACTTGATTTCTCTTGTTCTCCATATGTTTCCCAATGCAATGAAAGCTTCTCTTGCTTTTTGTATTTTTATTTTGATATCATTGTCTGTCCCTCCAACTTTGTCTATATTACTACCAAGATATGTGTACAATTCTACATCCTTTAGTGGTGTTTCTTCAAGTTCAATCTTGTTATCATTTCTTGCATTTATTCTCATAATCTTTGTCTTTTCCCTGTGTATTTTCAGGCCCACTGTAAAGAGCCTGCCAGTCACCACTGTAAAGTGTTGCAACTGTAACGTGTCGGGACTGTAAAGATGTGATTTCTTCTTCTGTATCTTCTCCTTACGCACACCAGTGATGAATATGATGGGTGCTGCAGGTGGAGCAAAGGTCAACTCAACCGACGCAGTGTTATGCAGATATGGAGTGAGAGTGTAACGTGTTAGTTGTGCGAATGGTGGAATGTTCGTATGTTGACCAATATAAGGCACTCATTCACTCATAGCCATAAGACACCAATGCAGACTGCTGTAGTTGTTTCATGCTGTTTAATCAGACACACACTTGGACAGAACGGATACAGTCATAAGTACATGTTGACACGGTAAATCATGGTATTCAAATAGTAGGTGGCAACATCAGACATATTTCATGCAGCATTCAAATATAATGGCGATACGAGTCCAACATTCAATGTTCTGGTAGACTATCGCCTTATCCTATAACTGACTGAACGCGTCAGTGGAGATGAGTATGTAAACATAACAAAAGGTTCACTGGCCGAACCCTTTCTTTCTTGCCTAAGTTCTTAAGCTGTATTTATATCAGGTGTTTATACAACGATAGTTAAACCACGATAGTGGGCTTCCATCATAGCAAGATCTCTATACCACTGTCCGATAGTAAGATTGATATTCTGTTCTCTTGACAGTGATGCATTGTGATGACAGTAATACAACATGGCCACCTTCTTGAGTTTCGCTCACTCACTCATAAGAAGGATAAATGATGGGCCGAAGTTAATTCGTAATGTGAATATAAATACTCTCATGAATGTTTCCATACAGTTCTGTATCACTAGGATTGCTTCATGTAATGCATAAGAACTGTTGGCAAACCTGTCATCTTCATCGATATACAAAACGATCCTAGATGTCCGATAACACGGTGTCCATCTAGACCTAACCGAAAATAGAGATCATCAAAAGGGTCTGGTATTACCTGGAGTCCGAATTAAACACAATAAAGTACATGAGGAGAATCTCTGACAATAAACATCTCGTAGAGACACAATCTCCTTCTGAAAGATCATTCACAGATCACTTTCAACCATGTTCCAGGACCAGCCCAAGAAACACACACAGCCATATCAGGTGGCATCGTCGAGACTCCCTACACATCCCTCGAGAAACGAATACCTGCCCAAGAATTCGGCACAAAGAATATAGTCCAACCTAAACATACCAAGATATACAATATAAGACTGAACCTTCTAGTACTAGACAAGTAATACATATAAATTCAGGCCATAAACATATTGAACAAGATCAATCTATTTTCTGGCCCTAACAAATGAGAAATTACATAAATTCGATATTCATCCGCGAAATCAATATTCAAGCGAGATCATCCACATAATCAAAAGTATAAATCAAATCATGGGTGATATAACTTTGACTGAAACCAAAGTAATCTCTTTTTTCATATCAACTAGTCATGTCGTAATATGTGCGTCACAAATATGTGCGCAACAGATTACCACACCCCCCGGGGGAAAAAAAAGGTACATTTTTTTTTTTTTTGAAATACATCTAGGAGCAACATACAACAGGCTCGCAATGCACGAATGACAATGCGCAGATGATAAGCATTCCAAACAAATGTAACGCCTAATGTGAGGCTATGTCGTCATATGGTACGACAAGTGAGAATATATCTCAAGATCTCAGAGAAAGTATTTCTCTAAGCATAAATATTTCCAGAGAGGTGTCACCAAGGCCTATTATCATATTGGCAATGCCACAATTTCTACACTAGTTTATCCAAAAATTTCATCTTAGGTATTTTAACATCATGATTATCAAAGACGAAAAAACATCAAAAGACCAGCGGTGAATATACACCAATGAACCGCTAAGTAGTGATGCAATCAATATATATGATATATTACATATGTGTACATATTTTAGTATAGAAAAAGTGTAGTAGAGTTAGATCTGTAAAAATATCAGGATCTAACGGTTAGGTGGAATCATGTGGGCATCTAGATAAGATATCTGCCATCACATTTTCTGAACCACGGATAGCTCGCACCAAAAAATGAAAAGGCTGAAGAGCAATCGTGTATCGCGTTGATCTCGCGCTCTTCAGATTTTTACTCTGAATAGCCGTAAGAGCTTTCTGGTCAGTTTCCACAATGAAATGCGCGCCAAGAAGAAATCTTTGAAGTTTCAGGATTGACCAAACCATAGCCAATAATTCACGGTCTAGGACCGAGTAATTCTTCTCTGCGGCATTCAGTTTCCAAGAAATATACATCACAGGATGCAGAGTTCCAGAGTACTCTTGCATTAGTGCTGCTCCAATTCCTGTGGATGAAGCGTCACTACGAAGAATAAATGTCTTATCTTTAGTAGGTAACACTAAAATAGGTGAAGTAGAAAACATAGTTTTAACCTTATCCAAAGAGGATTGACATTCTTGAGTCCAATGGACTATATTAGGAGACCCTTTCTTTAACAAAGAAAGAGGTGCCATCACAACGAGATCTATCAAAATTCTTATCTCTGTTGAGCCCATTGCTCTTATTTGAATTCCATTTACCATAGTTATGAAAAGTTGTGTTATTACCCTAATGATCAAAATTCCTATTAGTAGGATTTTGTTGTCCACAAAAATAATTATTATGAGATTGGTAACCTCTATCAAAGTTCTTATAGTTAGTGGAACCATAATGTTGAGGACAATTAAATTGCCTCCAGTTCTTTAAAGAAGAACCGTCACGTGATGGACGGGTTTGGTACTGTCCACAATCATGGTTATTTATCTTAGTAAAGCTGTTGTTATTTTTGCCTGTGGCAATGTGCTTAATAGGTACATCATACTGTCTGAGCTGAGTACGATGTGTACTAACAGTTTTGTTTTCTTTTACCAACTTATCAGGAATTTAAAAAGTCGATGCACGGTTTTCATGAGGAATATTATCATGACACTTATTAAGTCCTCACCATGATCTAAACTTGATTTACCTTTGTTGGCCTCACACCAACTCCCATTAGAGGCAGTATCGTTATTCCGTGGGAAACCATATTTGCAACGAAAAGATTTGTTCACATATTGTTTAATGTTACTGCTAGCATGGAGTGCATGTCGCTGACTCTTTGCATTAACATATTGACCATCAGCTTTATGTCTAACTTCATTCACCTTGGTAGCAGACAACATTTTATTGTTCAAAACAATATCTAATAAACCATCAATTCTGTTGCGAAGTTTTGCAATTTCTACTTCCGCAACAGCTTTCTCTCTAGAAACAGCTCTATGCATTTTCTCATTGGTTTTAACTTCCCTGTTATAATCCAACCTTGTAACATGTAACTGAGAAGCCAAAGTCTTCTCCTTAACAATACTATCTTTAAGATCCTTTCTTAATATTGTCATCTGAGCTGTAGCTTCTAAAACCTTAGCTTTCTCTTGAACAAGTTCAAGTCTGAGTGCTTCCATAGCACTATGATGAGTAGACCTAAGTTCATCAATTTTATCTTTTTCTTTGTTCGCTGTCAACTGTGTTAACTCCAGTTGCAGTGACTGAATCTCAGTATCCTTCCTATTCTTAAACATCTTCATCTCCTCCAGAGATTCCATACTCTTCTTTATAGCAGTACTTCGCAGAAGATCCACCTCATTACTTAGTTCCAGAATTGTTTCTTCATAAGACTTCTTGTCTTGTCCAGCCTGAAGTTGTACTTTGCGACACATTTCTTGCGCACTAGCAAGTTCTAAGTTTGCTTTATGTAAGTCATCTTCATGTCTTTTAGCTTCAATCCTTTCAGGAACAACCATATCCTTCTCAGGGAATATTGCATTCTTTTCTTTAAGTTGGCTCTCGAGATTACTATTATCATGCAAGAGACGAAGAAATGTTTTATTATAGGACTTTTCCCGTTCCTGAACTTTTAACATCTCACAGTCCATTTTGACTTGCTTTAGCTCACTATTAAGAGACTGTTCTTTACCAAGAAGATTGTTCTTCATTGAGCTCACTTCATCTTCCAGCTCCTTTTTCTCAATGAGTAATCTTTCAAAATTTTTTTGTTTTTCCTCAGTCACTTTCTCCTGTTGACACAGAACCTTTCTGAGTCCTTGATTACCCCGATCAAGCTCTGTTACTCTTTTATCCAGAACTTTCATGTTCTGCTCCATCGTAATTTGCTTAGTAATCTTTTCTTTCAAAAGAGTTACCTCATCTTCTAACTCCTTCTTTTGTCTAAGGGAGAATTCACCAAATTTCTTATTATCCACTATCAATTCCGTCACCTTACCCTTCAATGTAGCATTTTCACAATTCATTTCTGAGAACTTTTTCTCATTCTGCCTTTTTAACTGTTGTAGCTCATCAGTAATAGCTTTCTTGTTAACCTGAAGATCACTTATCATTTTCTTCAACGCATTCAAGTCAACAACATTACCTTCATCATAAAAGAGTGTGGATATGATTTAGAAAGTCTAAATACTCTATCTTTAGAATAGCCATTTCTATAATTACATATAGCATATTCTCTAAGACCCTCACTCGCCTGAAGTAGGAAATGCTCACAGTCTTCACCAAATAAATGTAATTTTTTTCTTCCTTCTTGAAGAAAATGATGTACAATATCCATCATGTCTGACATTATGTCTGATAATGTGAGATCAGTAACCTGAAAAATTCAACAAATTACCTTATCCCACTTCAATGGGAGACAAGTCTGTCCTATTAGACTTGTATACTCACTTTATTTTATTTCACTCTCTTAGTCTTAGTCAAAGACTTTATATGGTTATCTTGTTTATAATGAAACAAATGATCACTTGAGTACCTGTGGAAAATAATATCTTCTTATCCCAATCAATGTGGGAGACAAGCCTTAAACAGGTCTTTTATACTTCCTTGTAGGGAGCCGCGCTAGCGTAGTGGTTACAACACCGCTCTGGCGACCGGGTGATTCAGGATCAAACCCGGGCGACGGCATTTGAGGATTTTTCGTCGACCGGGAATTGGACTGGATTAACTCGAGACCTGGCAACCACATTTGAAGGAGTGTTGTCGACCAGGGATTGGCGGCTCCTGAGCCGACCCAGCTGCAATGGGTACCTCCGAAATCGGAGAGTATTTGCCTGAATGGCGAGGGACACCTGTCTCTGTACAAGTAAAAAGGGATACTCACGTAAAATCAATGTCAGGTTAGACATAGTAATAACCTGAGATTTCGCCTCGAGTATTAGCGGGCGTACGAAAAAAAAAAAAAAAAAAAAAAAAAAAAAAAAAAAAAAACTTCCTTGTACAGTAATAATAATAATAAAGTACTGGCCTGTACTCTCATATAAGTGTACTCAAAAATACCTCATATATCTTATGTCAACCAAAGACATTTAGGCCTACAAAGGACAATCATAAAGACAATATGAAAACAATTGCAGAAATCAAATTAAATGAAAAAGCTTAACCAAAAATAATGTCACAAAGTATGTGATGATAACTGCAAGGTAATAACAAAACAAATAACGCCACAGTGTATAAACATAAAATGGTGTATAAAAATAAATGACAGAAAAGGGAAGATCTACAAATACAAACAGATCAAACAAAACTAAGGAACACAAATTATTAACAAAAACAACGAAGAAAGGAACACCTCATCACAACTAACAAAAATAGCAACTGATGTTGCATTCAAATTCAATTAAGAAATATGCACCCTACAGAACACTAGTACAAGACCAATGTAACTCGGTATTTCTTGTTCTAGTCACCTCACCAATCGCGCACGAACATATAAACAAGCAACATGTAGACATAAATAGCATAAATGCATATAGCATACAATATATCATTGAATAGTATGTGTTGTGGATAGGGTGTTGCAAAGCAGGCACAGTTTTTTTTTAATGTAAATTAAACTGCCACTTTTAATAAATTTTTAAAATTATTGAACTAATTTATTACAAAGTTTAACAATTAGTATATAGAATATCCACCGATGAAATACAGACTTCTTAGTTCAATAATGCTTTATTTCCTGCCAAATAGTCAACTGTTCAATTCAATACCGATGTGTACTGCTGTCTGTTCTGTTACAAAGATACACAAGCGCTGACCTAGTTCCAGTTTATGCTTGACAGGTCAGGATGACATCGTCTGTAAGTTTGTCCTTCTGGTGTTGATGTGTGTCACATTTAATCAAAATAAACGTTCTTGTAACACTCGGTGACTTCTGAAGATTAAGACTGCGAAGGCTGGACCCAGGGATCTGGCCTACCACTGTAAAGAGCCTGCCAGTCACCACTGTAAAGTGTTGCAACTGTAACGTGTCGGGACTGTAAAGATGTGATTTCTTCTTCTGTATCTTCTCCTTACGCACACCAGTGATGAATATGATGGGTGCTGCAGGTGGAGCAAAGGTCAACTCAACCGACGCAGTGTTATGCAGATATGGAGTGAGAGTGTAACGTGTTAGTTGTGTGAATGGTGGAATGTTCGTATGTTGACCAATATAAGGCACTTATTCACTCATAGCCATAAGACACCAATGCAGACTGCTGTAGTCGTTTCATGCTGTTTAATCAGACACACACTTGGACAGAATGGATACAGTCATAAGTACATGTTGACACGGTAAATCATGGTATTCAAGTAGTAGGTGGCAACATCAGACATATTTCATGCAGCATTCAAATATAATGGCGATACGAGTCCAACATTCAATGTTCTGGTAGACTATCGTCTTATCCTCTAACTAACTGAACGTGTCAGTGGAGATGAGTATGTAAACATAACAAAAGGTTCACTGGCCGAACCCTTTCTTTCTTGGCTAAGTTCTTAAGCTGTATTTATATCAGGTGTTTATACAACGATAGTTAAACCACGATAGTGGGCTTCCATCATAGCAAGATCTCTATACCACTGTCCGATAGTAAGATTGATATTCTGTTCTCTTGACAGTGATGCATTGTGATGACAGTAATACAACATGGCCACCTTCTTGAGTTTCGCTCACTCACTCATAAGAAGGATAAATGATGGGCCGAAGTTAATTCGTAATGTGAATATAAATACTCTCATGAATGTTTCCATACAGTTCTGTATCACTAGGATTGCTTCATGTAATGCATAAGAACTGTTGGCAAACCTGTCATCTTCATCGATATACAAAACGATCCTAGATGTCTGATAACACGGTGTCCATCTAGACCTAACCGAAAATAGAGATCATCAAAAGGGTCTGGTATTATCTGGAGTCCGAATTAAACACAATAAAGTACATGAGGAGAATCTCTGACAATAAACATCTCGTAGAGACACAATCTCTTTCTGAAAGATCATTCACAGATCACTTTCAACCATGTTCCAGGACCAGCCCAAGAAACACACACAGCCATATCAGGCGGCATCATCGAGACTCCCTACGCATCCCTCGAGAAACGAATACCTGCCCCAGAATTCGGCACAAAGAATATAGTCCAACCTAAACATACCAAGATATACAATATAAGACTGAACCTTCTAGTACTAGACAAGTAATTCATATAAATTCAGGCCATAAACATATTGAACAAGATCAATCTATTTTCTGGCCCTAACAAATGAGAAATTACATAAATTTGATATTCATCCGCGAAATCAATATTCAAGCGAGATCATCCACATAATCAAAAGTATAAATCAAATCATGGGTGATATAACTTTGACTGAAACCAAAGTAATCTCTTTTTTCATATCAACTAGTCATGTCGTAATATGTGCGTCACAAATATGTGCGCAACACCCACTTGTTGTGACCTCTTACCAAGAATTTTAATTTTCTCTTGCATCTGATTATGGTTATGGGACAGAAGAGCCAAGTCATCTGCAAAATCCAGATCATCAAGCTGTTTAGTCCGATTCCACTGGATTCCATTTCTGTTGTGTGATGTCAATGTTTTCATAACCCAATCTATTGCTAGTAAGAAAAGAAATGGAGAAAGAGGCATCCCTGTCTCACTCCCATTCTTATCCTAAACAGTGCTGTAAGTTGTCCTTCATGAAGAACTCTGCATGTCATGTCTTCATAGGTCTTCCTTATTAAGTTAATGATCTTCATGGGAACTCCATAATGCCTCATCAGTTTCCAAAGTGATTCTCTGTCTACACTGTCAAATGCCTTTTCGTAATCCATGAATCCGATGTAAAGTAGTGAATTCCATTCCAGACTTTGTTCAACTATTATTCTCAATGTGGCTATCTGGTCTGTACATGATCTGTTTTGTCGAAAACCTGCTTGTTCATCTCTCAGCTGCTTGTCTATGGACTCTTTTAATCTCTCATAGATGATTCTGTTTAATACTTTTCCTGGCACTGATAGTAACATTACTCCTCTATAATTTGTGCACTTTTGTAAATTTCCCTTCTTAGGCAACTTGACCAGATAACCTTCCTTCCATTCTGCTGGTATTTCCTCTCTCTCTCCCAGACTTTGCCAAGTAGTTTGCATAATATCTCTGTAGAGGTATCAATATCTGTTTTGATGGCCTCTGCTGGAATGCCATCTGGACCAGATGCTTTCCCATCTTTCAGAAGCTTTATGGCTTTCTTTATTTCTTCTCTACTTGGTTGTTCACAGCTGATTTGCAGCTCCTCTTCTGCTAGCTGCATGTCTGGGGGATTAGTTGGAGATGGTCTATTGAAAAGTTCCTCAAAATGTTCTGTCCATCTCTTCATTTTTTCTTGTATATTAATAATAATAAATTCTTTAAGCACCAAACACGGCGCATAAGGCAGAAACCAGTGCTCTCCAGGTTGTAGGTTGTGACGCCACTCCTCTTAGCTCTTGCACATTGTTTAATCCCAACGTTCTTCCTTCTCTTATTATTGTTCTTCTGAGTGTTTCTTTTGGTCTTCCTTTTTTCCTCTTACCCTCAGGAACCAAAGTGAGCGCCTGCAATGGTATTCTGTTGTTTTGCATTCGTAGGACATGACCGATATATGACCATCGTCTTTTCCTTATATAGTCGGAGACATATTTCTGCCTAGAGTCTTCTCTTATTTGTCGATTAGTCTTGAATTCTTTCCAACTGATGTTCATGAGTTTTCTAAGACATTTGTTCTCGAATGTATTCAGCTTGTTCTCCAATGATTTTGTTATTTTCCAACTCTCACAGCCGTATGTTAACACTGAGATAACATTTGAATTAAACAGACGAAGCTTGGTATGTATATTCAATGATCGTAATTTCCAAATGTTAGATAATCTATTGAAGGCGCTGGCTGCCAAAGCAATTCTAGTATGAATTTCTCTTGTTGTGTCACCATCTGAGTCATTTTACTGCCTAAATAATTGAAACTTTCAACTTTCTGTAGTTTTTCCCCGTTCAGGATGATATCGAAGGTCTCGTTAGAAAAGTTCATAACTTTAGTTTTAGAGGCATTTATTTGGAGACCTATTTTAACCGAAAGATGACACAAATTATTTACTGCTTCTTGGGATTGTCTGGGTGTTGAACTTAAGAATGCTAAATCATCTGCGAAATCCAGGTCCCCCAGGAATTTTCCAGTATATTACTAAGCAATTTTCCATTCTTATCTTTTATGAGGCCATTTGCTTGCTTATATTCCAACTCTTCAATATACTTCCTCTTGTCTCTTTTGATGTTTCTTCTTACTTCTTTGTTTGCTTCTATGTATACTTCATGAGCCTTGGCTTTGGAGCTTTGGTTTTGCTTCTGTTTAAATCTGCTTTCTTGTTTGTCCTGTCTTCTATCTTGCTAATGGTTTCTGTTGTTGCACATGCTTTGTGCCGATGTTCTGTTTTTCTCAGCACTTCTTCACATGTCTCGTTCCATATACTTTTTACTTGTTGCCAGTGGTCTTCTGTATCTGCTTCATCTTCCAGCTGTTGGAATACTTGGTATTTGTTGGATACTGTGATTAAAAAATGTTTCTCTTATTTCCTGATTTCTTAGATATCCCACACTGTACTGTTGTCTATAGCTATATACTGCAGGTCAGCACATGACAACACCATGACATTTGTCACTTTGTCCTTGTATGAAATACCATGAATGTAGCGTAGACACTGTTGATGGAAGGTATTGATTTTTGATGGACCACCTTCACTGCATATGGATAACTCAATCAGCGCTCTGTTCTCCTCACTTAGATCACACAAGGAGAATCACAGTATACTGTATAAACTCTGTATCATCCACATTGATCCTAATGTGTATACAGGAATCACAGTATATTGTACAAACTCTGTATCATCCACGTTGATCCTAATGTGTGTATACAGGAATCACAGTGTATTGTACAAACTCTGTATCATCCACGTTGATCCTAATGTGTGTATACAGGAATCACAGTGTATTGTACGAACTCTGTATCATCCACGTTGATCCTAATGTGTGTATACAGGAATCACAGTGTATTGTACAAACTCTCTATCATCCACGTTGATCCTAATGTGTGTATACAGGAATCACAGTGTATTGTACAAACTCTGTATCATCCGCATTGATCCTAATGTGTGTATACAGGAATCACAGTGTATTGTACAAACTCTGTATCATCCACATTGATCCAAATGTGTGTATACAGGAATCACAGTGTATTGTACAAACTATGTATCATCCACGTTGATCCTAATGTGTGTATACAGGAATCACAGTGTATTGTACAAACTCTGTATCATCTGCATTGATCCTAATGTGTGTATACAGGAATCACAGTGTATTGTACAAACTCTGTATCATCCACATTGATCCTAATGTGTATATACAGGAATCACAGTGTATTGTACAAACTATGTATCATCCACATTGATCCTAATGTGTGTATACAGGAATCACAGTGTATTGTACAAACTCTGTATCATCCACGTTGATCCTAATGTGTGTATACAGGAATCACAGTGTATTGTACAAACTCTGTATCATCCACGTTAATCCTAATGTGTGTATACAGGAATCACAGTGTATTGTACAAACTCTGTATCATCCACGTTGATCCTAATGTGTGTATACAGGAATCACAGTGTATTGTACAAACTCTATCATCTGCATTGATCCTAATGTGTGTATACAGGAATCACAGTGTATTGTACAAACTCTGTATCATCCACGTTGATCCTAATGTGTGTATACAGGAATCACAGTGTATTGTACAAACTCTGTATCATCCGCATTGATCCTAATGTGTGTATACAGGAATCACAGTGTATTGTACAAACTCTGTATCATCCACATTGATCCTAATGTGTGTATACAGGAATCACAGTGTATTGTACAAACTCTGTATCATCCACGTTGATCCTAATGTGTGTATACAGGAATCACAGTGTATTGTACAAACTCTGTATCATCTGCATTGATCCTAATGTGTGTATACAGGAATCACAGTGTATTGTACAAACTCTGTATCATCCACGTTGATCCTAATGTGTGTATACAGGAATCACAGTGTATTGTACAAACTCTGTATCATCCACGTTGATCCTAATGTGTGTATACAGGAATCACAGTGTATTGTACAAACTCTGTATCATCCATGTTGATCCTAATGTGTGTATACAGGAATCACAGTGTATTGTACAAAATCTGTTTAATCCACGTTGATCCTAATATGTGTATACAGGAATCACAGTGTATTGTACAAACTCTGTATCATCCACGTTGATCCTAATGTGTGTATACAGGAATCACAGTGTATTGTACAAACTCTGTATCATCCATGTTAATCCTAATGTGTGTATACAGGAATCACAGTGTATTGTACAAACTCTGTATCATCCATGTTGATCCTAATGTGTGTATACAGGAATCACAGTGTATTGTACAAACTCTGTATCCTCCACATTGATCCTAATGTGTGTATACAGGAATCACAGTGTATTGTACAAACTCTGTATCATCCATGGTGATCCTAATGTGTGTATACAGGAATCACACATTCTATAAATATTTTTGGTGGTGGGTAGGTTTCCTCATGTTTTTATAAATGTTGCCTGGGCAACGGCAGAATGGCTTACTCTTTATGATTTCACACTGCTGAGGGATTTTTAACTTGCACATTGGGACCTCTTTTCTTTTTTTTGCCCTTATCTGAGAAGGCTAGGCATTTGATCTCACTACCCACGAGATCAGGGCGGAGTATGACATGATTAAGAGTGACAGGTTCTGAAAAAAAATTTCCATCAATTATATTCCTTGTACTGAGAGGGAAACCCCATACTTTTAGAATTAGAGGAGGAAGCTATACTTCTTAGCCATTCCAACCCCAAAATAATAACAGGTATATGATTGAAATTGTGTAACCAGAGAACTACGTGTGTAATTCTTGTTATTGTTACTTAATTACTGTAGTGACAATACTTACTTACTTAGTCATTCCTCTTCTGCTGTGGGGTACAGATGTTTGGAAGAGATAATGCCATGCTTTCCTATCAGAAATCTTCCTCCTGGCCTGGTTCCATTTTTGTTCTTCATCCTTCAGAGATTGTTTAATATTGTCTTTCCAATGGACTCTGGGTTGTCCTTGTGGTCTGGATCCATGGCTCTTTGTTGTAGTGACAATAAGTTATTTAATACCCAGTCAATGTCATATAGAAAGGCAGTTTTTCAGTGTTATATAGAACTGGTTCTGGCATAAGGAAGTTATTTAATACCCAGTCAATGTCATATAGAAAGGCAGTTCTGGCATAAGGAAGTTATTTAATACCCAGTCAATGTCATATAGAAAGGCAGTTCTGGCATAAGGAAGTTATTTA
Organism: Oreohelix idahoensis; assembly: GCA_024509875.1. Classification (NCBI taxonomy): domain Eukaryota; kingdom Metazoa; phylum Mollusca; class Gastropoda; order Stylommatophora; family Oreohelicidae; genus Oreohelix; species Oreohelix idahoensis. The sequence continues at coordinate 709,011 of JAMPIV010006370.1, forward strand.
ATACCCAGTCAATGTCATATAGAAAGGCAGTTCTGGCATAAGGAAGTTATTTAATACCCAGTCAATGTCATATAGAAAGGCAGTTCTGGCATAATAATAATAATAAATTCTTTAAGCACCAAACACGGCGCATAAGGCAGAAACCAGTGCTCTCCAGGTTGTTCGTTGTGACGCCACTCCTCTTAGCTCTTGCACATTATTTAGGCCCAACGTTCTTCCTTCTCTTATTATTGTTCTTCTGAGTGTTTCTTTTGGTCTTCCTTTTTTCCTCTTACCCTCAGGAACCCAAGTGAGCGCCTGTAGTGGTATTCTGTTGTTTTGCATTCGTAGGACATGACCGATATAAGACCATCGTCTTTTCCTTATATAGTCGGAGACATATTTCTGCCTAGAGTCTTCTCTTATTTGTCGATTAGTCTTGAATTCTTTCCAACTGATGTTCATGAGTTTTCTAAGACATTTGTTCTCGAATTTATTCAGCTTGTTCTCCAATGATTTTGTTATTTTCCAACTCTCACAGCCGTATGTTAACACTGAGATAACATTTGAATTAAACAGACGAAGCTTGGTATGTATATTCAATGATCGTAATTTCCAAATGTTAGATAATCTATTGAAGGCGCTAGCTGCCAAAGCAATTCTAGTATGGATTTCTCTTGTTGTGTCACCATCCTGAGTCATTTTACTGCCTAAATAATTGAAACTTTCAACTTTCTGTAGTTTTTTTCCCCGTTCAAGATGATATCAAAGGTCTCGTTAGAAAAGTTCATAGCTTTAGTTTTAGAGGCATTTATTTGGAGACCTATTTTAACCGAGAGATGACACAAATTATTTATTGCTTCTTGGGATTGTCTTGGTGTTGAACTTAAGAATGCTACATCATCTGCGAAATCCAGGTCCCCCAGGAATTTTCCATTTGTCCATTTTATACCCAATTGTTCATTGTGGGTATAGTTTCTCATAACCCAATCAATAGCTATTCCAAAAAGTAGTGGTGACATAATACAGCCTTGTTTCACCCCTGTTTCTACTGTAAACCATTCTGTATTCCCTTTATTTGTTCTAACACAACATCTTGCATTGTCATATAGCGCATAAGGAAGTTATTTAATACCCAGTCAATGTCATATAGAAAGGCAGTTCTGGCATAAGGACATGAGTTATGGACAAGTAGTAAACAGACTGGAAAAACACTAGAGGCTACAGATGTGGTTTTACAGAAGAATGTTAATTCCATAGACAGCTAAAAAGGAGAACGTTCTGAAATGAGCCAATACACAAAGATAGCATTATAGTCATGTTAGAAGACAACAATCAACATTTGTCAGGCATGCTATGAGAAGATGAAAGATGTAGTATACTGTGACAACAGGAAACATTGAGAAAAAAGAGATGGAGGATGACACAGAGAGAAGATACTGGGCAATCATGGCATGGAAATAAGCTAACAAGAGAGTTGATTAATAGTACTAGATATAGAAAGTTGTGGAGAGACATGATCACCAAAGCCACCAGACATTGTACTTGAAGAAGGAAAAGATATGACATGTCAAATACATATTGGCTGAGGTGGAATAACACATCTCCAGTCTATATGTTGTTGTGGAATAATACATTTGTAATGTATTCGTATATGTTGTGATGGAATAACACATCCTCATCTATATGTTGTGGTGGAACTTTGTTGTTAGCACAACAAAGTGATAAATGAGTTGGTTGCAACAATAGACCTGGCAAGGATGAAGGCAAATAGTAAAGCCAGGCTGAGCACCGCAAATGCATACTTTCTGAGGGCAGGAAAGTCAGCACAGCCCAAATCAAGTAAACCAGGTAGCAGTTTACCATCTCTTCTTTACTGTGCAAACGACTGGAGATGGCGGTAGACCTACCTGGATGAGGGGCATATCCAGAGAGTATCAGAAAATCGCGGAGATAGCTGGATATAGTGCTGCACTCTTCAGCATCGCTTCAGGTTATAGTGATTGAAATGACCGTGCCATTTGAATCCAGATTGGATGAGCAACATTCGTTCCAAGCAGCCAAGAATAATGATCTGGCCGCGGATCTGAGACATGATGGGTTCAGTCATGGCTGTTGAGGTGGGTGCAAGAGGGCTCATGGCTGCATCAGTGTATGATTTATTGAAACTGTTGGGGCTGAGGGGACAGTCGAGAACAAGGGCACTGAAGAGGCTTAGTGAAACTGCGGAAAAGGCATCATGCTGGCTGTGGAACAACCACAATGGGCTATGGAACTCGGGACTAAACTCTGCGGTACAAAAAACATCAGGAATATTTCTAAGTCCACAA
>JAMPIV010006371.1:0-145000 GCA_024509875.1 Oreohelix idahoensis
GGGAAATGCCCATAGTGGGAACCCCTTTTGAGAGAGTTGCAGTGGATATTGTTGGACCTCTCACTCGGACCAAGAGGAGGAACAGTTACATCCTTACTCTGGTAGACACTTGTTCTATGTGGGGAGAGGCGGTAGCCCTGTCATCAATCGATTCAAAACATGTGGCAGAGGCATTACTTACTATATTCACAAGGTTAGGATTCCCGCATCAAATCTTGACTGATAATGGCTCTCAGTCCAAGGGGAAGCTAACTGAAGAGGTTTTCAAGTTGTTTCAAGCCAAGCACTTTCATTGTAGTCCGTATCACCCCCAAGGGAACGGCCAGGTAGAGAGGTTCAATGGGACTCTCATTTCTATCCTGAGAAAGCTGGCACATGAGAAACCTGAGACGTGGGACCACTACTTGCCTGCCGCATTGTTTGCCTACCGGGAAGTACCACATAATTCAACTGGAATGGCTCCCGCAACACTCCTATTTGGGAGGCCTGTGGTGAAGTGGGATGTTATAAATATTTATAGGGGACTTAGTGTACTGACTGAGATCAGCTGTGAAGGTATCTATATCTAATAAGTGTAGTGTATTATAGATAACCTTACTTGCTGCCACATATATATATCTCTCAGTCAGAATTATTCTGGAATAGTGTGATGACTACGTTGTATGTCTAGGGTATGTGTATGATGAAGTGTAAGTCATAACAACAACAGACGGATAAACAATTTAATTTATTCCACCACACTTGACAACACTGTGACACTCACATACATATAACACTCTAAAGGATAACTTAAAGGAGTCACTGATAACTTTTCAAATAACAATATGTATTCATTGCTGTTATGAATGAATATGTGTCCTGATTCAATTACAAAGGGAACCAGGAATCACAATCAATTTTACTTACAAGTTATATGTACAGAATTTATCAATATGAATATTGTAATGACATATATTATTAAAAGTATCCTATGTGTGTCAGTTGTGTAGTAGTAATATGAGGTAATACTGGTTTTGTTTTGTTCAAGCTCTGTTGGTATTTGTCATCATGACTTCAATAGTTTGTCTTTAGGGGAACTATTATGGGAGATGTTCTCAGTTCCTGATATTAACACAATTCAATTCCCCTCTTAATGTTATTTTTACAAGGTCATTTTAAGCTGGGGTACATAATTTTGAGCTCAGCTGGCCACATCAGCTTATCTGGCGTGATGGCGGCAGGAACAGACTCCTCTGCTCGACTCTCCCCTCGGCTCTGGAGACACCTCACTGATAGCTAAATGGACCAAGGAGTATGCTGTCCGACTCTGGATTCAGCAAAGCTCTGACCAGGTGCTGCTCAATACCATCAAGACCACGGTCCCTGTAAACAAGAAGGATGTACCTTCTACTTCATAACTAACTTATACTCTCTTTTTACACTGATCACAATACATCACAAACATTGAGTTCAGAGCGTTAGGCCAACTGTCAGCTTCATCTGAAATACTTTATACCAGTATTTACCTCCTTAATGGTTACTACGCCTCTGCACTTCCAGCATTATTTCTGTCTAATCAATAATCTAGGTGTCAGTGTACTGTTTGGCCATTCCATGCCGTTTTACTTTCCTCCGACACCTTCTGTTCAGGCTGGAGCATTATAGGCTTTATATCATGTTTGCTACTGAACTACACATATATACAGGCATAAATTAACAATTCACATTCAATTTTCATTAAAAGATACTGAATGTTTCAAGCTTACCACAATTCATGGAAACAAACACAGATACGTTGATTAGCAATGAATTCTGGCACAAAATACTGGCACAAATTCCCATCTGCTTATGTTCCAGGCTTTTATTTAACACAAATATGAGCTGGCTTCAACGCACTGTTGCTTTATCAAGCTTATTTGCACTAGTGGTCTCGAACTAACGCTCCTAAGTGAGTATATCAGCGAGTCTAGCCAATGGAGCCACGTTTCGACAAGTGTTTGAAAAAAATGTTACCTTTCCACGTCTCCCCTAACAACGATAGATAGTATTTATAGCCCGACCAATCGTGGTTAGTCTTTCATTTGTTGCGCTCCAATCAATTTGGAGTTTACATGGTAGGCTATTTCTGTAACGTAAGGTTTTTTCAAACACGTTATAAAAAAATTTTATGAGCAGAAATGATTTCATGTTGTCAGGCATCCCCACTATTTTATTTTGGTTATAATTTATTAATTCCTGGACTATTTGCGTAACGTTTTACATATTCTTTGTCAGCAAGCCCTAAGGAACCCAAATATCCAAATTTAAAAGAGCTACGTGGCTGCGTTCAAAATATGCAATTTGTTCTACCTCCTGTTTCGAAGATGTGCTGTCTGGGTACTGTAATGTTTTCAAACGTAAACCCATCTATTGTCATCTTTCCTTATAAGCGTTTTTCAGGATTTTAAAACCTAACTCTGGGATGGGTAATGGATTTTATCACTGTTCGTCCGAAAAAGTTAGTGCATGTAGCCTAACACGCGTGATAGTAGTAATTGTGTATCGCGTTACGCTTGTTGGGGGTGGCATTAATAGCGAGACGCGTGTTTAATTTTGCATGCGTTCCTGATTTTATTCGCCCCTCTCTCTTTCTATTTGAGTCCATCTGTTCGTTCGTTTTGGTAACGCAGTATAATTAATGTTAGGATTAATTTAGGTCATTACGCAGTCTGCCTCTCAATGTTTTTCCAAGAAATACAGCACACGTTTCATTGAAGAAAGCGGGTATAATACAGTAAGCTTTTACTATCAACGTGAAAGCGTTACAATTTGCAGACGAAGCAGAAAACAAGGGGGATTTCGAGTACCTTCTTTGTGACAGCACTGTTATTTTACCATTGCTCTTTTTCTTTATTAATTTTATTTGTTAGGCTTCATATTTACCTAATAATTTATATATGTGGATTAGAATATTCCACGACACCTCCCCTCTTAAAACAGACATTATATGTCAGTCCTTTATTCTATATACACATAGAGAAATTTATTATTATTTCTGGGGTTTACGGTGATTCTCATCACACGGATGGCGGCTTAAAAAATCCGCTCCCAAATTGGTTTTTCCAGATATATACTCAATGCTAAAATTATATGGAGCCAAAAGTAAAGACCATCGGAGTAACCTGGAGTTCTCATGCCTAGCCTGTGCTAGAAACGATAAAGGTTTGTGGTCTGTTTGCAACTTAAATGCCTTCCCATATAGATAAATATTGAATTTCTTTATCGCCCATATTACTGCAAGACATTCTTTTTCGCTAGTTGAGTAGTTGATTTCAGCTTTATTCAACTTTCTGCTAGCATATGCCACTGGGCTTAATTCCCCATCCAATGCATCTGATTTCTGTAGTAGAGTTGCACCTAACCCAATATTACTTGCATCCGTCCTTACTATGAATTCTTGACTTAAGTCAGGTAATTTCAAAATGGGTTTACTTGTGAGCTTTTCCTTCAATTCTTGGTAAGTCATTTCACATTGTGGTGTCCATGTAATGCGATCTGGATGTCCTTTACGTGTCAATTCAGTTAACGGTGCACATATGGAATTAAAGTTTTTGATATACTTCTGGTAGAAACCACATAATGAGACAAAGGATCTCACGTCCTTCTTGGTTTGTGGTCTCGGGGCTTTCTGTAGTTTCTCTAAATTCTTTGGGTCAGGGGTCATGTTTCCCTGATAAACTGTGTGTCCCAAAAATTCCAATTCTTTACATCCAACGCAACATTTGGTGGGTCGGGCTGTTAAATTTGCCTCCCTAAGTCGATTAAACAGCATGTTCAGAGAGTCAATGTGTTCCTCAAATGTTTCTGTGGCTATCAGGATATCATCCATGAAATTTGTTATACATGGATTATTCAGAGGGTCCAATAATTTTCTCATCATTCTAGAGAAGACACTAGGCGCATTCTTCAATCCAAATGGCAATCTATTAAACTCATAGTGTCCTTCTGAGGTACTAAAGGCTAGGTATGGTCTAACCTCAGGCTTTACTGGAATCTGATAGTATCCTTTACTCAAATCCACTTTTGAGAAATATTTAGCTTTATTTAGTCTGGCAAACAGCTGAGTTGTATCCGGCAATGGATCCACCTGTCCTTCTGTAATAGCATTCAGTCTCCTGTAATCTATACAGAGTCTATGTTCTCCAGAGGGCTTCCTTAAGAGTACCACACCGGAACTATATGAGGATTCACTGTGCGAAATAATTCCTTCCTTCAACAGATAGTCTATCTCTTCCTTCAAAGCTTTCTCCTTAGCAAACGGAATCGAATATGGTTTCATACAGACAGGTGTGGGGTCTATCAGTTTCATATCATATTCCAATAGGTTTGTATGCCCTGGTCGGTCTGTTAACACCTCTGCATGATTATTTAGAACCTGTTGCACTCTCTCTTTCTGAGTTTTCGTTAAATGTGTACTGATTTTTACCTGTGCTGCTGTCTCACAGGGGTGTAATGGATATTCAAATGATGAAAGTGGTTCCTTTTTCATCTCCATGGCGATGGACAAGGTCAACAAGTGTGTCTCTTCCTGATGTTCTCTTTCCAAATATTTCTTCAGGAGATTCACATGATAGATTTTTTCTTTCCCCTTCTTATCTATCTTATAATTTGTTCTAGATACCTTCTCTAAAACTGTATATGGACCCTGCCATCCAATTTGTAACTTATTCTGACTCCCGGGCAAAAGAAGCAGTACCTTCTCTCCCACAGCCAAATCTCTGTCTTTCGCCTTCCTGTTATAATAGGCAGCATGTTTCTTCCTGGCTTGTTTTAAATTTTCATTGGCAAGTTTCCAGCCAGTTTTCAAACGAGTGGTCAGCTCATTCACATATTGGTATGAAGATGTAATGTTTTCCTCTGCCTTTTCATCAGTCCACGTTCTTAACATAGCTTCGAGTGGACCTTTTATTGGCCTTCCAAACAATAATGTTGCCGGGGCCATACCGGTTGAACTATGGGGTACCTCCCGATAAGCAAAGAGGGCGGCGTGCAGGTACTGGTCCCATGTATCTGGTTTTTCGTGTGCCAACTTTCTCAGGATCGACATCAATGTGCCGTTAAATCTTTCCACTTGGCCGTTCCCTTGGGGATGATACACACTACAATGGAAGTGTTTGGCCTGGAAGATCCTGAAAACTTCTTCAGTTAGTTTCCCCTTGAACTGAGAGCCATTATAAGTCAAGATTTGATTGGGAAAGCCTAACCTTGTGAAAATTGTGAGCAATGCCTCTGCCACATGTTTTGAATCAATCGATGACAGGGCTACTGCCTCTCCCCACATAGAACAAGTGTCCACCAGAGTCAGAATGTAGCTGTTCCTTCTCTTGGTTCGGGTGAGAGGTCCCACAAGATCCACGGCAACTCTCTCAAAGGGTGTTCCCACTATGGGCATTTCCCCCAGAGTTGCTGGTGCAGTCCAATGTTTAGGTGCTACTCGTTGGCACTCTGGACAGGATTTTACATATCGTTTGATATCTTCAGTTATTCCTGGCCAGAAATAGTGACAAGCTATTCGCTGTCCTGTTGCGCTGATTCCCATATGACCACTGAAGGGAATCGCATGCCCTAGTTCCAACACTTTAGTCCTATATGAAGTGGGAAGGACCAGCTGTCCGTGACCATTGGATTCAGATCCAGCCTTCCTATATATCAGTTTGTTCTTCATATAAAACTCTCCCTTGCCTGGAGGTGTATGAGATTTGGGCAACTTCTTGAAACATGGCTTGAGTGTTTTGTCCTCAGCCTGTGCCTTCCTCATCTCATCTGGGTGAGTATTTATGGGATTATCCTCCTCCTTCTTTGACTGTGATCTGGTCTGCACTGTTGCCAATATCACAGGTCTCTTGGGATTCCCCAAGAAGACATATCTACACCCCAATATTAGAGGGTAGATTGGCTCATTTATCACTGCTGCTTTTATGATTCCTTCCACATATCGCGTTTTCACTTTTATTCGGGCGACGGGAAGTGTCATGGTAGCTACATCCTTGGTTGCAGTTTGAATCTCCACTGTTTCTGTGGTGTATTGATCGGCCTGCCCCAGGTGAGACTTTTCTTTCATCATATTTCCTTTCATCGAATTGTGGGAATTTATTTTTATTTTCATACCGTGGCCTATCAAATTGGTGCTTACCTTTATTTTGATCCTTAGGATCAAATTTATTAAAGTTCTGTGGTGCCCTAAAGTTATCCACTTGTTTCTTTTTATTACCTGTTACCTCTGCTTGAGCTGCTTGATACCTTTCAGCAACATTTAGCAACTCATCCAGCCTCTCTGCACCTTGTTCCATGAGAAACTTTCTCAGGTCTGGAGCCATGGACTCTCTTAATTGCTCTATAAGGACCATTTCCTTAAGATCTTGGGTTTTCCCCAGAGAAGTCCATTTCTCCAAGTATGTCTCTATTCGTGCAGAGAACTGGTGATAGGTTTCACCTGACAGTAGTTTAGCATTCCTAAATTTTTTCCTATAAAATTCTGCATTCTTTTCATACCTTAACAAAAGAGCCTGCTTTAGCATGTCATAATTTTCCTGATCACCTCTGCTCATTTTTGCAAAAACTTCATAAGCTGCCCCACGAAGTCCCTGAGATAACTTTAAGCTCCACCTTTCTCTCTCTAACCCATACGTGGTAGCTAATAGTTCATACCTATTTAGGTAGCTCTCTATATCATCGTCTTTCTCAACAAAATGATCTAAATGAAAATTCATAGCTGAGGTTGAGGCTCCTTGGCTAGCAGTGGCATCAGAGGCAAAGGGACTGGCACCATTTTCAGGAGCATGGCCCTGAAACTCAAACTCCCTTATTCGTAACTCATGTTCCCTTTGTAATCTCTTCTCCTCCTTTTCTGCTTCCCTTTCTGCAGCTAATCTCTTGTCTTCCCTTTCTGCAGCTAATTTCTTCTCTTCCCTTTCTGCAGCCTGTCTTCTTTCCTCGGCTTCCAATGCTTTAGCCTCTTTGTCAGCCTCAATCTGCAACCTCTTAGTCTCAGCCTCAGCATGCAACCTCTTAGTCTCAGCCTCTAACTTTCTTTCGGCCTCTTTTTGTAATCTTCTTTCTTCGCGTTCAATAAATTTGTCACATTCCGTAGTGACATAGGCAACCATAACTTGCCCATCTAATCCTAACTCTTTTGCAGTCTGTACAGCAGCAGATCGAAACTTGGCCAGGTCCGCCATTGTCTATCAGGTAAATTTCTACAATGTCTAACCAACAATTTAATCTCTAAATATATCTAATGGACAACACAGGCACCGTGAGCTCAACCTTATTTAATTCCACCCAAGGATACCTTTTAATTCTTATATTCCCTGAAGTGAATTACCCCCAATATTTTTAATAGGGAAAGATTCAAAATCCCGGACGAGCCCCCAATATATGTGGTGAAGTGGGATGTTATAAATATTTATAGGGGACTTAGTGTACTGACTGAGATCAGCTGTGAAGGTATCTATATCTAATAAGTGTAGTGTATTATAGATAACCTTACTTGCTGCCACATATATATATATATCTCAGTCAGAATTATTCTGGAATAGTGTGATGACTGCGTTTGTAGTGGTATTGATGGTTTTGTATGATGATGATGGTACTACATGTAAATTGTATGAGGCCAGCTGTGAAGGCTCCTGAGATAAAATGTAATTGAGAATTGTCAGAAGGCCTTTCTTGCTACCACTACGACCTCACACTTAATTTTTTTTTTTTATTGAATGTAGCTACGTAAAGTGTCTAGGGTTATGATGTGTACTGTGGTGTGATAGTTATAAATATACCCATAGATATTTAACAAGACTAATAAGATTAACAAGTGTTAAAATACACTGAACTAACTCACGTGTGTAAAGTTTTTGATATAATTATATTACATTTATTTGTTCTGGATCAAGTTTTATTTTGACCAGAACTTGTTTTAAAAAGAAGGATTTAAAATTTATGAAAATTATGCATGGAATGTTACATAATAAATGCAAAAGTGTACATATTTAAGTACTAGAATAGTTAGTTTTATTAAAATGTTCTGGTAGTCAGCTACTAAGGAGGATATTTATTGTCTGTGCTGTTGGGGTGGTCTCATCACACCTGTCTATATTGACTACCCAGTGTCCAGAAAATGGTGGGAATTTTTATGGGGTATCTGCAACTAAATGGGGTTGGTGAATATCCAGCAGACCAGAGGCTCACTCATCTGGTATTTGTAGCTCTGGTGCTGAAATCAGGCGGTCCCACCTCTCCGTGCTGGCGGGCACTAATGGTGGTCTCTGTCACAAGGACTGCACAGATACACTTGTGTAAATCACCACCCGAGTAGATACTGCTTCGTTGGCGACAGAAACTCGCAGCTCTGCAATCAAAGTATGGGCCATGTGTCAAAATCTATTCTCTACCCACGTCTGGACACCACACTGACACAACAACCACATTATACAGACAGGTCAGATCTCTCTGACCAAACAGCACAGTTACCATGGTGGGTTTACATCCGATAGATCCTCCCAGACTATAGATTCTGAAAAATAATTATTAGTTTTCTACCCTAAAAGAGGATAGGTAATATGTTTCCTTATTCTCAACTCTTGATCGGTCTTGCATAATCCTTGCTGGTGTTTAGGTACATTGTTAGTCCCTAGACCCTGACTTGGGCGGGGGGTCTAGAGCAAAATCCCTACTTGTTTGTAAGGCTAGATTATGATATGGCAGTATCAAATCACTCGAACATGAAACAATATTCAAAATATATAAAGAAATAATTTCAATCTTACCAGATTATGAATAATTAACACAGAAGTGCTAGCAAAACTCAGCTGAGCTGCTGGCTATAGGATGGCGTCCCTAAATTTAACTCACTGTCTTTCATATGGGAAAACACCACACTTTAAAATCTGTGTCTAACACTGAACAATTATTGAAGAATGACCCCAAATGCGCTCTAAGCGCTAATAATATGATTGTCTGTGGCCAATCACTGCCGAGGTTTATTTTTAATTTCAAATTTCCTCACTAAAGTCATTTCAGTCAAGCTTCAGTCACGTATGGATGGTTATCTGTTAGTCTGTCCGTCTCTACTTGTGTTTTCTACAAAATTGTGCTCGATTTTTGACCCAACCGTTCTCTCCCCTTCAAATTTTTGTTGTAAAAAGTTATATTTAGACACAGCTTCCACCAATGTCCCTTCACTTCTATGCTAAGTAAATTTGAACACCTGCGTCCCCAAGGTCGTGTTTTTGTGTGCAAATAACGATATGTTAGATTCAATGCAGTCTGTGGCTGATGTAAACTACACTGTCTTTTGTCATTATTTTCAATATTATCTATCCGTCTGTAAAATTAAGACCATATTCGTTCACTGCTCAGAATAGGCCATCTGGCCAGCTAATTTTTATATTCCTAACATTAATATTAAGAAAAATTTACTTTTTAATTTTTGTAATTTTTTTTCAGACATCTGCGTTCTTCCGCTCAAATTCAAATCAAGCGCTTGGTATCGCAAAACGTCCAATTCCGTACCTCGTGTCAATTTGGGGGACTTGAATTTTTTTTTACTTTCATCCATTTCCCCCCCCCCCCCCCCCCCCCCCCCCCCCCCCCCAATTGCGTCTCTTTAGCCTTTCCAGTCATATTTTTTTTTTCCTTTTGATACTCCGTTCCCCTCCGGTCTAGCAAGTCAATTTTATGGGGGATGATGACCCGCGGTCTAGGCGATCATGTACATCAGCAGCCTACGCATTATGTTTTTTATCCTTAAATGTTATCCTTGGAGGAATTTTACCGTTGTATCTCTGTCAATTTCACTACACATCTCCCCACCTGAAAACATGCCTATGGCAAGTTCCAAAACCAGCGATACACATAGGTAAAATTACTCCTCCCGTCTGCCATTACTCTAATTTTGATCACAGGGGTGCCGACTGAGGAAATCTGCACCGACATTCAATTTGCCTGGGATATATTGGATACTAAACTGATAAGGTTGAAGCAATAAAGACCACCTCAGCAATCTTGCGTTTTCATGCTTAGCCTGAGACAAGAACACGAGAGGCTGATGATCCGTCTCCACCACAAATGTCCTACCATACAGATAGATTTGAAACTTCTTTATTGCCCAGATTAATGCTAAACATTCTTTTTCGCTTGTGGAGTATCCTTGTTCCGCCTTATTCAATTTGCGGCTTGCATAAGCGACTGGTTTCAGTTCCCCATCAGGTGAAGATGATCTTTGCAACAAAGCCCCTCCAAGTCCTACATTACTTGCATCGGTTCTTAAGACAAAGTCCTGTGTCAAATCAGGCAGTTTGAGAATAGGCTTGCTAGTGAGTTTTTCCTTTAACTCTTGGAACGCTAATTCACATTGTGCAGTCCAAATAATTTTATCTGGAAGTCCCTTGCGAGTCAGATCAGTCAGAGGAGCACAAATGGCGTTAAAATTTTTGATGTATTTCTGATAAAATCCGCATAACGACACGAATGATCGCACGTCCTTTTTGGTTTGCGGCCTAGGTGCTCTCTGCAGTTTTTCCAAGTTCTTAGGATCAGGGGTCATATTACCCTGATATACAGTGTGCCCCAAGAATTCCAACTCTTTGCATCCAATACAACATTTTGTTGGCCTAGCAGTCAAGTTCGCCTCCCGAAGTCTATCAAACAACATCTCCAGAGCTTCAATGTGTTCTTCAAATGTCTCTGTGGCGACGAGTATATCATCCATGAAATTCGTGATACATGGGTTATTCAGGGGGTCCAACAATTTTCGCATCATCCTTGAAAACACACTCGGAGCATTTTTCAGTCCGAATGGTAGCATATTGAATTCATAATGTCCATCCGAAGTGCTAAAAGCCAAATAAGGTCTCACTTCAGGCTTCACTGGGATCTGGTAATAGCCTTTACTAAGATCCACCTTTGAAAAGTATTTTGCCTTGTTCAGTCTGTCAAATAGCTGTTTTGTGTCTGGTAATGGATCCACTTGTCCTTCTGTGACAGCATTCAGTTTCCTGTAATCTATGCACAGTCTGTGTTCCCCAGACGGTTTCCTCAACAAAACGACACTAGAACTAAAAGATGATTCACTGTGCGAAATAATCCCCTCCTTCAATAAATAATCTATTTCTTCCTTTAATGCCTTCTCCTTCGCGAACGGAATAGAATAGGCTCTCATACAGATTGGGTTTGAGTCTACCAGTTTCATGTCATACTGTAGCAAATTTGTATGGCCTGGTTTATCTGTTAATACATCTGTATGTTCTTCCAGAACTTGTTGAACTCTCTCCCTCTGGTTTTTAGTCAGGTGCTTACTGACTTTTACCTGTGCTGCTGTTTCACAAGGATGTAATGGGTATTCATGTGAGGTGAGTGGTTCTTTTTGCATCTGGGTTGCAATAGCCAAGGTCAATAAGGGGGTGCTTTCCTGGAGTGGTCTGTCCAGATACTTCTTTAACAGGTTTACATGATAAACTTTTTCCTTCCCCTTTTTGTCAATTTTATAGTTTGTTCTAGACACCTTCTCTAGAACCGTATATGGACCTTGCCAACCGATTTGTAATTTATTCTGGCTTCCCGGTAGTAGAAGCAGCACCTTCTCTCCGACTGCCAGTTCCCTGTCCTTTGCCTTCCTATTAAAATATGCTGCATGTTTCTTCCTGGCTTGTTTCAAATTATCATTTGCCAGTTTCCATCCAGCTTTCAAACGAGTGGTCAGTTCGTTCCCATATTGATAAGATGAGGTAACAGTCTCTTCCGCCTTCTCATCTGTCCAGGTCCTTAATAGAGTTACATCTGGATCTTTAATTTATCATACTTATTTTTCATGGAACTCATCTGGTCCCGTCCATTAGAAGCTTTATAATGAGGACTTTTCTTCCTAGAATCATCACTCACAAATCGACCACTACCAATTTTTCTCTGGGGTTTGTCTCCCCACTTAAGATTGTTTATGAGAGATCTTCGCTCTCTTGTCTGTTCCTCCAGTTTATATAAGTCTGACCGAGGGATTGTCATCCTATCCTGGGTTAAATTTCTTCTTTGTACTCTTCGCATAGCGGCCATGTTAATCCATTCAAGTGAAGACTGGGTGTGAAAAGGGGGCTCCCATTCCACTTTGTCTACCCGTGTATAATTAGTTTTCCTTTCAGGCCTAAAGTTGCCCCGTGGCGGTTCTAGGTCCTGCACATATTTTCCCTTTGTGGGTGTTCCCTCATGAAATACGCCACATGCTTCTACAAAGTTTTCAACATCGACATTTACGTCGGGCCAATAGTATTTTAGAGCAATCTTTTGGCAGATGGTACCGACTTTCTCATGGTCACCATCTTTTCCAACATGTAAGCTCCTTATCAAATTTGCCCTATATCTCTTGGGTAGAACTAACTGTCCGTGACCAGTGGATCTAGTTCCTGTCTTCCTGTATAAGAGTTTGTTCTTCATGAAATATTCCCCCTTGCTCGGAGGTGTGTGGCATTTGGGTAATTTTTTAAAACATGGCTGGAGTGTCCTATCCTCAGCCTGCGCCTTCCTCATCTCCTCTGGATGAGCGTTTATAGGTTCACCTTCTTCCTCCTTCTTCTGTGACCTGGTCTGCACTGTCGCCATGATCACAGGTTTCTCGGGATTCCCCAAGAAGACGTATCTACACCCCAATATCAGAGGGTAGATTGGTTCATCTATCACTGCTGCTCTGATTTCTCCTTCCACATAGCGAGTTTTCACCGTTATCCTTGCGATGGGAAGTGTCATGAGTGGTATGTCCTTAGTCGCCCCTTGTATTTCCACTGTTTCTGTAGTATACTGACTTGGGTCCACTAGGCTAGACTTCACAACTGAATCATAATCCAAACCTGTATCATAAAGGCACCTTATGGTGACCCCATTACAAATAACATCCTCACAAACTGGGGGGTGATAAGGTTCCTGTTGTCCCTTAGGATTAACCTTTAATCTTTGCGTCCCCGACTTCATTGCAGCAATGTTTGAAGGTTTCCTTCTACAAAATTCGGTGTTATGGTTATCCTTCTTGCACCATTTACACCATCTTTTCCCTTGGTTCAACGGTTTTCTTTCATTGAACTTTTGGTCATTGAACTGTGAGTTTCTGTCGCGATAGTCATTTCTTGGCCGCTCAAAGTTTGTCCTACCTTTATTTCCCTGCTCTCTATTATCAAATTTATTAAATTGCTGTGGAGCTTTAAAATTGTCTATGTGCTTCTTCTTAGCACCACTTACCTCTGCCTGGGCTGCCTGATACCTCTCAGCAACATTTAAAATTTCCCCCAACTTCTCTGCACCTTGTTCCATGAGAAATTTTCTCATGTCTGGAGCCATGGACTCTCTCAATTGTTCAATCATGATCATTTCTTTAAGATCTTGGGTCTTCCCCAGAGCCGTCCATTTCTCCAAATAGGTTTCTAGTCTGGCCGAGAATTGGTGGTATGTCTCCCCAGACAACAGTTTGGCATTTCTAAATTTCTTACGATAAAATTCACCATTCTTCTCGTACCTTAATAACAAAGCCTGCTTTAACATGTCATAATTGTCTTGGTCTTCCCTGTTCATTTTGGCAAATACTTCATAAGAAGCACCCCTCAATCCCTGTGATAGCTTTAAACTCCACCTCTCTCGCTCTAACCCATATGTAGTAGCTAATAACTCAAAACGTCCTAGGTACCCCTCTATGTCATCGTCTTTCTCAACAAAATGGTCTAAATGAAACCCCATAGCTGAGTTTGAGGCTCCCATACTGGGCGTAGCATCTGAGGCAAAAGGGCTGGCACCATTTTCAGGAGCCGGGCCTTGTAATTCCAGCTCCCTTAGTCGTAATTCATGCTCCCTCTGCAACCTTCTATCTTCTGCTTCCCTTTCGGCCTTTTTATCTTCTGCCTCCCTTTCGGCAGTCAACCTTTTTTCGTCTGCCTCCCTTTGCTGTCGTTTTTCTTCTGCCTCAATCTGCAGCCTCTTAATTTCTCTATCAGCCTCAATTTGTAATCTCTTTTCTTCAGCTAACCTGTCAGCCTCTAATTTTCTTTCAGCCTCTTTTTCTAATCTCCTTTCTTCCCGTTCAATATATTTATCACATTCAGTCGTTACGTATTGAATTAAAATTTGACCATCCATCCCCATCTCCTTCGCAGTGAGCACAGCAGCTGATCTAAACTTTGCTAGCTCAGCCATACTTTTTAGACAATATAATAATATACAAGCTAAGTACTTCTTATGACTATAATCTAACTAATTCTAACTAACCAGTTAACTAATTAATTATTACTGGCTGTGAAGATTCACCAACTTTTATCTGCAGGGACACTTTTACTTTTTAAAGGAAATTTTACAATTTATTTCCCTACTTTTATTTCTCCCACCAGGAGATCTTAATATTACTGTTGGGCTAATTATCCCTGGACAAGACCCCAATATATGTAGTGGTATTGATGGTTTTGTATGATGATGATGGTACTACATGTAAATTGTATGAGGCCAGCTGTGAAGGCTCCTGAGATAAAATGTAATTGAGAATTGTCAGAAGGCCTTTCTTGCTACCACTACGACCTCACACTTAATTTTTTTTTTTTTATTGAATGTAGCTACGTAAAGTGTCTAGGGTTATGATGTGTACTGTGGTGTGATAGTTATAAATATACCCATAGATATTTAACAAGACTAATAAGATTAACAAGTGTTAAAATACACTGAACTAACTCACGTGTGTAAAGTTTTTGATATAATTATATTACATTTATTTGTTCTGGATCAAGTTTTATTTTGACCAGAACTTGTTTTAAAAAGAAGGATTTAAAATTTATGAAAATTATGCATGGAATGTTACATAATAAATGCAAAAGTGTACATATTTAAGTACTAGAATAGTTAGTTTTATTAAAATGTTCTGGTAGTCAGCTACTAAGGAGGATATTTATTGTCTGTGCTGTTGGGGTGGTCTCATCACACCTGTCTATATTGACTACCCAGTGTCCAGAAAATGGTGGGAATTTTTATGGGGTATCTGCAACTAAATGGGGTTGGTGAATATCCAGCAGACCAGAGGCTCACTCATCTGGTATTTGTAGCTCTGGTGCTGAAATCAGGCGGTCCCACCTCTCCGTGCTGGCGGGCACTAATGGTGGTCTCTGTCACAAGGACTGCACAGATACACTTGTGTAAATCACCACCCGAGTAGATACTGCTTCGTTGGCGACAGAAACTCGCAGCTCTGCAATCAAAGTATGGGCCATGTGTCAAAATCTATTCTCTACCCACGTCTGGACACCACACTGACACAACAACCACATTATACAGACAGGTCAGATCTCTCTGACCAAACAGCACAGTTACCATGGTGGGTTTACATCCGATAGATCCTCCCAGACTATAGATTCTGAAAAATAATTATTAGTTTTCTACCCTAAAAGAGGATAGGTAATATGTTTCCTTATTCTCAACTCTTGATCGGTCTTGCATAATCCTTGCTGGTGTTTAGGTACATTGTTAGTCCCTAGACCCTGACTTGGGCGGGGGGTCTAGAGCAAAATCCCTACTTGTTTGTAAGGCTAGATTATGATATGGCAGTATCAAATCACTCGAACATGAAACAATATTCAAAATATATAAAGAAATAATTTCAATCTTACCAGATTATGAATAATTAACACAGAAGTGCTAGCAAAACTCAGCTGAGCTGCTGGCTATAGGATGGCGTCCCTAAATTTAACTCACTGTCTTTCATATGGGAAAACACCACACTTTAAAATCTGTGTCTAACACTGAACAATTATTGAAGAATGACCCCAAATGCGCTCTAAGCGCTAATAATATGATTGTCTGTGGCCAATCACTGCCGAGGTTTATTTTTAATTTCAAATTTCCTCACTAAAGTCATTTCAGTCAAGCTTCAGTCACGTATGGATGGTTATCTGTTAGTCTGTCCGTCTCTACTTGTGTTTCTACAAAATTGTGCTCGATTTTTGTCCCAACCGTTTTCTTCTCTTCAAATTTTTGTTGTAAAAAGTTATATTTAGACACAGCTTCCACCAATGTCCCTTCACTTCTATGCTAAGTAAATTTGAACACCTGCGTCCCCAAGGTCGTGTTTTTGTGTGCAAATAACGATATGTTAGATTCAATGCAGTTTGTGGCTGATGTAAACTACACTGTCTTTTGTCATTATTTTCAATATTATCTATCCGTCTGTAAAATTAAGACCATATTCGTTCACTGCTCAGAATAGGCCATCTGGCCAGCTAATTTTTATATTCCTAACATTAATATTAAGAAAAATTTACTTTTTAATTTTTGTAATTTTTTTTCAGACATCTGCGTTCTTCCGCTCAAATTCAAATCAAGCGCTTGGTATCGCAAAACGTCCAATTCCGTACCTCGTGTCAATTTGGGGGACTTGAATTTTTACTTTCCTCCATCCCCCCCAATTGCGTCTCTTTAGCCTTTCCAGTCATATTTTTTTTTTCCTTTTGATACTCCGTTCCCCTCCGGTCTAGCAAGTCAATTTTATGGGGATGATGACCCGCGGTCTAGGCGATCATGTACATCAGCAGCCTACGCATTATGTTTTTTATCCTTAAATGTTATCCTTGGAGGAATTTTACCGTTGTATCTCTGTCAATTTCACTACAACGTTGTATGTCTAGGGTATGTGTATGATGAAGTGTAAGTCATAACAACAACAGACGGATAAACAATTTAATTTATTCCACCACACTTGACAACACTGTGACACTCACATACATATAACACTCTAAAGGATAACTTAAAGGAGTCACTGATAACTTTTCAAATAACAATATGTATTCATTGCTGTTATGAATGAATATGTGTCCTGATTCAATTACAAAGGGAACCAGGAATCACAATCAATTTTACTTACAAGTTATATGTACAGAATTTATCAATATGAATATTGTAATGACATATATTATTAAAAGTATCCTATGTGTGTCAGTTGTGTAGTAGTAATATGAGGTAATACTGGTTTTGTTTTGTTCAAGCTCTGTTGGTATTTGTCATCATGACTTCAATAGTTTGTCTTTAGGGGAACTATTATGGGAGATGTTCTCAGTTCCTGATATTAACACAATTTAATTCCCCTCTTAATGTTATTTTTACAAGGTCATTTTAAGCTGGGGTACATAATTTTGAGCTCAGCTGGCCACATCAGCTTATCTGGCGTGATGGCGGCAGGAACAGACTCCTCTGCTCGACTCTCCCCTCGGCTCTGGAGACACCTCACTGATAGCTAAATGGACCAAGGAGTATGCTGTCCGACTCTGGATTCAGCAAAGCTCTGACCAGGTGCTGCTCAATACCATCAAGACCACGGTCCCTGTAAACAAGAAGGATGTACCTTCTACTTCATAACTAACTTATACTCTCTTTTTACACTGATCACAATACATCACAAACATTGAGTTCAGAGCGTTAGGCCAACTGTCAGCTTCATCTGAAATACTTTATACCAGTATTTACCTCCTTAATGGTTACTACGCCTCTGCACTTCCAGCATTATTTCTGTCTAATCAATAATCTAGGTGTCAGTGTACTGTTTGGCCATTCCATGCCGTTTTACTTTCCTCCGACACCTTCTGTTCAGGCTGGAGCATTATAGGCTTTATATCATGTTTGCTACTGAACTACACATATATACAGGCATAAATTAACAATTCACATTCAATTTTCATTAAAAGATACTGAATGTTTCAAGCTTACCACAATTCATGGAAACAAACACAGATACGTTGATTAGCAATGAATTCTGGCACAAAATACTGGCACAAATGCCCATCTGCTTATGTTCCAGGCTTTTATTTAACACAAATATGAGCTGGCTTCAACGCACTGTTGCTTTATCAAGCTTATTTGCACTAGTGGTCTCGAACTAACGCTCCTAAGTGAGTATATCAGTGAGTCTAGCCAATGGAGCCACGTTTCGACAAGTGTTTGAAAAAATGTTACCTTTCCACGTCTCCCCTAACAACGATAGATAGTATTTATAGCCCGACCAATCGTGGTTAGTCTTTCATTTGTTGCGCTCCAATCAATTTGGAGTTTACATGGTAGGCTATTTCTGTAACGTAAGGTTTTTTTCAAACACGTTATAAAAAAATTTTATGAGCAGAAATGATTTCATGTTGTCAGGCATCCCCACTATTTTATTTTGGTTATAATTTATTAATTCCTGGACTATTTGCGTAACGTTTTACATATTCTTTGTCAGCAAGCCCTAAGGAACCCAAATATCCAAATTTAAAAGAGCTACGTGGCTGCGTTCAAAATATGCAATTTCTTCTACCTCCTGTTTCGAAGATGTGCTGTCTGGGTACTGTAATGTTTTCAAACGTAAACCCATCTATTGTCATCTTTCCTTATAAGCGTTTTTCAGGATTTTAAAACCTAACTCTGGGATGGGTAATGGATTTTATCACTGTTCGTCCGAAAAAGTTAGTGCATGTAGCCTAACATGCGTGATAGTAGTAATTGTGTATCGCGTTACGCTTGTTGGGGGTGGCATTAATAGCGAGACGCGTGTTTAATTTTGCATGCGTTCCTGATTTTATTCGCCCCTCTCTCTTTCTATTTGAGTCCATCTGTTCGTTCGTTTTGGTAACGCAGTATAATTAATGTTAGGATTAATTTAGGTCATTACGCAGTCTGCCTCTCAATGTTTTTCCAAGAAATACAGCACACGTTTCATTGAAGAAAGCGGGTATAATACAGTAAGCTTTTACTATCAACGTGAAAGCGTTACAATTTGCAGACGAAGCAGAAAACAAGGGGGATTTCGAGTACCTTCTTTGTGACAGCACTGTTATTTTACCATTGCTCTTTTCTTTATTAATTTTATTTGTTAGGCTTCATATTTACCTAATAATTTATATATGTGGATTAGAATATTCCACGACAAGGCCTATAAAAGGTCCGTTGGAAGCTTTGCTAAGGACCTGGACAGATGAGAAGGCAGAGGAGACTGTTACCTCATCATACCAATATGTGAACGAACTGACCACTCGTTTAAAAACAGTTGGAAACTGGCAAATGAAAATTTGATACAAGCCAGGAAAAAGCATGCTGCTTATTATAATAAAAAAGCGAAGGATCGAGAACTTGCTGTAGGGGAGAAGGTACTTCTTCTATTGCCCGGCAGCAGCAGTAAACTTCAGATCGGATGGCAAGGTCCATATACAGTTTTGGAAAAGGTATCCAGAACAAATGATAAGATAGACAAAAAGGGAAAGGAGAAAGTCTATCATGTGAACCTTTTGAAGAAATATCTGGACAGACAAATCCAGGAGGGATCACATTTAATGGCCTTGTCTATAGCAACCGAGATGAAGAATGAACCTCTCTCCTCGGTTGAATACCCACTGAAAACCAGTGAAACGTTTGCACAGGTGAAAATCAGTAATCACCTGACAAAAGGACAGAGGGAGAAGGTTCAACAGGTCCTTGAGAAACATACAGATGTGCTAACTGATAAACCGGGGCACACAAATTTGTTGTCATATGATATGAAACTACTAGACCCAGCACCCATCTGTATGAGGCCTTATTCTATTCCGTTCGCTAAGGAAAAAGCTTTGAAAGAGGAGATTGATTATATGTTAAAAGAAGGGATTATTTCTCACAGTGAGTCTCCTTACAGTTCCTGTGTGGTTCTGTTGCGGAAACCATCAGGAGAACATAGACTGTGCATAGATTACAGGAAACTGAATGCTGTCACAGAAGGTCAGGTGGATCCATTACCTGATACTACTCAACTTTTTGCCAGGCTGAACAAGGCAAAATATTTTCTAAGGTGGATCTTAGCAAAGGCTATTACCAGATTCCAGTAAAGCCTGAGGTTCGACCTTATTTGGCATTTAGCACCTCGGAAGGTCATTATGAGTTCAACATATTACCATTTGGTTTGAAAAATGCCCCGAGTGTGTTTTCTAGGATGATGCGAAAATTGCTGGATCCCCTGAAAAATCCATGTATTTCGAATTTTATGGATGATATCCTCATTGCTACGGAAACATTTGAGGAACACGTTACCTCTTTGAATATGCTGTTTGATAGACTCAGAGAGGCTAACATAACCGCTAGGCCAACCAAATGCTGTATTGGTTGTAAAGAGTTGGAATTCTTGGGACATACAGTACATCAGGGTAGCATGACCCCTGATCCCAAGAATCTGGAAAAACTAAAAAGAGCACCTAGACCACAAACAAAAAAAGATGTGCGATCTTTCGTGTCTCTGTGTGGTTTTTACCAAATATATATCAAACATTTTATTTCTATATGTGCTCCTTTGACCGATTTAACTCGCAAAGGTCCACCTGATACTATAATTTGGACAGCACAGTGTGAATTGGCTTACCAGGAGTTAAAAGAGAAACTTACAAGCAGGCCAGTGTTGCAATTGCCTGACTTGACTAAAGAATTTATTGTGAGAAGTGACGCAAGCAATGTAGGCCTGGGCGCTACATTATTGCAAAGGTCTTCCTCACAAGATGGGGAATTGAACCCAGTCGCTTATGCTAGTCGCAAATTGAACAAGGCGGAAAAAAATTACTCAACCAGTGAAAAAGAATGTCTCGCTTTAATATGGGCTATAAAGAAATTCCAAATTTTTTTATATGGCCGGACATTTGTGGTCCAAACGGATCATTCTCCCCTCGTGTTCTTGCCACAGGCCAAGCATGAAAAATCTAGATTATTGAGATGGTCTCTCTTGTTGCAACCATACTCATTTTTAATAGAATACATTCCCGGCCCTTTGAACGTTGGCGCAGACTTTCTGAGCAGACATCCGTATGATGAAGATCAGAAAAACGAGTAAGACTTCATGGAGCTAAGTTATCTCGCATATTATAACCTGCAAATGAATGCATGTTTTAGGATGGGAGGTGTGTAGCAAAATATGCGAGAAAAAACGCTCAATTCAGTACGATTTAGGCATAAAACGATAATAAATACATTAGCCCGCATGTGTCTGACGGTTGTCATCTTCGAAGCCAGCACCGCTGCCTTTTGCACAGTGCTAAGCCTAGAGAACGATTTCACGGAAAAAAGTCTGACACGCTTTAGTTTCGTTTTCGAGAAACACTAATAATATTTAACTTTGCCCAATCTGCTGTATACACTTTGTAGTCTAGCCCTACAATTAACTATTGGCAGAAGAGTGCCGCAATATAGCTATCTGAAGTAACACTTTCTGTCAACTTTGTAGCAAAATTAGTAGAAATCCTTACACTTTTTGGTAATATTACACGATACAATGCTAACTAGTAACGCAAATCTTAAACCCGCCCCGTCTAACCCCCGCTTCGCACACAGTCTGCAACGCATATATTCACACTGCGAAAAAGCCAGCCAAGGCATAACCACGCAGACAGTTTTATTTCCTCCTAAGTGGTAGCATTTCTGATGTAACTAAAACAAGTTAGTTATTTGAAAAAATACATGCTCGCAAGACGAAGAAGAGGAAAGATGGCGGACTTGTGAAAAATTTTAGTTGACGATGGACGATGAAATAAATTGGAAATTTTAAACCATTAGGAAGTTCCCCATAAGAATTATATGGTAGTATGACGTAAAGTTAGCTGAGTAAGAATGTACTTTAAAATATATGATATTCCCAGTATTAGAGAAGTTATTGAAGAAATACTAATCTCTAAGACCACACGACCAGACACACTGGCGTTCCTGCTCATGTTTTTGGTAACGTTATGGGGACGCGAGCTGGAAAAAGAGGCAGGGAGGTACATTCAAATTAGCTTGAGGTGAACAGAGTATGAATGGGAAAGGGAAACGGTAGGAGAAATGTAACCCTAAACGTGATATCTTTTGTATTTGGCATGACTAGAGCAGACCAGCCAATCGACCACCAGTTATTCAAAATTATTTTGGGTTTTTCATTCAAACTGCATTTGAATTCAAGTAGTAGAACGTTACGATTGGCTAGCGCTGGTAGATATCAGCAAAAGGCTTTGTCTATTCATTGCCAGTTGAACTAACATTTGTATACAGATACGCTGAAAAACAGCTGTGTTAATTTTAAACTTAAATAAAGAATAAATTCACAGTCTGTGCAGTCTGGAGGAAGCTGAGGCCATTTCTTCACAAAATCAGCGTCATTTGTTTATATATTTCTTGATTGTGGTAAGGATATTTTATGAAATTTAATATGTTTGGTCCAACTACAAAGTTAGATACTGTTATTGGGGAAAAAGTGAAGGACATGTCGGAAGCAGACATTGTTGAGTCCACACATAAAATGGTATCTGACTGATGTATGTTGTTATGATTATGTTGAGATATTATTGTAATAAAATAGTTTAGCAAGCCTCTATGTTCAATGAACACTGTTTAACATGCCTGAAGCAAATAAAAGGGTAAAGAAAAGAAGAGAAGATCATGTCACAGGAAATGTGGTTACTCCACATTATTGTATGGAGGAAAAGTATGTGAACGTACAGTGGCGTATCTCCTATAAGGACTTGAGGTGTGGTCACAATCAGATGGGAGTCGTGTACAATTCGGGGCGGGTGCATTTGTAAGGCACGCGAGGCTGACCCCACACCCACGTAGGGAATTAAGTGTTAGAATAAATGATTAGAGATAAAAGGCCAGGGTGTCCTTTTGTTGCAGAGAGTCTATGTTCCTGTTGCCGGCTGGTGACAGGAAACCTGCTGAGTGCTTATAAACGCCAACCAGTCTCCAACCAGACTTATATGCTGTCAAATATCCAGTAGGAGCTTTGGCGATTGTTGAACTTGAAATTTCTGCAACTACCCATCGTATTATCTTACAACAAGGACTCTCAGGTGAAGAGTAAAACATCTGGGACATCTCTGACATTTTCTTGTGTTTCAAAATATTACACAGGAATTTTATGGGGGTATGAGGAACTACAGCCCTCATATACAGTGACTCTCCCGGTAGATAACTAAAGTGAACTAATTTAATATTCCATACAGGAAGAACAGTTATAATACTTACTAACTTTTAGTTATTGGGGAGATTGTCCCAACAGTTTTAATTGTTCCTTTTCTGTAAACTATCGTGTCCTTATTTTCAAAGACCTGTCCACAAGCTATGAATGGACAGGCAAAATAAATTGTAAATATTCGTTCAAAGAAAAACTTAACTGCTAGTTATTAACTTCTTTAATAGAAACTTAAAGTGTTTGATTGTTGTGTACCATCATTCATTTCTCCCCTAGACACTAGGTACACCATACACCATACACTAGAGCCAGAAGATTGACCGTGTGAGACCTAGGGAGGTAGCGTTAGGTTCTCTGCACATAATTCATCATCATCATCTATAGAGTCAGAGACCTACATTTGCTTGACCTCACACGGTTATAGCAGACACCTTTTCATTCTTTTTAGGATACCATCATAACCTCCCCCAGCAATATCAACTTTGCTACACATATGATTTTCAAGAAAATGTGAATGTCGACCTTTATAGAAGAACTTCAAATATTCTCTCTCACTTGCAAGTATCAGAAGGGTGTACATACAATTATTTATGCATGAGATGAATTTTATTGCTAGGAGAAGTTATAGAGACCTGTCTGACCAGTTCATCGAGGAAGATATTTAAGTAACAAATAAAGTATGGAATGCTAATAAAGAGCATTGGTATATGAGGAAAGAGGAGCAGGTTTTGGGTAGACTAAGGAAGTCTACGGAGAATAGAATAGGTTAAAGAGGAATACGGAAGTTACAAGACATATAATTCAAGTATGAGTTAACCTGAAGTACTAAGACCCAATAGAGGCTTCTGTCGTGATATGACGTCTGTTTCACATCACGAATTCGAATAAATCTGGTCCTAACGGCGCGCCATACATAGTTAACAAGATATGATACACCGACCAATGAAAACGCTTTTTTTTGGTCCTGTGTTTACAACTGCTGGTAGAATAAAGATGGCCAGACCCTATTTTGTGTAACATGATTAACTTCGGAATTTTGCTACAGTAGTATAGAAGAAGTACCACTTGGCAGAGGTTATCAAAACGATATTAGGGATGTTACTCTACCCGTAAGTAGTAATACTTTTACTAATAATATTATAGGACGGGAGAAATCTTAGGTTAAATGCATTCGAGGCTTCAGGTTGGCCTAAGTTTAGCTGTTTACGCTATGCATAACAGAAAATGCAAGTAGTAACCAAAAAGATTATTATATAGATAGGTAAAGCCTAATTCTAGGTATAATGTAAACTTTAATGACTAAAATCGCATCAGGAATAACGGAGATAATTAAAAAAGTAGTTTTCCTACATTGTACAAAAGGCCAAACGGTACCCACATTTTAGGATAATTATTGCATTCTTCGGGAGTTCCGTCTCGTACATCCGAGGTCAGACTATAAATAGACTTGCCTAACCAACTTCGGTCAGTCACGATTTGAAAAAAAACACAGCAAGCAAGGGAAAGCAGTGCATATATTAATGCCAGCGTTTGCCTTTCCGCACTTGTTAGCAGACCTTATTCAACCATTGAGGGCTAGTCTGTGTGTGTGTACCTGAGGGTAAGAACGAATCTATATATATATATATATATATATATATATATATATAAATGTATATAATTGTGTGTAATTATATTGATTAATCCAACTGTGCGATACGATGTGTATAAGATGTGTTAGGAATGGACTGTGTCTTCTGATGAAACTTACAGACTCATGTGTACTTCTAGAGGCAAAGCCCGCCGTCGGAAATATTTAAATATTGAGAAAGATGGCTAATTGTGTCTGTAAGTTGGGAAATGTATTTAAAGAAGTATTTCTTGAATGGAATAAGACACCTGACAGGAACATAAAGAATGATGAAAGAGATTGATTCACAGTATCGTTTGACACATTGTTTAATAGTTTTACTCACAACCAAATTATTGTAGGGAGGCGAATCATGGGAAAATACTTATAATTCAAAAGGTAGAAGTAAATAGTGATCACTTTGAATTGAAATGATTGTTGATACCTACACTATACCTTGTGCTTCTGCTGCACGCTT
The DNA here is from genome assembly GCA_024509875.1 of Oreohelix idahoensis. Lineage (NCBI taxonomy): Eukaryota > Metazoa > Mollusca > Gastropoda > Stylommatophora > Oreohelicidae > Oreohelix > Oreohelix idahoensis. The sequence goes on from JAMPIV010006371.1 coordinate 25,030, forward strand.
ATCTGAAACTGTCTATCGTCCCCTTCTGTGTCATAAGAGGGGTGTGGATAGAAAAATACAGGGATTGCGTTTGAATTCATTGCAGGTTTAATCCTTAACACAAGTTTCAAAAATCAGAAGAGGCTGCTCTTACAAAAGTTGCAACGTATGCAGTGCCAGTTGGTGATAGCAGGCCCGTCATCACGTTAGTAACTACTGGAACGAGTTCATCTGAATTGTATTTCCAGCATAAGGTAGCCATCTGCAGTGATAAAGATAAGTTGCTAAATGCAACTGTACAGCTTATCGTTAGATTCTTTAAGTTGAATTACAGTTCTTGTTGGTGAATATAGATATATAAATTACCCCTAGCAGAGTCAGAAACATATTAAATACCATAATCACAGAGGCGGATCAGGAGAGGTAGCAGTTAGGGACTCAGAGTACTACATCACCATCTTCTCTAGGAACTTACATAGCTTGACCCTACATTTGTGTCTATACACCCTTACTCTCTTCAGAGAAGGGGGTATTACTAATAAGACCAGACTCTTATATGGCACTATCCTGGTATCATCTTTCACATCTTTATGTCCAGGATATCTTACACTTTTATAACATCTCAAACCTCTCGCGACAGCTTCTATGAGAATTCTATCATTTGAATGACTTATTATACATGTTGTTTTATTAAGTTATTAAAAGTTTCTTTGAAGGAACAGAATGAATTTGATTCCATCTTTATGAGTTGCTGATCGTATGCCATGTACATTTAAACTACCACTATACGAAGTCACTATTAACATCAAAGAAGGAACTGAACGAACCTGAAGTATACAAGAAAAGGATTAGAGTATCATCCAGGAATTTACACCTCTGGCGGAGATGGCCAGTAATGATATCAACTAAATAACTTGGAAGATAAAAGAAAGAAGATAAAAAGAGAAGTTGTAAACTTAAATCATATCACTAGGCCTGCCATCTGCCACCTAGTGAGATAATACACAGTAACCAGTAACAACAGCGCTGTTACATACTATATAATTGATGCCGTAACCAGTTCTACAACATACAGTCCTATCAGGCCGGTCACACAGGCCACTTATACCACACACTTTTTTCCATAGATAGCACCCTCAACTGGTACCACCGACAAGTGTTATAAAAGAAGAAATACCCTCCTGAGTATTGGGTTTCCTGACACACAATCATGTGCCCCCCCCCCCCCCCCCTTTTTTTTTTCATTCCACCATCATATTAATCCCAGTGAGCGGAAAACATTCATTACATTTACCGGTATATTGAAAATCTTTATATTTGCACTGGTTGAAAAGGTGAATAATATAAGTATGTACATCAGTTCTATCATCATCCACTCCCTGCTCCATTTGGATCTTGGGATTACCTCTGGTTTTGGTTCTCTATGAGAAACCCGCATAACGCAGTCTCCGGCTCTTGCAGTTGTGGTTCATGAAACCATAATTCTTTACGCCGAAGTTCCCATCCTCATATGACTTGCACGTCCACTTGCAATTTTCACATGTTAATAAATGCAAAATATAGAATTTAAAAATGTACAACTCAACCCAAAATCTCTTGCGAATACTGACTCCTGGCTCAGAGAAATAGTTACGGTTACTTGTTTAAGATGCCTCTTACATGCAGTCTGAGGTATTACGTTATACTAGGCTCCCCCTCTGACTCTGTGTTCAGATTCCTAGAATTAGGGCTTTCCGTGTTAATGTAGATAGAGTTTTCCTGGGATATAAGTCCATAAGATGCTCTAACAAGGTCTCGTCCGATAAATGGAATTCTGATCCTATTCCTTACTCTGGCTAGCTGGCTCTCTTCGTGACGAGATGAATTTCACAGTGCTCTTAACCGGCGAAAGTGTAAGATTATATTGCAACTTTCGGCCCCTCACGTTGTTGTTATTATCTGACCAGGCTCTAATCAGAAGTGTTGTTTGAAGTGTTGTATGCATCTAGAATTGCAGAGTCAATTGTACTAAATCATGCATGTTATGATGGGGTTTATTCCAAGAATTTCCTCATAGAAAAAATCTGCGTCATTTTTTAAGTCACTTTCCATATAAGGAATTGTTATTTCCGTCGATTATCGGTAATGTTTACATTCACAACTTCCTACATTATCACAAATAATGAGCCGCGATGGTGTAATAGTTACCACACTGCGCTGACGATCGGGTGATCCAGGTTCAAGCCCGGACGAGGACATTTGAACGAGTGTCGTCGACCGGGACTTGGACTGGATTAATTCGAGCCCTGGCAAAGACATTTGAAGGAGTGTCGTCGACCAGGGACTGGCGGCTCCTGAGCCGACCCAGCTCTAATGGGTACCCTCCGAAGACGCGAGTATCTGCCTGAATGGCGAGTGGACACCTGTCAGTGTACGGGGAAAAAAGGGATACTCACGTAAAAATCAGTCTCAGGTTAGATATACTAACCGGATATTCTCGCCTTGAGTAATGGCGGGCGTACGTTTAAAAAAAAATGTCTTCGTAACAATTATGTCCGGACGGGATTTCAACATTTCCGTCGTCTTCAGATGTGTCAGTCATGTTACCGGCGCTTCCTGTGCAAACACAAACACCGGGTGTCACTACACCAAAATGACTGGCAGCCAATCTGGTCTTACCAGAATCAACTCTCAGCAAGGATGTGCAGGCAAACAAACATGACGAATTATTACAGGAAGAAGTGTAAACAATGACTCAAAAATATCAAATATTGTCCGAGGTAGGAAAATAGAACTTGAAGAGCACAAAATGAATTACGGGATGGCACAGGATATGAAGTTTCGAGGTAATTCTGTGACAGTTGTGTCTTTCTGCTGCATGCCCTGATGACTGCACCAATTCTCCTGTGGTCATTTCATTCATTTATTTTTTCCTACAGAAGTAAATCAAGGCGTGGCACGAAAGCATAGAAGCGCCATCTATGAAGAGCAGTGATGCTTCTCTGGCTAAATAATAAAAATAAAAGATGGAGATACGTTTTCATACTTACCCATAATGCTTAATGTAAATGGAGGAAATTCTAGAAATTTTGTCAAAAAACAAACAAACAACACATACAGGAATGAATCTTTCTGTAACAAAAAAAAAAATACGCTCTCGCCATGAAGAGATGACACAAATAATGAGAATAAATGATAGAAATGCAGCAGGGTTGAACTTGAAGAAACACCACTAAAAGATGTAGAATCGTATACATAACTTAGCAGTAATATAGACAAAGTTGGAAGGGCAGACAATGATATCAAAATAAGAATACAAAAAGCAAGAGCAGCTTTCATTGCATTGGGAATCAAATGGAGAAAAGAGATATCAAGTCCAATACGAAAATAAGAATCTTCAACTCCAATGTCCAGTCAGTACTATTGTATGGCTCTGAAACACGGAGAACATCAAAAACAACAACCAAAAAGCTACAGACTTTCATAAACGGTGCTTGCGTAGAATAGAAGGATTGAAATGGTATGACAATGTCACAAATGTGGAACTGATAACAAGAACCAGAAGTGAAGCAATACTTCTGGCAGATGGACTTTGTTGTGATAAACAATAATAAGGAAAATAACATTGGGGGAGGGGGGGGGGGGGGGGTTATAATGCTAGATCTGTCAAGTATTGAGTTTGTAAGCAAAAACTGACGAAACGGAAGAAGCAAGACCTGATGTGGTCGTGAAATACAGTCTGATTGGATTTTTATTCAACGAAACCACATGGGGAATAGGAACGGATTCCAACATAAGGACATGGTAAAGTATTAGAGGATCTTGTGATATTAGACAGACAGAACCTCGACTATAGTACTGGAAACCACGAGTTCTGAGATCCTACATACAGAATAAATTTGGTATCAGAATTAAAGTAATACTCCGACCACCTGTAAGACGGCCTCTTAAAACCAGTGGCCCGACACTATTCGGAAGTTTTCCTATGCAAGAAGTCTGTAAATTCACTCCCCACAATCGGGATAAGTTGGAATATGTACTTTTTATCATTTTATATTTTTGCATTTAGCACGTGTAAATTGCCTATGGATGTAAATACGAGGATGGCAACCTCAGCATATAAAAAGACTGGATTCATGAACCACCACTGCAAGAGCTGGTGACTGCTTCGTGCGGGGTTCCTCACAAAGAATAAAAAAGCAGAGGTAGTCCCAGGCTCCATGTAGAACAGGCAGTGGCGGATGATGACATCATGGTGTACATATTTATTATATTAACATTTTAATAAATGTATGTGTATATTCGAACACTGTGCTGGCCTTCAAAGTATGTACGGTATACACTGCTTAGACAGCGCAGACTTCGCTGCCTTGGCCATGTTCGCCGCATGGAAGATGGTCGCATCCCAAAAGATATCTTCTACGGACAATTAGCAGATGGCAAGAGAACAGTTGGGCGACCACAGCTGAGGTTCAAAGATGTGTGCAAGAGAGATATGAGGGCACTGGACATGGATCCAGCAACATGGGAGGATGAAGCTGCCGATCGCACTAAGTGGCGTTGCTATTTACGGCGCCACCTCAGACTGGGCGAAGAGAGGCTCACACAACAAGCAGAGGAGGGGAGAAAACGTCGAAAGGGAGCACCAGGAAAATAAGCAGCTGAGGGCTGTCACCTCAGTGGCGCATTCCCATAGTCAGTTATGACTGAAGGGGCTATTATTATTATTATATTCGAACATGTTTAAATAATACAATGATAGTTTTCTGCTGTCCAAACGCACATTGATCTGACTCACTGGGTTTAACATTATTGCTCAGGGAGGGTAAAATTTCTGAGGAAGATGAAATGATTCTCATGTCAGGAGACCCTATACTTAGAAGAAACATTTGTTTTCTCTCAGTTTGTGGTAAAAGTCTGTGGTTCACGTTGCTAGCAGTCTACGCTAGACGCCTATATCAGACAGATCTTGAAGACGCATGCCTTGACTACAGGAATGGTTACCCCCAGCATTACCGCCAAGGACGTGCTACTGCCACATAATTTGACGATTGGAGGAACAATCAACAACTCCCTTGGGAGCCAACAGTGACTGAACCCAACACCAACAACAAATCATTGTCAACACCTGGCTAGTTAAGTATTACAGTCAGGATCAGCAAAAGAACTTTCTTTTTAACGATAGCTACTTTAAAATCATTAAAAGTGAAGAAAACATCAGTGCTTCATTTTCATCCATCACTCTATTTTTAACCTTGTTAACTGTCGTGAATTCTGTTCACAACAAGTCATTCATACCACAACGGCACGCCATACTTTATAACAGTGTATCCTTAACGGACCAATGAAACGGCGTCCTTATTCGTTTATTTACAATAGTATTCGGCATTCAACATGGCCAGTTTCAAATCTGCGTAAACCAGTTGGGGATGGAATTAAATTATAGGACTATGAGCGAAGTACCGCATGGAAGCGGTCAGTAATTTAATAATAGGAATGTTCCTTGATAAGTAGCTGTAAAGACTTCCACGAAAAGCATTATACGAATGGAGAAATCTCGAGTGGTATGCATCGAGACATTAGGCAAGTTGAAAATTTTGCTGTTTAGGCTACACCTGTTAAAAGATGGATTTATGTAAAGAAAAGACAAGTGTCTAGAAAGATAGAAAATAATCTAGGGCGTATTTTAAGCCTAAGATGAAGGAAATCGGTCCAGGACTAAGGAAGGTATTTAAATTCCTAGTTTTCCATACACGCACATCTAGACAAAAAGTATGCAAGTGTTTCAGTATGCAACACACTTCAGCATTATTGCTTTCCGTGTCGTTCGGCCATGACCTATATAAAGACTTGCCCTCGTTCGGAAGGAGGCCATAACATTTTCAAACTACAGTAAGAGCGACAGTCTGTCAGTGAGACTTCCTTTGCCTTCTGCATCTGAGAGCAGACTGTATGACCATTAACAGCTAGACTGTATGTACTTGAGGGTAAGAAAGAATGTATAAATATATATATATATTTCTAATTAATTAATCAAAGTGTGCGTTAGGAAGTGTAGATGTGTTTTAAACCACTGTGTATTTTTGGAGGCAAAACCAATCCTGTGTATATTCAAATAAATTGAGAATGGCAGCAGACAGTGTGTTCATAGTTTTAGAAAAGCATTTAAAGAATTATTTCTTGAAGGAATGGGACACACGCCAGGAATAAAGGAAAGGATTAAAGGAATTGCATTACTGTATTGTTTAAGATATCACATAGTATTTTCCACAAAACCTAATAACTGTAAGGAGGCGAATCATAGACAGATAGCTGTAACCAAGGAAATGGAGAAGGATGGTATTCACGATGAAATAAATTGTGCTATTATTGGTCTATTTTGTCCTATACGTCTACATGCACCCGTCTGAAACTGTCTCTTCTCACCTACAGCTGGGATAGAGAGATAGATATAGACAATACAGTGGTTAACAAATTGTGTTTCAGGTTACATCCTGTAATAAACGTATACCTGAAAGGAGCCAGCCACAACTATAGGAGCTAGTGGTGCGAGCGCCCTTTAAATCTAGAGGGACAGCCACCCAGTATCCACTGCCTGGAGGAAACTGAGTTGACCTTTCTTTCCAGAACAGAAGTGTGACAGGCATCAAAAACCAGCAGAAAAGATAAGTGGCCATACAAGGCTACTGTCCAGTGCAGAACCAGATAGACCACAAAAACGAAGTCATCTAAGACAGTAGATAATGATGATAATTCAGTGCATTTAGATAGGCCAATTCAGTAATTGACTGTAATTCAGTAACTGAAGAACTATTATTGATCCTAAAATACAGACAGTCTACAACCAGATTGAGTTCAGCCAAGAAAGGAGAACTATCAATATAAATTTTAAAGACTGTAGATATTTGTAAACATTTTACAAGTGATTTTAATAATTTTATGTTTTTATCAAATTTTGAGTTCAGTAAAAGATTTTCAAAAAGAAAAGAAAACGTGTACAAAATAAATTGTAAATTTTACCAACAGACTTACTTGGATTATTTAAGTTAAGTTACAGTTCTTGTTGGTTAATAGTTTAGTTTAATACCCCTAGCAGAGCTTAACATTATAAACAGAGGAGGATCTTGAAAGGAGCATTAAGGAACCTAGGATAATACACTATCATCATACCTAGGGACTTATACAGCTTAATCATACCTTTGATGTCTATACACCCTTACTCTTTTCAGAGAATGGGGTATTGCTTATAAGACCAGTCTCTTATCTGGCACTATCCTGGTATCACCTGATACAACTTTGTGTCCAGGATATCTTATATTTTAAACAATATTAACCCCTGTCGTGACATTAACTATAATTGTTTATTAAATGTGTTATCTGTAAATACAAATTGATAGTTGATTTAATCATTATTGAGTGAATTGCACCCGTTTGGGACTCAGTTATTTTAAATACATAATCATCCAGAGCTATTGAAGTAATATTTTACTGAATCATTTCAGTGGGGGGGGGGGGGGCGCCTTAGACAATACAAGCAAATTTCTTTTCGTCACAGAAGGGGCGGGAAAATAAAAAGTTCATGATAGCTTAGACGATCTCAGTTGTGATGCTTGCTTCCTTAAAATTACTGTGAGGCTCCCTGAAATAGAAACATCATTATTCTGTTTGTATCTCTGCCAAGAGTAATCTTGAGCGAAGGTTGATACATTTCAAGACCCTCATTTTCATACTTTAAGTATGGTCATTGTTAGACCACTGCAGTGCAGAGCAGGGGAAACAATCCCGCGACAATTGGAAACCATTATTATGTCCTTTTTTCGACGAATCACCGCATTCCTGACATCGATCCCGAACCACGAGCCAGTGGTGACGCATGAACATAATATCAACTTAACTGATGAGAACAATAGATTTATTGCCAGGAGTTGTTTTATTATAATGGTCATCATGGCTCTGGGAGAAGTTACAGGCGGCCTGTGGCATTCAAATATTGTCTCTGGCCTGGCTTACCGAAATAGCCTCACTGGTTCAAATAAAGAAGAAACGAGGTTATTGCCAATAGTTTACTCAGACAAGGTCTGGTATGTGCAGGAGTTGTATGAATTTGGTCGTATTATGTTCATAAATTAAACGATTATTTCATTTGCATGGTTTCCAGGACCATGTTTTGTTGTTGCCTTGACAAAGTAGTCACAAATCTAGAATATATCAATCCTTAGCAACAACGTTCAACTCCTCGTGGAGCACAGGTCCTCTACAAAAACATACCAAACTCTCCTGTAATCGTTAAAAGCCAATTTCACCTCTGAAGGGTAAGTTATAACATCCATATACACAGTGTTTGATATGCCATGTGTTCAATGAAGGGTAAGTTATAACATCCATATACACAGTGTTTGATATGGCATGTGTTCAATGAAGGGTAAGTTATAACATCCATATACACAGTGTTTGATATGCAATGTGTTCAATGAAGGGTAAGTTATAACATCCATATACACAGCGTTTAATATGGCATGTGTTCAATGAAGGGTAAGTTATAACATCCATATACACAGTGTTTGATATGCCATTTGTTCAATGAAGGGTAAGTTATAACATCCATATACACAGTGTTTGATGTGCCATGTGTTCAATGAAGGGTAAGTTATAACATCCATATACACAGCGTTTGATATGGCATGTGTTCAATGAAGGGTAAGTTATAACATCCATATACACAGTGTTTGATATGCCATGTGTTCAATGAAGGGTAAGTTATAACATCCATATACACAGCGTTTGATGTGCCATGTGTTCAATGAAGGGTAAGTTATAACATCCATATACACAGTGTTTGATATGCCATGTGTTCAATGAAGGGTAAGTTATAACATCCATATACACAGCGTTTGATGTGCCATGTGTTCAATGAAGGGTAAGTTATAACATCCATATACACAGCGTTTGATATGCCATGTGTTCAATGTCTTTTCGTGCCTTCTTCATGCCTTTCATTTTTGTCTCTAAGTTAACTTCTCGATTTCTTGTTTGGTCTGTCTCTATTTCTCACACCTTATGGATTCCAGAATAGAGACTGTCTTGTTAAGTTATCAAATGGTTTTCTTAATGTGTGTGCTACCTTATGACAATGTCTTCGTCTCATCTGCTTTTTCACTGGCGTTAGTGTGGTTGATTCCGTCAGGTCAACATTTGTGATCTTGTTGTATTATTTCAATCCTTCTACTCTGCACAAGCACCTTTGATGAAAGTCTGTAGCTTCTTATTTGTTTGTATTTTTCTTATTCTCCATGTTTCAGAGCCATACAATAGGATTGACTTGGCTTTTGAGTTGGTGATTCTTATTTAATGGGAGAATGACCTTAATGGGAGAAGATCGGCTACCACGACAAGCATGGGAAACAAAGAGCCAGGGATCCAGACCGGCAGGGCGACCCAGAGTCCGCTGGGAGACAACATTAGACAATCTTTGAAGGACTGAGGACTAGAATGGAACCAGGCCAGGAGGAAGACAGCCGATAGGATAGTCTGGCGCTCTTTCTTCCAAACCTCTACACCTCACGGTAGAAGGGGAACGACTAAGTAAGTAAGTAAGATCCTTATTTATGTGTTGAGGTTTATTTCTTTTGATTACCATATATTTCCCAATACAATGGATTCATTTTAATATTAATTATATCATTATCTGTTCCTGCAACCTTTTCTATATTTTCCTGCCACGATAAATTTACAAATATATTCAGTTATTAAGATGGCTGAATGTGCACAGCATTCTTTAAATAAAATAGCGATGGTTATACGAGACATTACCCCAAAACTCCAAACACCATCGGAAGAGCCCCTGACTTCAAGCGAATGGAGGAGATCGTCCGGGAAATCACTGGATAGAAGAGCTAAGATTCGATATCAGAATTAAGTGCTTTGTTCTAGAAATCCCAACAGTTTCGTCTAAAATGGGGCGCTCTGTACAGTCTATAAGGAATGAAGAACTAGAGAAGGACAGATCATGGGTGAATAGGTTAAAAAAAAGGTAAATGTACTCCTATAAGAGATACTGCCGTAGGTATGTTCACTTAATGCAGACTTAATTATAGTAGGTCCAGCTTTATCAGGTGTTGTAACCAGTTCCTTTCCTAGCTGTGTTTGCCGAGATCAAATGAAGAGCAGAGTCAGTTATAGCTAGACGCTACAGTGACGCTACCAGATTTTTAACCATACAACTTACACACAAGAGACATGCGTTTAAACACTTATGTCAGTCACACGCTCTAACGAAGGATGAATGCAATGGGAGGGGGGGTGGGAATATATATATATATATATATATATATATATATATATATATATATATATATATATATATATATATATATATATATATATATAATTAACCTGAGACAATTACCTTGTCTGGGTGAAGGTAATGAAGGTTTAGATTCACTTGAAAGCTCAATTCACATTCTCTGGTGACCTGTTTACCAATATTTATATTACAATTGCAAACAGGTTTCCCCTTTTGGCCTGCACAAAATACAGCGCACTTTATTCGCATGGTAAACAAAGGCAGCCCAAGTTTACATTGAAATGATAAAATATAAATTAGTGTACACTCAAAGGGAGGGTGGAAGCTGGGGCAAGTCAGTAGTGACGGTAGGATATGTCAGTGTAAAATTGATTTTATCGTGGGTTTTGTATTGATAGTCTTTAGAAAACTTCACGTGTAGAACAAGGGGTGAGCGAGTTATACCTGTGGTATTGGTTTTTTTAAGGTAAAATACGGGAATATAACAAAGGCGCAAAACCCAGATTATGTGAGATGCGCAGAACTCACTCCGGAAACGGAAATGAGAAATATTTTCTAACGTATTGCAAGCTTTTTTTTCTTCTTTTATTTTAGACTATCTGCTGCTGTCGTTTCTTCTTCCTCTTCTTCCTTATTCTTCTATTTCTTTTTCTGCTTCATCTTCTTTTTCACACTTAGTGGTGTGGGCGATCAAGTCTCGTCACAACTTCATGTCTCCAGTCATCATCATCAGCTATCATCTCCACATCGAAGGTTGGCTGAGATGTATCTCCAATATCTTCTGTCTCTTGTCTTATTGCTACACTTGAACTTGGGGTACACTTGTCATTATGGATTCCCTTTCGCCAAAGAGGAGCACCTATATAACCTGTTGTTTTGTACAGCAGATTCCTCTCCAGGAAACCAGGAGGTCTCTTTATGGCTGTTCTTTTCTTTTAGTTGCAGATCCATTAGGTTCTTAGAATATTTACACAGTAAGGTACCATATCCTCTACGGTGGCCAGCGGTTACCTTTGTCTATGTCTTCAGACTTTAGCTCCCCAAGGAGCATAGGCCTTCAACAAACACGTCAAGTCTTCCTATCCTGTGCCATCCGCTCACGTTCTTTCCATGTTTTCCTCATCATTTTCCCCTCTGTTTCCAGTTCTCTTCTCCACGTGTTTTTTGGTCTCCCTCTGCCTCTCTTTCCCTGTGTATTCCAGAACAAGGACTGCCTTGTAATGCTATCAACAGGTTTCCTCAATGTGTCTTCAGTACTGTTAATCAATTATGTTAACCAAATCAGAACCCTCTTTCCATATCATGTTGTCAAACTGTCCTGAATCTTTCCCCTGTGTCGCCCTCTATCTTTATTTCCTTCAATATGTACTGTTGCCGTGATATACAGGGTGTCAATAAAAGATTGCACCGTTTTCATAAAATTTATTCTCGGCTCCATGATGTGGTACGAGGATGCTTTCTATTACAAAAGTAAGATAATCTCTGCTAGTTTTTAAGCATACCTTACACAGACTCAAAAAGAATGTACCTATTCCTTTTTTTTTCACCTACTTGACCAGTGTGTTGAGAGACATGTAACAATTACCGGTTGCAACTCAACTGCGAAAGTTTCACTTGAAATACCCGCTGCGCGCATGCGCACTTTTTTGAGTCTTTGTAAGGTATGCTTAAAAACTTGCAGAGATAATCTTACTTTTGTGATAGAAAGCATACTCGTACCACATCATGGGGGCCGAGAATAAATTTTTTGAAAAAGGTACAATCTTTTATGGACACTTTCCAACTTTCTTCTTCACATAACATACCCAAAGAAAGTGCATTGCTTCCGTCTGATGAGCGTAAGAAGCCACCTTTGCGAGCTGGCTTCTTCCAGACCATCATTCCTCTTTTTTATCTTGACGGATCATAGATGACGGAAAGAAGAAACGGGCAGGTAATTTGAAGTAAGACATTGTGAGATGTTATGCATGCAAGACATTAAATAACTATTTTGAGATAAGACATTTAAATGTAACATAAATTGTTAGATAATATAATGGAAGAAAATGGACGGACTGCAATGTTAACTTGATATGGTAACAATAATGTAAAATATTAAACGGTAGCGTATTCTAAGTCCACAATAATCCACAAAAGCCAGATCCAAATCTCAGAAATGAGGTATCTTAGGAAGGTGGTTGAAGTAACAAGAAGAGACATGGTCCGCAACCAGACGATACGTCAAGGCCTAAAATCCCACCCCCTGCAGACCCAAGTAGAACAGTCCCAATTAAGATGGTTTGGCCATGTCTGCAGAATGGGAGAAGATCGGCTACCACGACAAGCATGGGAAACACAGAGCCAGGGATCCAGACCCCCAGAGTCCGCGGGGAGGACAACATTAGACAATCGTTGAAGGACCGAGGACTAGAATGGAACCAGGCCAGGAGGAAGACAGCTTTAGAGAAACTGTTATGTAAAACACTGAAAGTAATGCAATGTTAGCGAAGGATAAAAGTGATGTAACACAATAGACAAAAATGATGTAATGTAGGACAATTGGAAAATAATGTAATGTAAGACAATGGCAAAATAATGTAATGTAATACGACGAAAAAATGTAGTTATGACACCGTAAAAATAATATAAAACAGTAAAAATATAATGTAATGTAAGGCAATAAAAAATAATGTAATGTAAGATAATGGCAACAGTAATGTAATGTAACACAGAATTGTAATGTGATGTATCAATAATTCATCCATGTCCTATATGACCACTTCTACATTAATTTGGTTTATGCTGCCGTCTTCCTTAAATTCCCCCCCCCCCCCTTTTTTTTTCCTTTCTCCTATCATGCAAATAAAATAGTCTTTGGTTGTTTCCAGAAAGGCACCTGGTCAGACACTTTGTATTTACAACTCTTCTCTCGTGGAATTCTCGCATAAAAAGGAAGACCGCCACGTGCAAACGCATGGCTTCGTCTTTTTGACGTTTGCTTCAAGTGCCGGCATTTCCCGGCATTCATTTCGCGGGTATGTAAACATTTGTCTTGTCGGAAGAGCTACCCTTGAAATGCCAGAATGAAATAACCAGCCTACACATAAGAAGGAAACATTGCATAATTGATCATGTCAAGGAAAGCGTTGTAATTTCCTTCTTCTAGGTTACAGACGAGCCCACAGAGGTCACGCGCGCGACGTCTTTAGATTAGAACGCTTTTGTAAATAAAGATCTAAGAGTTATTTAGAGAATCATTCGGCGCGCGTGCCAGGTTTGATAACCTATGATATTTCCGAGATGAATTATTTATCAAGGGTAGGCCAGACAACTCAGTCATCGCTAAGCTGGAAAACGCGAGAGAACAGCTTTATTTGTTACTTTTGCTTCACTCATCTCGCTAGTGAAAGACACCATTTTTGATGTCATGCTGTTTCTCAGACATAATCAGATAAATGTTTCCAAGAAAACATGACAGCAGATAACATGGGCATTCCAGTTTTGGAATTCGCAGGAGCCAATAGAAATATTATCCCACACATAAACTGTTCATAAATCTTGTATTGCGTGTTTGTTTGATGATGATGGGAAATATGTTTGCACGTGGAGTTTCCTGGGGTCTCTGATGAGAAAGAATATCACTACTGCTCCATCAAGCGTGTCGTACAAGGCGACTGATATGAGGTTATGTATGAGGCTTGAACATCTACTTCAAAGGTGCCCAACATAATGAGGAAAACATACGAACTTTATTTTCAAAGGGTTAAGAACTGGGCTCGCACGCACGTCTAACATTCTGCCCTTCCACTCTCATGTATCTTGCATACTATATCCTTTCACATCACCCTTAGTGTGCCGTTCGGTCAAGAAAATATGGGCCTAACACCATATTCCCAATATGCCTCAATGGGCATGTAACGGGATCCTTTACCTATTTACTACATCATTTCATCCCCACGTATTACTTTAAGCATTAATTTAAAGGCATGCAACATTATAAAACGCACAGAAAACTCTACGGAAATACCAACAACTTCAAGCTGACCACTGTCTTATTTGAATATATTTAAGTTGACGTCTGAAAGTAAAAGAAGATGAAGAAGTATGAGGCTGGCATTCTCACTATGTCAAACAAAGTTGTACAGAAACCGCCGATGCTACAGCATCTAAAAGGCTGCTACGTAGTTCGTGTACTGTGGTAATGCACAGTGGTTTTTTTTAATACTTTTGAATAAGTAAAATTGCCGTTAGGTATTGGTGCTTTTGAATTTAATTCCCGTCTTATGACGGGCTTTTACACTAGTTAGCAATAGCAGTAGTAGTAGTGAATACAACAAAAGCTATCTTGATAAGTGTTCGTGCAGAATATATGCTGTAGTGAGATGTTACAATAAAGGTTTCGGAAGAAGCGCGTTTGGTGAGTAAAAAACAAATGGTAAAGGTATCCCATTGCAGAAATTGCCGCAAGGGAGTGAAGTGTTAGAGATTTTACAAAAAACGAGGTCCAGCTTTTTTATGAGGTGGGGTGACCTGTTCCCGTCCTCGCTGCCTTTTCCTTCCTTAAACTCAAGAGAGGAGTCCGGTATCCATATACTGCGGGGTAGACTGGAGCATGACGCTGCGCGGTTTCGATCCTTGAACCCGTTAACTGTGGCGTGAAAAGAATCGCTTAGCCAATCAGACACTCGCGCATGGTGATACTATAGTGCGTTTCACAATGTTTGCCGCTGTTTAATATTCAATATCTCTGCAACCACTTGTTCGTAATTGTTGCAACTTTGCATATGACCTAATGATCGCTATGTCCCGAGGGGGAAATTTTTTTCCTCGTTAACAAACTTATGGTTTTAAATTTTCTTTATTTAAAGTATACAAAATCGACCACCTCCTAGTCCATCCGTGTATTGAGAGGGCTTACCCCTTCATATTTGTGAGCTATTTCGATTTAGCATCTTGAACGCATTTCACGTGGTTTTGTCCGTGTTTCAGCTCACTATCGCATTGATCCTTCCGGTGCGTTCTGTTACCGTTCTACTGATTGTGTATTTCATTGCATAGGCGTATCTTGCAGTATTCTGGGTCTGTAATACAATGGGTATGACAGTCAAGTTCATTACACTGCATACAATGGCAGTGAAGATGTATAACTATTTCTGCAGAGAAGCTAAGCGTGGTAAACTGTATCGGAGTCTCTCAAATCCTGAAAAGAGAACTATTCACACTTTGGGTTTAAGTAAACGCTCATTTCATCAATTACTCAAAGCTAATGGTATTTTCAGTTCAATCAATACCAGGACGCAAGGAAGAAAGAAAGTAGTAGATAGTTCTGACAGGGATGTGATTAGAAGAGAGATTTGTAGAATGTTCAATTCCAAAGAAACTGTGACACTAAGAAAACTGAAAATTCGGCTGAGAACACACAATGACATTGATGTGTCGAAATCAACATTATGCTGAACTGTTAGAAGCATTGGCTTTACGTTTAGGAAGTACGCTAGTGGAAGAAACGTCATCTGCGAGAAGCCGCACTTAGTATCTATGAGAAGTAAATATTTACATGAAGTACGGGAAATGCGTAATCAAGATTATGATATTGTGTATGTGGATGAAACTTGGATCAATGCACACCACACAAGTGAAAAGGAATGGCAGTTATCAGATGGAACGATTAAAAGATGTGTACCCAGTGGAAAAGGACAACGTCTGATAATGGCACATGCAGGCAGCAGACATAATGGGTTAGTGAAAAATGCTGAACTTATTTTCACTTCCAATTATACGGACAACCGGGACTATCATTCCGAGATGAACGGTAACATATTTAGAGAGTGGATTGAAAATACTCTTCTTCCGTCTCTACACAGACCATCCTGTCTGATAATGGACAACGCATCATACCACAACGCTGTGGCAGAAGAAGACAAAATCCCGACATCTTCGAGTACAAAAGATGCTATAAAGATTTGGCTCAGAAAAGAAGACATTCCATTTAACGAGGGGTTTCTGAAACCTGAATTACTGTCCCTTGTTAAGAAATCACAAAAGACCAAGATATTCCATATAGACAAGTTGATTCCACAGCATGGTCATATGTGTTTGAGACTGCCACCTTATCATTCACATTTAAACCCAATTGAACTCGTTTGGGCAAAAGTTAAAGGACAGGTGGCAGCTGAAAATAAAACTTTCAAACTATGCAATATGAAAGAACTAACATATGCCGCCCTCTCGCAGATAGACAAAGATTATTGGTGTAAATGTGAAGACCATGTCCTAAAAGAGGAAAATGACTATTGGAAAAAAGATGGACTACCGTTCGTTCAGCCGAGAATAGTCATCAATATGTTAGACTCGTCTGACTCAGAATAAGTGTGTTGTGATAAACGAGCGCAAAGGCCTTATTGCTCTATCTTTTCCTACATCTTTCGTATTGTATTTTCTCCGACATTTGTTCTTTCACCCCACATTTGCTATCCCATATTTGCTATTTCATCGTTGTGATTACTCGCGACCGGTATCTTGAGAACCACATTTGTTCTTTCATCGGGGGAAATAAAGTCTTTTGATTGAGTCCTCATACCTGACATTATCGTTTGGAGCCCACATTGCATCGTGATAAATCTGGTGAAAACACATCTGGTCATCCCAATCAGACATCTGGGCATTATACAATTTCTGTGGACTGTTGTTGCTCGGCCGAGTCACCACATTGGACGCCCAGCTTGGCCAGGGGAAAAAGCCGGGTCACCACATTGGACGCCCAGCTTGGCCAGAAGAAAACGTCTCATGCTGTAATGGTGTTATCTTTGGTCGGCCGCTGTTCAGACAAGCGTTGGGTTACCACATTCGACGCCCAGCTTGGCCAGGTGAACAATAAACAATCAGAGAGTAAGGTGACAGCAATTTGACAGCACTTTTGCATTAGTCCGCCAATTATCTCCATACCTGTTTGTCAACCCACACCCACGTTTGGACTGACAGGGGACAAGAGCGATCCTGTGAATGAGTGACCAGCGGGGCTATTAAGGATTGGTTGGTATGGGCATAGCTAGATGTCGGATCCAAGAAACACACATTCCTGTGTAGCTTGCTAGAGGAAGGAGTCCAGTTTTTACATTGCGAGGAAGAGATTAAACCCAAAAACGCCTAGCCTAAATACACGTGTTTATTCAGAGTGGAAAATAATTCAGTTCTGTGATGAATTGTGTTCTTAAAGGATTTTGCGAAGGGAAAAGAAGTTCATCAGAAGTCTGAGTCTACACGCAACGTGGGTGACGTCTAACCAGAAATAAGTTATCAAAAACGGACATTTGGCTAGCAGAATTCGCCATAGGACATCTTTCATTCCTCAATTAAAAAGGAATATTGTCTCACCCACAAGTCAGAATGTGGACGCAGCATTTTTCGTCACCATATACTGCTTGCTCACAAGTTCAATACATCGTTATAACAAGTTCAATACAGAGTTATCACAAGTTCAAATCACTCGAAAGATTATTATTATCTGAAGTCAAGCAAAAGAGCTCAAAAGAGGAATCTCATATTTATACCAAGTGCAACACACTCTTAAGCGCATTCTATGAAGCAGACTCTATATATTTTATGAATCACGACTACATACGCAAGATTATGAGTCTACATATCACTAACATTTCGTGAAGATATCCAGTCTGGCCAGTGCCCTCGGGAGATTAGACAACAGACCTTTTGTTCATATGACAGCTAGTAACTGTTGATCAACACTACAGAGATATACTAAAACAGTGAAGGAATATATATATCTCTCGTCAACGTTTTCAGTCCGACAACAGTTTTCATCAGAACGTCCTCGACTTAGAGATACCCCACTCGTCATAACGTATAACAACTTGGGACACTGTATGCCTACACGTGAATCGTCATATCAATGCGAAGCATTTAGAGACACATGGACTGTGTAGATTACTCACTATTTTGGTAACACGTATCATATCACATCATCATCATTTCGCTTTGCACCAGTTCATTCTTAATTAACTACTACTTAATTAACTGCAAGTTTATTATCTCATCTGTGTGTTTTGTGTGAATCCTCTTTTACCATCATCACGCTCTAACCATTACTAACCCTATATGTGTGGATATTTAATTAATAAACCCAACGATCGTTTGATCATTATCTAGTTTGTTAATGTATCACTCGTGATGTCGGTGTTACATATTCACCTATAGGAACATTTCTCTACTCAGATGAGGTTGGGGGCTTTTTCTTTACGAGATCTAGGGGCAGAAGCTAAGGTCGTGGGGAAACAGAACTCTTTCCATAATAAATTAGAAAACACTGTCCAGTGGAAAGCATTCGCATTCCTGTCTTCTTGTCCCTATCTCGAATAGGTCTTTATTCTTTCTTAACGAGCCAATTTCTAGATACCTTATATCTAATATCTCATAGACTATTCCTGGCAAAAACTACTGTCGTAGTTGCCTCAGTACTCACCACACGACAATAAATACCTTATATGTTTTATATGTTTTCTCCTCCATATATGTGTATATGTGAACCAATTCATTTCCTTTTCATCTCCACGATTTCACTACTATTTTTAACATACACAGTACTTCCACCTCTTCATGCATCCATTCACGTTTTAGTATAAAAAGTAACATTTACAACGAATAGGCGTTATTATTCTCTCAAATATTTCGAAGAAATAAAAAAGGACCTCACGTAGTAATCAGTTAACAAACCCCTCTAACATTCGAATTGTATAGACGCCTATGCCGAAAATATGCAACTTCCGTCATTTACGGTAAATTATTTTCTTCCAGGACAAAATAATTACTTCCTTAAAAAAGATCAAAGGAATTAGCCGTTGCAAGAAAAGAACACTACCTGCAACATTGAATTTTATAAAAACTTTGGGACATTGAAAATATAAGACCACATGCAAAAAATCATGTTTATAAGTGCAAGGAATATGGAGATATTTGAAGTCAATCGTTGACCGGTCTTTTTGAAACGCACTATAGTTAAAATTGTGATGGTAATCATTCCAGCGACAGTAGAAACAGGAAATGGGAAATTAGACTGTGTTCGCGTTGTTCAGACTTTCTTCTAAAAATAAAAAAAAAATAGGTTAATGCAATAATCTTTCTTTCTTTCCTCTACGTTATAAAATGTATCTCTTAGCTCCTTGTTTTCAACAATTGTTTTCCGTATATTGGCTCGCTACATCTAAGTCTTATGATTATTTGTATACCGAATATATTTGACTTTCATTTGTTATCCTTACGTTTAAGCTTTCATAGCCATGCACGTTTTTATTGCTTTACTCTGTGGTTTCTTCGTCTACTACATTATTTCTTCTGTCTGTATGCCTACTGACCTCTCTACCTACCTACCTACCTGCCTGCCTACCTGCCTACTTACTTACTTATCTACCTACCAAGACCGACCTTTAAATCCATCCGTCCATTCTTTCGTCCGGCGGTCTGTCTGCCTATAAGTCTGTCTGTCCGTCCGTATATGTGCCTGTCTCTCTGGTCTCCTTTAAGCTTTAAAAATTAAGTTTTTCAAAAATTGTATCCAGTCTAATTTTATATTCTAGAACGCCCTATTTGTCCACGCCACGTGTTCACAACCTTTTGCTCCAACCAAAACGTCTCGCATCGTCCTTGTTTTATCAGATGCCCATGATACACACTGTTCCTTATCCTTATATCATTAAGTTGTTTCTTTTCATAACCGAACATTTGCGAGTTATTTGTGTCGCTATCTTTAGCTATATTTGTTTTACGTTTTTATGCAACGGAATCTGAGGACAAGATGACATAATGTGTTGAGCAGGTACAGTCAGTGCAGTTAGATACAAATAAATAACATACATATTAAACATAACAATCAGTAAGTATCTTGTATTCCCATCATCCTTTCCCCTTTCGCTTCGCTTGGGCTCAAAACTACAGTGGACCCTCTTGCAGGAAGCCTTCACTACAACTTTCGTGTTGCTCTAACTTCGGCATCGTGCATCTTCTTCTTTATTTTTTTTTGTTTCAAATGTTGCAGAAATACACAGTCAACTGAGGCCCTAGAAATGGTGGGAACCCCAAAGGCATGATGTTAAACCGTTGAAAAATAAGTAATGAGATTGTGGAAATACTAAATAGGAAAGTAGAAATTATAAAAATCGTCAAAATCGGACACTAAAGTAGTCTGGAATGAAAAGAAACTCTATCCAGCGGATTACAACAGGAGGAAATCTGATCATCAGAAACGGTTCACCTTCAGACAAGTGTTTGTCTTTTTATCTGCTTTACATTCTAAAAGAAAATATGGGCAGGCCCACTTGTATCATGACTCCCAAGCATCATCATGTTGTTAATGTTTTGTTTTTCTGTGGGAACAGAACCTTCTTTTTTTTTTTAAACCGACACAATTCTTTTAGGGTTTTGTGAGAAGCAAACGCGAGAGACAAACCTGCTGGCCTAATATTGTGAAGTCTCTAACGTGTTACTCCCGTGTGGTAGTATCTGCTTTGTGGTAACCTTTACCTTACCACAATTGCTGAATTTTCTGGCCGAACACCATCACCAACCAAGAACAGATAACTGCGAGCCACCAAGAAGACACGCACCATCAGAGCGCGTCGACGCTGGAATTGGGTTGGCCATATCTTCAGAAAAGCCCCTGGTAACATCGCCAGACCTGCAATGCTATGTATCCCAGAAGGCAAGAGAAAGCGGGACCGACCAAAAGCAGCCTGACGAAGAACTTTGGAAGCAGAGATGCAAAGCATAAACCAGAGCTGGGGCACCACAAGAAAAATGGCTGCAGACCGAGTGTCGCACCGATAGGTTTGGAAGTTATTTATTATCCCGTCTGAGTAGAGTGGATGTTGATAAGTACGTGAGAAGAAGATGTGAGAAATAGATTTTCACGAGTGAATAGTTTAAGGAGAAGATATGTCTCTGGAATGAGTAAGTTTCTCTAGTCCAGCCTATCTATACGACTATAATTTAGTACAAGACAATCTTTCCCTCCTCATACATGTAAATATAAGTTTAACTGCACACACACACAACTATGTGACAACAAGACACACAAACGTGAAAAAAACTACGGTTAATAGGGTATGGGTCTGACCAACACACAAAGTTAAGTTTCTTTTGTTGTTTATATCATTAAACTTGACAACACCAAATCTCTAAAGAAAGATCAAATAAAATCAGATTTACATACATATGAAGTAATAGAATAAATGTGCCCTCCCCCTCTTGAGAAAAGAACCCATAAAAAAGTTAATAACCCAAAGGTCAAAGGTTAGCACTATGTTACAGAATAGACAGTAAAGAAAAACAAAGTTCCTACTAAGTGCTACTCAGTAAAGTAAACAATTTTAAGCAAAATCCAGGGTTGATACAATTTCCTGTAACAAAGAAAAATATTCACTTTCTCTGTCATACGTGGCCACTCAATCACTCCTTACCTACTCTTGGTGATATCCCTTGGAAATACAATTATCCTGAATATAAAAATGCCAGTGTTTTTATCTTCCAAATTGGCCCCAGTCCATCCCCTAACAAAATAAGATTAAGGAGGTGGACGCCGAATTTGGTGGTTTATTCCTGGATGAACAAATGTCACTTCGAATAGTTAGTGTAGAAACCGCGACCTTGGAGTTCACAGTAAACAGAGGAAAATACTTACCGTATTGGGAATCAGTTGGTTGCTAAAACTGTTACAATTGATAATTGATGGTAATCCTGTCGGTTGGCTCTCTGGTGAGTGCCGATTCTGAAGCAGCGTAAATTCTGGATGATACACTTGAATACGACTGTCAGTCGTCAGATAATGTTATTTTTCTGCACAATCCCAGTGGGCTGATAAAATTGAAAATAATATTGCTGGCTTTTGTAAGTCCAGTTAAAATTTACAAGTTAAAATGTTTCTTGTTTATCGTTGACTCACAAATGAAAAATTGGTGACGCACAAGCCAAGAAAAAGACACCATTAACCCATCAGTAAATGATGAAAAAAGACCGAAAAAAAACCGCTGGCCGCTCTTGTGATCAGGTCTGCTAGGAATAAAGAACATTTATGAAAAAAATGCTACTATCCTATATAGCTACATATATGCACACAGACGGGGACAAGACGATCTCTTATCAACTCCGTCAGTCTTGATTAAAGTTAACAGGCACAGGTGTTTTCCTTTATGCCTAAACTATCGCACGTCGCCAACGCTGAGATTTCAGGTCGGATGAAGGTATGCAACCCTCCCCGCCCTTGCTCGTGCTGTAACGATTAGCGTACAATGGCAATTATTATTTGATTATCCATACGCGCACTTACATAAATATCGCCTGTCGTTAATAGCTATTAAATTGTCGGCGTCTGTTAGTCATCGTACGGTATTAAACAATAGTCTCTTACTATAAATACACAAAATGAAACATAACGTCAATTCTATCAGTCGCGCCTATCATATAATATCAGTCAACTAAACCGTCTCTTCTTGTGTGAGAAAGCGGGTGGTTAAAATTAACATTACAACTGAAACATCTTGTTTTTTTTCCTCTCTAACCAGCGGCACTCGAGCTTTCCAGCCCTTTTGGCCCAATGACATGTCATTGCGAGGCTGGGGGGTCAGTGGACTTCCAACCCGGTCAGGAGCTTCGCTCCTTCCCATCCACAGAGAAACATCTTGTATAAACTAGCTATGTTATTTTATTTCACTGGTTTTAGCAGCTAGAACTCTAAGTGAATTATAATGGTAAAACCTTTAACACGTAAGCACTAATTTCTATGACCAGAACCTCAGAATGACAATCCCCACGAATGCTATTAACACATCTTCCACAATGGTTCTAGACTACGTGTTTAGACTATCCGAAAAATTCTGAGTGATAACTGATAGCGGGTTTAGAAGAGCACAGTTTATATATCCTCATGGTTCTCTGATCTATAGATGGTGTTACTTTTCACACTATTGTGTGTACCAGAGAATCAGAATCATGAGTTCCCCGGATAAAGGCTTACGGTCGGTCTTTCTCAGGCGTTAGACCACTATTAAAGACTTAAATCCGTGTAACGGGGTTCTCGAAGATTTTGCCCGCTTCTGAAGATCAAAGAGCTCGGGATTTCCCCGCCTTCACTCTGTGTACGAACATCAAAAGGTACTCGGGGACAGATTTTTGCCCGTGCGTCTACTTCAAAGGTCCGGTGTTATTCACGTGTGGTCTGTCAGGTATCCGATGATTGTCAAATCAGCTCGCGTGAGAAACGTGGGTAAACTAACCTGATTTGCTCCCTGTTATGACTGACAGGTCACGAAGTTTGAAACCTTGTGTTAGCTCGTGTTAAGCACAGAAAAAGAGGTAGGACTAAAAGTGAGTAAACACAGACTGTAAATGCATGGTTTTGCTAGCAAATCATAGGACGCTAACGGAATTACAAAGGCTGTCAGATTGCTGTAGGCTATATTTCCATTATACGTCACATCGAGCAAAGTAGAAACAGTTTGTTGCTGTCCTAAAAGGCGCCACCAGGCGTGGTGGTCACTGACTGCTTTGCCAGTGCGCGGTCCCAGACCAAAGAAGACGAATTGCTGCTGCAACAACAACAAAAACTGCCACTATTGCTATTGCTACAAATACTGTTATTACTGTTGATATTACTTACTAATTTAAATTTTCTCCGACTTTCACAATGTTACTGGGAGCCGCGCTAGCGTAGTGGTTACAACACCGCTCTGGCGACCGGGTGATACAGGATCAAACCCGGGCGACGGCATTTGAGGATTTTTCGTCGACCGGGATTTGGACTGGATTAACTCGAGACCTGGCGAGAACATTTGAAGAAGTGTCGTCGACCAGGGACTGGCGGCTCCTGAGCCGACCCAGCTGCAATGGGTACCTCCGAAATCGGCGAGTATTTGCCTGAATGGCGAGGGACACCTGTCTCTGTACAAGAAATAAAGGGATACTCACGTAAAATCAATGTCAGGTTAGACATAACATAATAACCTGAGATTTCGCCTCGAGTATTAGCGGGCGAACGAAAAAAAAAAAAAAAAAAAAAAAAAAACAATGTTACTGTTGCTTTGCTGATATTCCTGTATTCGGAGTTTCTAGTGCCGGAACTTACAATTGCATTACTTACATTGCATCCCAAAATGGGGGTAAAGAATAGTAACAATTTAACCTATCAAGGATAGCGTAAGGGAAATTAAGAAGGGTTGAGTCTAGCTATACCATCGTGTAGACAATGAAGCCAAACTTCAGCAAATATGGACAATACAACCACAAACAACACCCAGGAAGTTACAGACTTTCGTAACTGAGTGTTTATCTTTCTTCTTTTCTTCACTATTATATTTCTTTCCTTCTGACTTTTCTTTTTTCTTTTCTTTCTTTCTTTCATTCGTCATTTCTTTGCTTTCCATTCAACTTTCCTTTATTTATATTCCTCACTATAGTGAGCACAGACAAGCACTAGTGGAACACGAGATGAAAAGAAGTTGCTTGAGATGGATAGTATGCACACACTGAGGAAACCTGCTGATAGAATTACCAGGCAGTTTTTGTTTTGGAATCCCCGCGGTAAGAGAGGTAGAAGAAGACTAAAGAGCAGACGGAGAAGAGAACTGGAGACAGACATACAAGGATGAAAAAGACATAGAAAGACCTTGAGCACGAGATAGGAAGACGTTTATGAAGACATATGCTCCTGGGAGAGTTGAGTGAACGAATGAACAGTGGGCATGGTGTATATTTATCACGCATATATCTTTACCAAATAATGTATCACGTAAAAGACAAAGACTTGAAGTTGTGTCTGTTAATGTTTGCCGACTGTGAACTCTTCCTGTTTTAAATCAACCCGCCTTAGTAATCCCACCATGACCCCCAAGCCAGGCAGGATGTGATTTAACATTAACAAGTGTCAGAGCGGTATTATACTGAGGGAATTGTTGTCGCGACTTGCAAATATGTTTGTGATGACTTTGTTTTGTTTCTGTGTTTGAAAGTTGCGGGAGGAAAATTAGTGCACAATTCCACCTACTCATCACGTGGTATGTTTGAAATGAGATGTTGAGATAATGGAGATGATTTCTTTACAACAATCATCATCTGTCACCAGATGATATTCGTTCATTCGTTTTTGTTCTATCTTTTTCCAAACTTCCTTTTTGCCTTCATCTACCTGTAATTCTGTTTTCGTTTTTTTTTCGCGGCGAAGGCTGGTTGCGATCACACTTAGATAAAACCAACCTCTGGAACATTTGGAAGTGGTAACCCACCGTGATCTGCATTAATAGATTAGGGGATTACGGTCGTTCCTTGTCCGAGTATCTTGTTAATTGTCTGTCTCGACCCGATAATTTACCTATTTTATTTCCGCCTAGCTGCCGAAAGAAGGGGAAATATAGATAGCAACATATTCGACCGAACATTATGGCGCAATCAGAGAATCCTTCCAAAACAATTTCGTTATAACCTAATACACTACACCCCCGCATGTAACATTCTAGAAAGTTTGTGTTGGTCAATTTTGAGGTACAAAACCTCGCACGTTAGAAGATCGAATACTTTCTATTGACGTTAGATGAGAAAAATGCCAACTGTGATAACAAAAGATAGTCTTGATCCAGAAATGTTTAAAGTATAATTTGGTAAATAAAGAGTTAAACTTTAGCAAATAAGCAGTTAAAGACATCTATCAATAGATCATACAGCTCGGATTTTGCAGCTTAAACAATTTCCAATAGGTAGAAAATGACTTTAAATTGATCCCGTACGTGTTTCGTATTTCTGTAAGAGGTCGGCAAAGCCCTTATAAGGGGTCAGTCTTATTTGGATATATTAACATGCATAAATGCGTTTATGTGTGTAAAGTTGTGCATGAGGTCGGCAACTTCATCATATAAAATAAACTGCCACACAAACCACCACTGTAAGAGCTGGAAGACTTGATGGTGACGATGCAATTATATATATATATATATATATATATATATATATATATATATATATATATATATATATATATATATATATATATATATATATATATATATATATATATATATATATATATATATATATATATATATATACTTACTGTATGTCAAAACTGCCTTTTAGACTAACCGAATGTTTGTATATTCTGATTCACTCACATACTCTCACTCAATTAAAACACACTTTCAACTGTCTCGGCGTCCTTATCTTTCTTGTTCATTAAATGATGATCTTACAGTGAAATAGCTGATGAAGATGGGACGGAGAGAAAAAAAGATGCAGTCTCGTTGTTTTCCACATCAGGAGTCAAGGATTTACGGGATATACCATACTTTATCTTTCATTAGTTTTTGGTAGTCACTGTCGTATATTTTTAGATTGGTTAGAAGATTTTTATGGTCCCGTCTGAGCAGAGATGATAGTGGTAAATAGGTGAGACTAAAGGTGTAGAAATATTGTATTGCTCTGAACCATGAAGAACAACAAAGACAACAACCAAAACGCTACAGACTTTAATAAATGGGTGCTTGCGTAGAATAGAGGGATTAAAATGGTATGACAAGGTTACCAACGTGGAACTGATGATTGTTAGCGTCTAATTTTACGCTCACCACGAATGTTATGTCCTTTTTCTTATGTGACCACTACAAATGTTAAGGTGGGATTTACGTATGATATGTAGGAACGTAACACTCTCCTTGCTGTGAACTGTTGTAGTCCGTCCGACCTGGGCAAGCAGCTTTGTTATGCATGAATAGCTCACCAGGCGTTGAGGCGCTGAAAAGGGTGTCATGTTGACATTCGAACATCCGACATTTCATGTATGTAAGGTACTCGAAGGTAGTGTGGTTGACAAGTGAGGTGGGTGTGTAGAGACACGAATGCGTATAGGATCTTTGATATGTAAATAAGGCACCCACTCACTCACATGCAGTAGTCAGTAATTGTGGAAAACTGCTGGAACTTTCAACCATTTAATTACGTGACACAGTGACATCAACAGGTACAGTCAAATGGACGAGAATCAAGACACATCATGTATATTGGATATGACTGGCAAAACATCTGGTAAATAAGCTTGAACCACTCATCTATAAGGACGTTATCGACAATGGTCTGTCCTTTAACTACTGTTCATAGGTGGTAATAATTAATAACATTGAACATCATCAGTTCCGTATAGCTCGTAGGTATGATGCTAATAACGCTGGCTTGACAACATCATTCTTTTCTTACTGTAACCCCCCCCCCCCCCCCCCCCCTGACTAAACGCGTCAGGTAGTCCTTAAACAAATATAGTTGCTTAATATGGAAGTCTGTGAACTTGATAATACCGTCAAGACTTCATCTGGCTCCACCTTTCAGGTACTTCTTCTTCTGCTCCAAGTTATAGGCCGTAATGACGGGCCTTATAATGGTTGATAAACCACTGTACATTTTTCCATAGGCATGTATTATCTTTCATGCTGAAACGTACCGCCATCCTGCGGGTTTCATAACAATATATGGTTATTGTGCTTCTATAAAGTACTTCAACAAATAGACCTAACTGGCTATGTCAAGCACACATAATGGACTCTGGATCCCAAGAACTGTGAGCGCTACTCACAGGTTCATACTAAATGTTCTGAAAACTTTGCGTAATAATAAAGTAATTTTACCTTGGACAGAATTCCAAACAATACACAAACTAACACTTGTCGTCATTCCAGACGAACAGAATAACTCTGGGGAATCACTAATATGACAAAACTATCTTTTCCCCAGATAATGCAGAGAAGACACAACGGACATCTTCGTCCGGCAGAAACCAGCTCATCACTCTCACAGACGGAAGTCTGCTTGATTCGCGCTAAAAGCTAACGCATGCGTAGACAGAACAGATTTGAGAACAGTTAACTATCCCGTCTTAAGAAAGAATAAACACAGGGAAGGTAGCCCCTAATCAACCTGTGTCAGGGAGTTAACATAGAGTTCTGTACCTTCGACCATCAAAAATATTAAATAGATTTACATCTTCTGGAACCGACAAAAATGACGGTAACAGACTACCACCCCCTACGCATAAAAAAAATACATACATTTTTTTGGAAATACATCAATGAGCGAGATGCAACAAGCTCATAACGCATGAATAATGCGCCGATGAAAGGATCAATAAATATAATGACCCAATCAACGCACAATAGCGTGTCTAGTGAAAACAAAAGTTCGCCTCACAAAATAAGAGAAAATATTTTCTCCAAGTAAAATATATCCGGAAGGTACCATCAAATAAACATCTGGCGATGCTAACAAAAATCACATACATATCAAAAAATTGTAATGTTATATTAATGTGAATAATAATATATCTTGCAAAGTCATACAAACATATCTATAAAAGTATTATGTTTTATAATGACTATCATCTAATGGATGGACATAATCAAAATTTGTAAAGTTATTCTATATACATGTGACAATTCAAGTGTATACTCTAACAAAATAGAAGATGACATCCACAAAGTATCAATCAATTCTGTATGTCGTAGATCATGTAAGCAGCATCATGATTCTCAAAAGCACTCCGTACCTGGTACTAGTTTGCGCTGAGAACAATATAAATAACACAAATAGCAACATGCTATAATGTACTATAATTACTAATACATGTTACATGTGGCCACATTAATTTTTTTCGACCTTTATATTATGTCAACTCAACCTTCTCCATTACACTAAAGATGGTAATAGAGAAAGACAACAATTAATTTACCACTCTAAGTTGACAACAAATGTGTTTATATATATATATATATATATATATATATATATATATATATATATATATATATATATATATATATATATATATATATATATATACATATATATATATATATATATAGTAAAGAGACATATGTCTAGCAGTGTATCAGGAAAAACTTAAGTGGACTCATGTTGGCATCTAGACAGTATGTCTGCCATCACATTATCCAGACCACGGATAGCTCGTACCGTGAAATGAAAAGGTTGAAGAGCAATAGCATATCGAGTAGATCTCGAGCTCTTCAAATTCTTACACTGAATAGCTGTAAGGGCTTTTTGGTCTGTTTCCACAATGAAATGCGCACCAAGAAGGAATCTTTGCAACTTAAGGATTGACCAAACCATAGCCAACAACTCACGGTCTAAAACCGAGTAATTCCTTTCTGCCGCATTCAGTTTCCTAGAAATATACATTACAGGATGCAGAGTTCCTGAATACTCTTGCATTAGTGCCGCTCCGATCCCTGTGGATGAGGCGTCACTACGAAGAACAAAAGTCTTATCAGCAATAGGTAGCTTTAAGATAGGTGGGGATGAAAACAAATTCTTAATCTGATCCAATGAAGCTTGACATTCTTGAGACCAGCGCACCATGTTAGGAGACCCTTTCTTCAATAGGGTTGAGAGTGGTGCCATGATAGAGGATAGATTCTTAATGAATCTTCCGTAGAATTGTATTAATCCCAAAAGACTACGTACTTGTTTCTTTGTTTTGGGCACAGAGATATTTAATATCTTAGAAATGTTTTGGTCCTCTGTCTTCAATAGACCATGACCAACTCGATGACCAAGGAAAGAAATTTCGCTAAACCCAACAAAGGTTTTAGAGGGTTTTGCAGTCAAATTATGCTCGCGTAGAGTTGACAGTAATTCATTTAACGCCAAATAGTGATCTTCCCAAGTATTACTGAAAAGACAGATATCATCTAAGTATGCAATGACATCTGAACGATATGAGAGAATTCGACGCATCATGCGTACGAAAGTAGCCGGGGCGTTCATAAGCCCGAAAGGCATAAAATTCCACTGAAACAAACCCCTATGTGTTGAGAAAACAGTGAAAGGTTTGGCGTGTTCAGTTAACGGAACTTGCCAATAGCCTTTTGATAAGTCAAGCTTAGTAAAGAATCGAGAGTTAGAAAGTCTAATAAGTAGATCTTATAATAAAGGCATAGGTTCAGCATCGAACTTCGTAACTTGGTTTAATTTGCGATAATCTACGCAAAGACGTATGTTATTGTCTTTCTTTCGAACAATAACCATGGACGAAGAGTATGCTGAGGTGGATGGTTCAATTATCTTTAATTGTATCATTTCATCCAATTCTTTCTCGACTTGTGCTTGAAAATGAATAGGAATAGGATATGGTCTTACTCTGATCAGATTATGATCGGTAAGTATAATGTCATGCTCAATGACATGTGTGTGTCCAGGAATGTCGGTAAGGACATCCTGAAATACTTGTAGCGTAGAAGATATTTGTCGCTGTTCTTCAAAAGACAAATTAGAAGAAACAGTGACGTTTCTCCATGATTCCGTAGAAGTAAGTGGAATCATAGGAAGAGGTAGGTTAACATCTGAAAAAGAAGTTTCCTCATCTTGTATAACCAACAGGGATGAGATAAGACCTTGTTGGACTGGAGAATCGTCCGTCGCCTGAAAAATAGGCTGCAAATAGTCTGGTCGCTCATGATATTCCGTAAGCATATTTATATGGAAGGTTTTATGCCTTCCATCAATATCGACAACATAGTCGACATCGGAAATCTTCGAGACTATAGCATTTGGACCTTTCCATGTAATAAGCAGTCTGTTCTCCCTAGAAGAAAGTAAAACAAACGCTTTGTCTCCAGGACAAAGTTGACGTAGGCGTCTCTTCTTATTAGCAAATAGCCTTGCCTTTTCCTTAGCAAATTCGGATAATGAAGTTGCTAGCTTGCATGCTTCAATAATTTTCTTTCTGAGAGCAATGACATACTCATATGACGATTGTGTGTCATTGTCGATATTATCAGCAGTTATAAGATCATGCAGCAAAGACATAGGACCGCGCGGTCGCGCGCCAAAGACAAGTTCAAAAGGAGAAAATCCTGTATGTTCGTTGGGTACCTCCCTATAGGCAAAGAGAGCCGCTGGTAGAACCCTGTCCCAATCCTGAGGATGATCCTCAGTTATCTTCCCCAGTAAGTTCTTGAGTGTCCTATTAAGACGCTCAACTAACCCATTAGACTGGGTGATAAATACTACTCAGAGTTCTCTTAATGTGCAGAGTAGACATTACCTGCGACATTGTCTCTGATATCAATTGTGTGTCATGGTCTGACAATATTTCCCCAGGAAAACCTAAACGAGAAAATATAAGCCAAAGAGCGTCTGCGATATCAGCAGTGGAAATGCTCTTAAGAGGGATAGCCTCTGGCCAACGCGTGCACATATCAACGCACGTGAGGATAAATTGATGTCCCCTGGCCGATTTAGTCTTAAAAGGGCCAATGATATCTATGGCCATCTTCTGAAACGGCCGGATGGGAATGTCTGCAGCCTGAATAGGCGCAGCATGGCGTGGACCTCTAGACTTTACCTCTTGACATATTTTGCAAGATTGGCAATAAATTCGTATGTCTTTATTGACAAATGGCCAAAAGAAAGATCCCAGAACTCTCGACTTAGTTCGGGAAAAACCCATGTGTCCAGCACACTGAGAATCGTGTGCATGTTGAAGAATTAAAGCACTCATACTTTTGGGCACGAGAATTTGAGAATTCATAGTCGCGTCTGAGTGTTGTACCATACGCACTAGTATACCATTCTTCATAGTGATATATGATTTGCGATTTGTATTCTGATTCGGATCACCGTTTTTAGCGAGAAGAAAGAATTTCTTTAAAAAAGGATCTTTTTCTTGTAGTTTCACAAACGAGTCATGCGAAATCTCCAAGTGATCATCTTGGCTAACTACTTCATTAACTTCAGTAGATGAAGTTTGAGGGATAAGAGCTTGTGCGCTTGTTACCACAGCATTGGCTGTTTGCATATTCTGTTCTTCCCAGGCAGCAATTTGTTGCGGGGTGCATTCCTTAACCCCGTGAATACGCCCGATTATAAGATCCGTCATAGGGTTAGGTAGAAGACACGCGTGGACTTCTCCCGTAAAGAAATGAGTAGCAATGTGAATAATAGCGGTCGAGTACTTTTCAACTATGCCACCAAATGTTACACATTTAACTATTTTCCCTGTGGCACAGCGAGGATCTATAAGCGATTGCTTAACCCCAATAGTAGTGCACCCAGAATCAAATAGTAATGAGACTGGGTTACTATCCACGAGACCTCTATGCAAGATAAGCGATCCTCTCCCGTCATGCGCAATTGCAGCAGGGAGAGCGGGTAGAGGGTGACCACAACTTAAAGTAGATACCGTGGTCGGTTCAAATAATGTTCAGCATTGGGTGCATTTAGATGCTCTCCCAAAGTCAAAAGCAGCACAAGTGACAGCATTAGAATTTTTATTATCGTTCACTTGATTATTGGCACCATGAGACTCTTGTTGTAAGAGTTTCCCTGGTGATATGATCTCTTCTTGTACTGAGATCTACCACGATTATTATTCCCTCTGAAATTATCATAGTTTGATCTACCTTGACCACCGCTCTGGTTCGAATCCCAGTTTCCATAATCACTATTGTCATTACCCCAATGATCATAGTGTTTACCTGTTTGGATACGATGCCCTCGCGAAGGATAGCCTTGAACGTGTCTATAGGGACTACCTCTCCGCAAATTTCCATAATTATAGGACACGAAATAACGAGGACTATCAGATCGCCTCCAGTTCTTTGAAGAAGACCCATTATGTGATGGGTTACCCTGATTCTGATCATAATTACGATTGCTCTTCTTATTGAAGTTGTGTTGAGCACCTTGGAATTTATTCATAAAATTAGGGCCATATGGTGCTGCAGAAGCAACCGGCAATTCTTCTTTCACCCTAGCATTGCTAACAGTAGCATGGGGATGTGCAGTTACATACTGGCAACAGTATTCTTCCATGTCTTTTATGTCTTTAGGTTTACGCTCATGAATAAAAGCAAGGAAAGACTCATTGACAGATGACATAACTTTATCTCGAAGTAATAAGTCCATAAGGGCTTCGTATGTTTTTTTCTGTTTTAGACAGCTCAATCCAACGTGTGAATGTAAGACGAATCTTAGTAATAAAGTGAGAGAACTCTACTCCAGTTTCTGGTAGCATTGTCTTAAAACGAAGACGATAATCTTCTTCTTTTAATTGATATCTCTTAAGTAATGTTGCCCTGACAACATCATAATTAGTTCTAACAGTTTCTTCTACTGTCATTACCGTATTCAATGGTTCACCTGAAAGTAAATCCATCAGTTGTCCGACATATTGTTCCTTATCTACTTTATGCGCTACGCATGTTAATTGGAACCTATCCAGGTAGAAGGTTATGTCGTCCTTTTGAGGATTGAAAGGAGGTAATTTAACCTTATAAATATTCTCCTTTATCTTACCCGAAGTTGATTGAGGAGCACTCATATTCGTTACCTTTAATTTCTCCAACTCCAAAGCTAATAGTTTTTCTTCATGTTCCATTTGTGCTTTCCTTTCCTCAGCAGCAGCAGCTTGAAATTTCCTCTCTTCAGCAGCAGCAGCAGCTTGAAGTTTTCTCTCTTCAGCAGCAGCTTGAAATTTTCTCTCCTCAGCAGCGGCTTGAAGTTTTCTCTCCTCAGCAGCAGCTTGAAGTTTTCTCTCCTCAGCAGCAGCTTGAAGTGTTCTCTCCTCAGCAGCAGCTTAAAGTTTTCTCTCTTAAGCAGCAGCAGCAGCTTCTCTGTCTAATCTTTTATTTTCAGCTTCAGTAGCAGCTTGAAGTTTTCTCTCTTCAGCTTCTCTTTGTTGCTGTATTCTTCTATCTTCAGCTTCTCTGTCCAACTGCATTTGCATCCTTTTCTCTTCAGCCTTCTGTGCCTTGGCATATTGACCAAGTGCAAACTCTTCCAATTTCTCACCAGTTTTGCAAAGGGATTTTCCTTGCTCAATAAAGACATCTAATGTAGACATCCTGTCTAATAATATGAGATTACACCTAAAAAATTGAATAAATTACCTTATCCCAACCTCAATGGGAAACAAGTCTGTAATCCTAGACTTGTATACTCACTTCACTTTATTCTATCCCAATCTCCGTGGGAGACAAGTCTCTTAATCAAAAACTTGTATAATCACCTTGTTTCTTTATAATAATATGATCATAAATAACCACTATCTGAAAAGTGCATCATATCAACAATAATAGTCCATGACCAAGTATATATATAGACTGTGTATGATGAACAAATAGACGAAAACAATACAAAGACAAGAAT
This sequence comes from Oreohelix idahoensis, assembly GCA_024509875.1. Classification (NCBI taxonomy): domain Eukaryota; kingdom Metazoa; phylum Mollusca; class Gastropoda; order Stylommatophora; family Oreohelicidae; genus Oreohelix; species Oreohelix idahoensis. The sequence continues at coordinate 59,468 of JAMPIV010006371.1, forward strand.
GTATAACAACCGAAAACGTTCGCAGAAGTCAAATGATAACTAAAGCTTAACTAAATCTAATGTTGTAAAAAATTACAATGATAACTGCGAAAATCAAACAAATCACAACACTATTATAAACAAAAAGGGTGTATACAAATAAATGAAAGGAAGGAGAGGCGGACAGAAAAAAACAAAACAAATCGAAAATCAAAGAATGGAAAAAATAACGAAAACAACACTAACACATCTCGTCACAGCTAAGAAAAAAATGAAAAATAGCAACACGCGTCGCTCGCAATTCCCGCTGTGGGAAATATGCATCGTCCCTATAGAAAACGCTCTCGATAGAACCTCTGTTTACGTGGTATCTTCTAACGGAGTCACCTGCCCAACCAGCTCGCGAAACACACACTAACATAACATGTCAACAAAGAACATGTAAACAAAGAAGGCATTAATAAAGTGTGTTGAAAGAAGGCTCAGTTATTCATAATATAACGGTACCAAGTTTCAAAAAATAACCGCCACTTATCTTAGATATAATCCTGGCCTTAGTCAACAATGATGTTTGACAATATACAGCAATGCGAGGAAGCTCCACCGTTGACAATGATGAGAATTGTCACAACAGCTGAATTTGGATGTAAACACGAGTTGTGATCGTTCACAATGAAGGTCATCGACGAGTTTCAAACTGTTGAAGGTGTGTTGCTGTTATATGTTGAACAGTATAAATTAGCTTGTCCAGTTTCCAATGTGTAGTTCATCATCAAATAATGTTCTCACTCAGTCCAATGAACAGCTTTAGACCCACTGATCTGGCCTACCACAAATGTTAGCGTCTAATTTTACGCTCACCACGAATGTTATGTCCTTTTTCTTATGTGACCACTACAAATGTTAAGGTGGGATTTACGTATGATATGTAGGAACGTAACACTCTCCTTGCTGTGTACTGTTGTAGTCCGTCCGACCTGGGCCAAGCAGCTTTGTTATGCATGAATAGCTCAATGAATAGCTCACCAGGCGTTGAGGCGCTGAAAAGGGTGTCATGTTGACATTCGAACATCCGACATTTCATGTATGTAAGGTACTCGAAGGTAGTGTGGATGACAAGTGAGGTGGGTGTGTAGAGACACGAATGCGTATAGGATCTTTGATATGTAAATAAGGCACCCACTCACTCACATGCAGTAATCAGTAATTGTGGAAAACTGCTGGAACTTTCAACCATTTAATTACGTGACACAGTGACATCAACAGGTACAGTCAAATGGACGAGAATCAAGACACATCATGTATATTGGATATGACTGGCAAAACATCTGGTAAATAAGCTTGAACCACTCATCTATAAGGACGTAATCGACAATGGTCTGTCCTTTAACTACTGTTCATAGGTGGCAATAATTAATAACATTGAACATCATCAGTTCCGTATAGCTCGTAGGTATGATGCTAATAACGCTGGCTTGACAACATCATTCTTTTCCTACTGTAACTCAGGGCCCCCCTGACTGAACGCGTCAGGTAGTCCTTAAACAAATATAGTTGCTTAATATGGAAGTCTGTGAACTTGATAATACAGTCAAGACTTCATCTGGCTCCATCTTTCAGGTACTTCTTCTTCTGCTCCAAGTTATAGGCCGTAATGACGGGCCTTATAATGGTTGATAAACCACTGTACATTTTTCCATAGGCATGTATTATCTTTCATGCTGAAACGTACCGCCATCTTGCAGGTTTCATAACAATATATGGTTATTGTGCTTCTATAAAGTACTTCAACAAATAGACCTAACTGGCTATGTCAAGCACACATAATGGACTCTGGATCCCAAGATCTGTGAGCGCTACTCACAGGTTCATACTAAATGTTCTGCAAACTTTGCGCAATAATAAAGTAATTTTACCTTGTACAGAATTCCGAACAAGACATTTCACTGCAAACATTGGCATATAGACGCGCATCTGCTGTGATTGTGTGTGTATATGTGTGTGTGTGTGTGTGTGTGTGTGTGTGTGTATGTGTGTGTATATATATATATATATATATATATGTATATATATATATATATATATATATATGTATATGTATACATATATATATTATATATATATATATATATATATATATATATATATATATATATATATATATATATATATATACCTGCCACAAAAAGTAGGGATATTGAATTTAAAAGTTATCCAAAGACAATATATTTCAAATTAGTTCATTTATTCCTTCGTACAAGTAAACTTGAGCATCATAACAAGACATTTGCGGTATAAGAAGTGTTATGGCTTTACTCACATGATTTTAGTCGCACTGGCAACCAAGGCGGGGTAGGTACTTCATTTTCACAAAAATATTCCAATATTTCTAAAAATGTGTATTTGCCGCTATCGTTGAGCAAATGGCACAACGATAGGCTCGATGATGATGTCACTGTAGTAGAACCCTGTGATATTGACCTGGCATATGTGAAGGTTGGTCCTGTCATTCATACAGATGCCTGCCCACACCATTACACTGCCACCTCCAAAACGGTTGTGTGCAACAGTTGCAGGAGGCTGGTAACGCTAACCTCGCCGTCGCCAGACACATATTCGACGATCATGAAAATCCAAAACAAAACGGGACTCATGAGAAAACATCACTGATGCCCACTGTTGATTGGTCCACCGATGATGACGTTGGCACCAATCCATTCTTGCTCGCCTGTGTTGTGGTGACATGGGCAAAGCTACAAACGGTCTGCGTGAGGCCAGTTGCACTTGGTGCAAACGGTTTCGTACTGTCTGAGTTGAGACCCGGATCCCAGTGGTCTGTTGAAGATGTTGCTGAAGTTGAGTAGCATTTAGAGTCCGAGTTCTGAGGGCCTGAGTAACAAGAAGTTGATCTTGGCGGCGTGTAGTGACTCTTGGGCGGCCAGTCCGATCCAGATCAGCCACTGTGCGGAAATTTTGATACCTGTTCCACAGTCTGCTGACAACTGACTGTGAAAGATTGAGGTTCCGAGCAACATCCACTTGCCGACTTCCGGTTTGCAACATGCCTATGCCTATCCATCTCTGCTGTTCTGTCAACCGTTCCATGAAGAAGAAAAGAAATTTTATCTGTTGCAGAGTCTTTTTATACCTGACCATGGTGACTAGTGTTCATCAAACCCGAGATACACGCATTTTTGTGAAAAAGAATAATGTGTGAACTTTACGGATGGGCCCCACCTCTGTTCTTGGGATTGGCTTACTCATCACGAGTCACCAGGTCAACATGATATTGCACGTGAGAGTGGAGAAGAGCGTGCTCGATATGTCCATACAACCATTAAATTACGAAATCCACTCTTTTGTAAAATAATACATACCATCTTAAAATATCCCCTACTTTTTGTGACAGGTATATACATATATCATCACAGCTATCAAAGGGTTAAAAAATGGAAAAGCGCCTGGTCACGACAATCTAAATGCTGAGTTATTCAAGGCAGACCCTGAACTAGCAGCAGAACTATTAGAACCACTATTTGCGAAAGTCTGGGAAACTGAGACAACACCAACAGAGTGGAGGAATAATTGTCAAATTGCCAAAAAAGGGCGACCTTGCAGACTGCAACAACTGGAGAGGAATTACTCTCCTCTCAGTTCCCAGCAAAATACTAGGCAGGATAATCATCCAGAGAATTTCAAAAGCAGTTGACCATAAACTGAGGAAAGAACAAGCGGGTTTTAGAAAGAACAGAAGATGTGCAGATCATATATTTACCCTCAGGAACATTATAGAGCAGTGCTCAGAATGGCAGAGACAGCTGTACATTAACTTTGTTGATTTTGAAAAGGCTTTCGACAGCATACACAGAGACAGCCTATGGAAATACTGAGGGCTTATGGAATTCCCAGCCGCATTGTTTCCATCATAAAAAGCCTCTATTCTAACTTTACGTGCAGTGCTGGATTGAGTAATGTAACTTTCGAAGTGAAAACAGGAGTACGACAGGGATGCCCCTTATCAACAACATTATTTTTGACAGCCATAGATTGGGTGATGTGCCAGACAACAGAGGGTAGTCCAAGAGGAATTAGATAGACAACATTTTCTACACTGGAAGACCTGGAATATGCAGATGACATTGCACTATTCGCGCATTCACATCAACATATTCAAGACAAAACCGATAGACTGAATAAGTATGGCCAGCAGGTTGGCCTGAACATCAATCTGAAGAAGACAGAGGTCATGACACTAAATATGGGCAATCCTGAACCAATAACAGTAAGGAACCAGAAGTTAGAACAGACAGACACATTTACTTACCTAGGATGCATAGTAACACCTGACGGCGGAACAAGCAAGGACATTAACAACAGAATGAATGAAGCGAGAACAGCCTTTGCTATTCTCAACAACATTTGGAAGTCTTCCCAGTACAGCACAAACACCAAATTAAGACTGTATGAGAGCTGTGTACTTTCTGTGCTTCTCTATGGTGCGGAATGCTGGAGAGTAACAGAGAAGGAAATGTCGAAACTGTCCTCCCTCCACACAATCTGCCTAAGGAAAATTCTCCGAATCTTTTGGCCAAACACCATCAGCAACCAAGAACTACTTATTCGGAGTAACCAGGAGGACATGCACACCATCATAGCTGGCAGACGCTGGAGTTGGGTTGGCCACGTCCTCTGAAGGGACCCTGATACCATCACAAGAACAGCTATGCTATGGACCCCCGAGGGAAAGCGAAAGAGAGGCCGACCAAAAACAACTTGGCCGAGAACTGTGGAAGCCGAGATGCAAAGAATGAACCAGAGTTGGGGCACTGTACGAAGGATGGCCGCCGACCGAGAAAAGTGGAATCAATTTGTTGCTGCCCTACAAGACGCCACCAGGCGTGATGGCCGCTGACTGCTTTGGTGGTTGGCGGTTATGGATCAAAGAAGAAGAAGATATATATATATAGCTGAATTTCCATCAGCTGAGGGTCAAACGTCTACGAGTCCATTGTCACTATTGACACATATTAATTCTGCAGAAGAACGACGAACTAAAAAATTACAGAAGTCTAGACAACACATCTTTATGTAGTTGACTTCATTCAATCCTGCAGACCACTCTTAATAGGAATACTAGCATCCTATTTATTATACTGCCAAGAGTAATTACCTAAAAATCAAGTAATGTACACTATCAACAAAAAATACATTACTGCGGTGGAAATAGTTGGGATGATGCCGGCAGATTGCAAAGTTCCCTTGTCTGCACTTGGAATTGCGCTCTGATATAATCGAAGGACTTCTGTTGAAAGACGAATACCTCGTTACATGAAGGCTAAACACTTAAAGAAAGAATTTCAGCAGACTGCCCAGGTTAGGATGGCCATGAGAGTAGTAGAGTATGCGCAAAACGAGGCTTATTCTGCAGGAGGAGCGTGACTTTTATATAAGGAAATACTCCAGATCGATTCTGCAGGAGGAGCGTCTGCAGGAGGAGCGTGACTTTTTATATAGCAATATATTTTAGCCGGGGTGACTTCCTCTGACGATCAGTTGGCGGGTGTGTTGCTGTGTAGGTTGTTGTTATGTGTTTACAATATTTATATTACAACAGCTATACATATATTTAGACATATATTAAGACATATACAATCTTGTATTATTATTTTATTATACATAAACTTGTTTCCGATAGCCTATATTTACCACTGACGTCACCCACCCTAACCGACTACAAACAGTATGACTCGTTCATCGATTACATTTGATGGTGGAATACTATATTTGCATTGTCAAGTACTGACAACAGGAAAAAATATTGAATGAAAAAAATTTAATGAAAAGTTTGGCAAAACTGTAGGAAATATTTAAAGAAGTCTTTAACAGCTGACCTATTTACCTACAGGTTAGAACCTTTGAACAGACCTGGGAAAAAATTTTGGGGTCATCTTTGCTGAGTGGAAGAAAAGGTTTCACTAAAGTTTGAACCTTGCAGGACAAAAAACAAAGGAGCTACCCGTTTGATACCTGGAACAAATACTTAGTTACATTTATTTAATGTACTAAATTTCCATGGTCGCCTCATGTTTGCTACGATTGGGAGACAATATAAAACCTATCACCAGATGCCGCACATGTAAAAAAAAAAAGTGAAACCTTAAATCCCGGGGGTTCGAACACACGAACGAGGGAATGCTTCTTTTATAAATTTCTACTATTTATCTCTTGTGTTTTGAGCTTGTCTGCAATAACGTGAACAGAAATAAGTAGCAGGGTTAGTCTTACACAGGTAAATCCCGTTGCAGATAGGTTTTTCCGTCTACCAATACTCAAAACTCTACATGTTAGCCTTTTATTACGTTTTTCTAGAGAGCTATATTTAGCCCTGACGTCACCCTCTAGCGATCTGGTTTCATAACTAGTGAGGTAAGCTCGCGTTTGCCTGTCTGAAATGCCGCTCATTTTCAAAAATATCGAAGTCACGAGAGTCGATATAGAACCTTTCTTGTCTGAGTACGCACGTTAAAAAAAGCACGTGTGTTTTGAGTTTTATTAAAATGGTTGAAAATGGTCTCGATATTGTTCCGATTGGAACCCGCAACACTAATGCGTATCTAGTTTCCGCCATAATCTAGTCTGCATATACCATATATTTTTACGGAGCCTTTTTGTGTTCTATAAAACTGTCTATTTGGTGTTGTCCAACCTGGCCTTTGACAGTATTTTTTATGTGAAGAACCCGGGTGTGTGCGGATCACTTACATAACCCTAGCTGGACATTGGGGTGATTAGATTTATTACTCGATGCTAGACGTAGTCAAGTCTCTAACACTTCACTCCCACCTCTCGATGCTGGTCCTAGTAAAGTCTCCAACACGTCGCGCCCCCTTCTCGAGGCTGTTTCTAGTGTAGTCTCTAACACTTCACTCCCACCTCTCGATGCTGGACCTGGTCATGTCTCTAATACTTCACTCCTAACACTTCACTCCCACCTCTAGCCCTTTGTTATCTACCACTTCACTCCCACCTCTCGATGCTGGTGCTAGTCATGTCTCTAACACTTCACTCCCACCTCTCGCTGTTGGACCTAGGCAAGTCTCTAACACTAACCTCCCACCTCTAGATGCTGGCCCTAGTAAATGCAAGTCTCTAACACTTCACTCCCACCTCTAGAGGCTGGACCTGGTATAGGTAAGTCTCTAACACTTCACTCCCACCTCTCGCTGCTGGTCCTAGTATAGGCAAGTCTTTAACACTTCACTCCCACCTCTAGATGTTATAACTGTTTGTAAAATATATATATATATATTGTAATATGTACGTATAACTGTTGTATAAATAAACAACACATAACACAATACAATACAACACACCACAATACAACCCACACACTACCTACACACACCCGCCATTATCGAGCTAATATATTGCTATACCATAGACCATCACCTGGACATGTTTCAGACATGTCTGGACGCGGCGCACAAAAAAATTTTTCACATCGACAACGCGTCAACGATCGATTAGTTTTTCAACTAATCAACTCTCTGTTAGCGTACAACAAGGCTGGCCGCCTTTCAAACCCAGATTAAAACTAGTTTTCCTTCATATAAATAAACACTTGGAAGCCCAACGTCCAGGCACTCACGTTCATACTTTACTGAAGAGGTGGCGTGATAACGACAGACACTAGCGATCATACCTCGTTGAAGACGCCTTCCACTGTTCCCACCAATTGGGTGTACATGCGTAGAAGTGATGAAATGCTTAAACCGTTGGATAGTGAGTTGAAGGCCGCCTCTGTCAGTTTTTACCAAGGCCAGCCTTTACTACACGTGCGAAAATACTTTGGTGAGTCATATCTAAAGTTTTCTACCAAAACCGGCGGGCACATTTCTATCACCTCACGGGCACCTTTCTATCACCTCACGGGTACATTTCTATCACCTCACAGGCACATTTATATCACCTAATGGGCACATTTCTATGATCTCACAGGAACATTTCTATCACCTCACAGGCACATTTCTATCACCTAATGGGCACATTTCTATGACCTCAGGAGCAATTTCTATCACCTCAAGGGCACATTTCTATGACCTCACAGGCACATTTCTATGACCTCACAGGCACATTTCTATCACCTCACGGGCACATTTCTATGACCTCACAGGCACATTTCTATCACCTCACAGGCACATTTCTATCACCTCATGGGCACATTTCTATGACCTCACAGGCACATTTCTATGACCTCACGGGCAATTTCTATCACCTCACAGGCATATTTCTATCATCCCACAGGCACATTTCTATCACCTCACGGGTACATTTATATCACCTCGCGGGCACATTTCTATCACCTCACGTTATACCCAGTGTACATCTCTGTCTGTGTGAAAGAATTTTTTTTAAACCTTTCAGAAATGTTCTGCGCGCGAGAAATGTGGAACCAGAGTTATTTACACCAACCATTGTCCCCCTACAGCAACCACCGACAACCACCTGGCCGATTTCTCTAATCTACCATCGAAGTTACCAAACACGGATAAATATCGTGTGTATACATATTAATATATGTTGTAAAATATATATTGTATAAATATTGTATAAAAAGACAAAACAACACAAGGACGAATCATACACAACACAACCACCCAAAAACCCAAACCCACAAGTTACACTACACCACACAACAATTACAATACTTACACACAAAATTACCAGACAAGACCAAAACCCATGCCACCCGCTCCCGCCCACATACACACAACCACACGCACACACACGCACACACACACGCGCGCACGCACACAAAATCACAGACACACACACACACAACCACAGAAGCGCGCACAACCAGACCCCCAGACACACACACATGCACACACATACACGCGCCCACACACACACCCACACACACACACAACCACAGACGCGCGCACACAACCACACAAAACCCAAACCCATCAGTTACACCACACCACACAACAATTACAATACCTACACACACAAATACCAGACAAGACCAAAAGCAATACCACCCTCGCACGCGCACACACACAACCACACGCGCGCACACACACAACCACACACATGCACACACACACAGACGCGCGCACGCACACATACACACAGACGCACAACCACGCACGCGAGTACCCACACATACATACACACGCCCACACACACACAGACGCACACACAACCACCGACGCGCACACAAACAACCACACGCGCGCGCACACACACACGCACACACATGCAAACACGCGCACGAACACACGCAAACACACACGCGAACACACACGTAAACACACACGAACACACACGCGCACACACACAACCACCGACGCGCGCACACACACACACGCACGCACACAGAACACAGACACGCGCACACACACACAAGCCAGCTACACCCCCCAACAAACACTTCACGCGCACCTCTAAATGCTAGACCTAGTCAAGTCTCTAACACTTCACTCCCATATCTCGACGCTGGCCCTAGTATAGTGACACATCTCTTTCACTCCCACCTCTAGAACTCTGACACTTCCCTCGTACCTCTAGATGTTAAACCTAGTATAGGCAGGACTCTAACACTTCACTACCACTTCTAGATGCTAGACCTGGTATAGTCAGTGTAGCAAGTTCAATTTGTTGGGGAGGTTATGATGTTATACCTAAAAGGAAAGAAATCTGTGTCTGTGTTAACCGTGTGAGGTCAAGCACATGTAGGCCCCTGACTCTAAAAGAGGATGATGATGTATTGGCAGGGAACCTAACGCTACCTCCCTAGATCTCACACGGTCACTATTTTGGCTCTAGTGTCTGGTGTATGATGTACCTAATGTCTAGCGGAGAAATGAAAATTATGGTACATAAACACAAAAACACTTTAACTCACTATAAGGAATTGAAAAAAACAGTGGTTAAGGTTTTTCTTTAAAATAGAATATTTTCTTTTTACAATTTAATCTGCCTGTCCCGCCATCTTCTTTGGACAGGTCTTTGAAAATGAGGAAAAGATAGTTTACATAAAAGGATTAACTAAAATGTGTGGACACTTTGTCCAATAAGTATAATATCACTCTATCTCTCCTGTCACAGATTACAACTTTATTATCTAATAGTGTTTGTCACTTGTTAGGAGGGGCTGTAGTTTCATCACGCCCCATAACATCCTGGGTATGATTGAAAATATCAAAGTTTATTGTAACTGAAATGTCAGATATACCCAGATGCTAACACATCACCTGGGATTCTTTGTAGAAGGATAATTCAGTATGTCGTTGCAGAAAATATAGATATCTCAGCACACACAAGCTCCTCCAGCTATCTGCTGACAGCATAAACGTTTTACCGGAGACTTGTTGGCGTTACACTCACTCATCAGGTTTCCTGTCACCGGCTGGTAACAGGAAATAAAACCTCTGCAATAAAAAGACACACTGGCCTTTTTATATCTGATCACACTTTATTATTATTATTTACATATGGTGGTATGGGGTCAGCCTCGCGTGCATACAGGTGCACTCGCCCCTAAATTTATATGACTCACACCTTGCTGTGACCACACCTCAGGTCTCTATGGCAGATACGCCACTGTACTTTTACATAGTTTTCCTCAATACAATAACGTGGAGTAACCACCTTTCCTTTTGTATGATTTGCTCTCTTTTTTTAAATTATAAACGCTCCAGGCATGTTGAACAGTGTTCATGGAACACGGAGGCTTACTAACATATTCTAATACAATAATATTAAAACAAAATCATGACAATATACCACAGTTAGATACAGTTCAATGTGAGGACTCAACAATGTCTGCTCCCGGCATGTCCTTCACTTTTCCCAATAGCAGTATCTAACTTTGGCAGTTGTAATAAACATATTAATACATAAAGCATTCTTACCACAATTTCAAGAAATAGTAACAAATAACGCTGACTTGCAAAGAATGGCCTCAGTTTTCCTCTGCACTGCCCAGACTGCGAATTAATTCTTTATTTTATAAATTAACACAGCTGATCTCAGTGTATTTGATAGAAAACGTTTTTGTCAACTGGCGATGAGCATTGAAAGCTTTTTGCTAATATCTATTAGTACTGGCCAATGGAAAACTTGCGACTACCAGAATTCAAATGTAGTTTTTGAAAAACAAAAAAAAATTCCAAACAACCTCTGTGTCTGGTAGTCGATTGGTCCGTCTGCGTTAGTTATGCCCAATAGAAAAAGATGTTTCGTTTTTAGTTACATTTTTCCTATCTCTCCCCTTTCACTCCTATCCCAGCTAATAGAATTTGAATTACTACCATGCCTCTTTTTAAGCTGGCGTCCCCACTAACGTTATGAAAAAAAACAAGCAGGAACCTCAGTCTGTCCGTCTTAGTGTTACTAGACATTTAGTATTTTCTCAATAACTTGGCTAATACTTGGACTACCATATTTTTTAAAACACATTTTTACTCAGGGGACTCTAAGCTATACTGTCATATGATTTTTATGGTCAGTTTCAGTATGGTTTAGATTTTCGATTTTGTCACTGTCAATCGTCAAAATATAAATTTTACACAAGTCGGCCATCTTCCCCCTCTCATCTCTCTCTAGCATTTTTATTCAAATAACTAACTTGTTTGAGTGGCGTCAGAAATACATTACTCGGCGAGAATTTAAACTGTCTGTGTGTGTATATATCATCGGGCCAATCCCACAGCGTGTCAAGCGAAGCGGGGTTTTGCGCGGCGGGTGTTAGAATTTGCGTTAATTATTACTGTTGTCTCGTGTTACACTACCAAAAAATGTAAGGATTACTACTATTAGAGGCGTTAAAGTTAAAGTATTTCGTTAATTCAGACAGTGACTTGGAGGCACATTTCTGGAAGATCGTTAATTATAAGTCTTGCCGCAGTCTCTATCAGATCGGGCAAAATGTTAAAAATGTTTAAAGTACGTCACAAGGAAAGCGAGTAAGTTTATACGGCGGGATCGTTTCTAAGCATTACCATGGCAATAAATTCAGCGCGATGCTGGCGTATGAGATGCCTATAGTCAGACACATACGGGCGGGGTTATTTATTATCATAGGACTAAAATCTTATTGAAATGAGCGATTATCTCGCAGATTTTACTACACACCTCCCGTCCTAAAACATGCTTTCATTTGCAGGTTATAATCTGCGAGATAACTTAGCTCAAATGAAGTCTTACGCGTTTTTCTGATCTTAATCATAAGGATGTCTACTCAAAAAGTCTGCACCGACGTTCTGAGGGCCTGGAATATATTCAATCAGAAATGAGTATGGCTGTAATAATAATGACCATCTCAATAATCTGGAATTTTCATGCTTGGCTTGTGACAGGAATACGAGAGGTGAATGATCCGTTTGGACCCCAAATGTCCTGCCATATAGATAAATCTGGATTTTTTTTATAGCCCATATCAAACCTAGACATTCTTTTTCGCTTGTTGAATAATTTTTTTCCGCCTTGTTCAACTTGCGGCTTGCATAAGCGACTGGGTTCAATTCTCCATCTTGTGAGGAGGACCTATGCAACAATGTAGCGCCCAGGCCCACATTGTTTGCGTCACTTTTCACGATAAATTCTTGATTCAAGTCAGGCAATTGCAATACTGGCCTGCTTGTGAGTTTTTCTTTTAACTCCTGGTAAGCCAATTCACACTGTGCGGACCAATTTATTGTATCAGGCTGACCCTTGCGAGTTAAATCCGTCAGAGGAGCACATATAGAGTTAAAATGTTTAATGTACTTTTGGTAGAACCCACACAACGACACGAAAGATCGCACATCTTTCTTTGTTTGTGGTCTAGGTGCTCTTTTCAATTTTTTCCAGATTCTTGGGATCAGGGGTCATGCTACCCTGATGTACAGTATGTCCCAAGAATTCCAACTCTTTACAACCAATACAACATTTTGTTGGTCTAGCGGTCAAGTTAGCCTCTCTGAGTCTATCAAACAGCATATTCAAAGAGGAAACGTGTTCCTCAAATGTTTCTGTAGCAATGAGGATATCATCCATAAAATTCGAAATACATGGATGTTTCAGGGGATTCAACAATTTTCGCATCATCCTAGAAAACACACTCGGGGCATTTTTAAACACAAACGGTAACATGTTGAACTCATAATGACCTTCCGAGGTGCTAAAGGCTAAATAAGGTCGAACCTCAGGCTTTACTGGAATTTGGTAATAGCCTTTGCTAAGATCCACCTTAGAAAAATATTTTGCCTTGTTTAGCCTGACAAATAGTTGAGTAGTATCAGGTAATGGATCCACCTGACCTTCTGTGACAGCATTCAGTTTCCTGTAATCTATGCAGTCTATGTTCTCCCGATGGTTTCTGCAACAAAACCACACAGGAACTATAAGGAGACTCACTGTGAGAAATAATCCCTTCTTGTAACAAATAATCTATCTCCTCTTTCAAAGCTTTTTCCTTAGCGAACGGAATAGAATAGGGCCTCATACAGATGGGTGCTGGGTCTAGTAGTTTCATATCATATTCCAACAAATTTGTGTGCCCCGGTTTATCCGTTAACACATCTGTATGTTTCTCAAGGACCTGTTGAACCTTCTCCCTCTGTCCTTTTGTCAGGTGATTACTGATCTTCACCTGTGCAAACGTTTCACTGGTTTTCAGTGGATATTCAAATGAGGTGAGAGGGTCATTTTTCATTTCGGTTGCGATAGACAAGGCCATTAGGTGTGTTCCTTCCTGGATTTGTCTGTCCAGATATTTCTTCAAAAGGTTCACATGATAGACTTTTTCCTTTCCCTTTTTGTCTATCTTATCATTTGTTCTGGATACCTTTTCCAAAACTGTATATGGACCTTGCCATCCGATCTGAAGTTTACTGCTGCTGCCGGGCAATAGAAGAAGTACCTTCTCCCCTACAGCAAGCTCCCTATCCTCCGCTTTCTTATTATAATAAGCAGCATGCTTTTTCCTGGCTTGTCTCAAATTATCATTTGCCAGTTTCCAACTAGTTTTTAAACGAGTGGTCAGTTCGTTCACATATTGATAGGATGAGGTAACAGTCTCCTCTGCCTTCTCATCGGTCCAAGTCCTTAACAAGGCTTCTAATGGACCTTTTATTGGCCTCCAAAATAACAGGGTTGCGGGTGCCATCCCGGTTGAATTATGTAGAACTTCCCGGTACGCAAACAACGCGGCGGGCAAGTATTGGTCCCACGTATCAGGTTTCTCATGTGCCAGCTTTCTCAGGATAGAAATGAGAGTCCCATTGAACCTCTCTACCTGGCCGTTCCCTTGGGGGTAATACGGACTACAATGAAAGTGCTTGGCTTGAAACAACCGAAAAACCTCTTCTGTTAGTTTCCCCTTGAACTATGAGCCGTTATCAGTCAAGATTTGATGCGGGAATCCTAACCTTGTGAATATAGTAAGTAATGCCTCTGCCACATGTTTCAAATCGATTGACGACAGGGCTACCGCCTCTCCCCACAGAACAAGTGTCTACCAGAGTAAGGATGTAACTGTTCCTCCTCTTGGTCCGAGTGAGAGGTCCCACAATATCCACTGCAACTCTCTCAAAAGGGGTTCCCACTATGGTCATTTCCCCTAGAGTTGCTTGGGCAGTCCAATGCTTTGGAGCTACTCTCTGGCATTCTGGACAGGATTTTACATATCTCTTTATATCCTCCGTTATCCCTGGCCAGAAATAATGACAAGCTATGCGCTGTCCTGTTGCGCTAATCCCCATGTGACCACTGAAGGGGATAGTATGACCTAACTCCATCACCTTTTCCCTATATGAACTGGGAAGGACCAGCTGTCCGTGACCAGCTGAACCAGTGCCGGCCTTCCTATATAACAATTTATTCTTCATATAAAATTCTCCTTTATTAGGAGGAGTATGGCTCTTTGGGAGTTTCTTATAACACGGCTTCAGTGACCTATCTTCAGCCTGTGCCTTCCTCATCTCCTCTGGATGAGTATTTATAGGTTCATCTTCTTCCTTTCTGGATTGTGATCGGGTCTGGACGGCGGCCAAGACCACAGGTCTCTTGGGATTCCCCAAGTAGACATAACGACACCCCAATATCAGAGGGTAGATGGGTGCGTCGATCACTGCTGCTCTGATTATGCCTTCCACATAGCGAGTTTTCACATTTATTCTTGCAATGGGAAGTGTTACGAGTGGTATGTCCTTGGTCGCCCCTTGTATCTCCACTGTTTCTGTGGTATACTGATCTGGGTTCACCAAGTGCGAGCTCACGACAGAATCAAAATCTAAACCGGTATTATAGAGGCACCTAATGGTGACATCATTGCATACAACATCCTCACAAACTGGGGGGTGATAAGGTTCCTGCTGTCCAGCAGGTTTGTCCTTTACTTCCTTGTTCCCTATTTTCATAGCAGCAAATCCAGCAGGTTTACTTTTACAAAATTTAATGTCATGTCCATCCCTCTTACAATATCTACAATATAATCTACCTTGATGAAAAGGTTTTCTTTCATCATTCTTTCTGTCATTGAAATGTGAGGTTTTATTTTTATAATCATTTCGAGGCCTATCAAAGTTTTGCTTACCTCTATTGTCAAATTTATTATAGTTTTGTGGGGCCTTATAATGATCTAATGGTTTCTTTTTGGTGCCAGCTACCTCTGCCTGGGCTGCCTGATACCTCTCAGCGACATTAATTATATCACCCAGCCTCTCCGCGCCCTGTTCCATGAGAAACTTTCTCATGTCTGGAGCCATGGACTCTCTCATCTGTTCTATGAGTATCATCTCTTTGAGATCTTGGGTTTTCCACAAAGTAGCCCATTTCTCCATATACGTTTCTAACCTGGCGGAGAACTGGTGATAGGTCTCACCCGACAGTAGCCTGGCATTCCTAAATTTTTTTCTATAAAACTCTCCGTTCTTTTCGTATCTTAACAAAAGAGCCTGCTTCAACATGTCATAGTTGTCTTGGTCATCCCTGCTCATTTTGGAAAAAACTTCATAAGCTGTTCCCCGAAGACCTTGAGACAACTTTACACCCCATCTTTCTCTTTCTAACCCATAAGTAGTGACTAATACTTCATATCTGCTCAAATATGACTCAATGTCATCATCCTTTTCTACAAAATAGTCTAGATGGAACCCCATGGCTGAGTTGGAGGCCCCCTGACTAGCGGTAGTATCAGAGGTAGTACGGCTGTGACCATTGTCCGGAGCAAGGCCTTGCAACTCTAACTCCCTTAGTCGCAACTCATGCTCCCTCTGTAATCTTTTATCTTCTGCTTCCCTCTCGGCAGCCAATCTCTTTTCTTCTGCTTCCCTTTGCAGTCGTTTTTCTTCTGCCTCCAATTTTCTCTCCTCAAATTGGAGCCTCTTGATCTCAGCCTCTCTATCAGCCTCTAATTTCTTAATCTCCCTAGCCTCTTCTACTTGCATTTTCCTTTCCTCAGCTAACCTATGTTCTTCCCTAGCAATAAATTTATCACATTCTGAGGTGACATAGTCAATCAAGACTTGACACTCCATATTCATTTCTCTGGCAGTCTGCACAGCAACAGAGCGAAACTTGGCCAAATCTGCCATCTGATAAATACAAAATGTTCTAACTAAATTTCTAAAATAAATGCAAATTTACTTAATTAATTCCAGGTTCTGACACTTCATTAAATTCCAAATCTTGGGCAATAGTAATTATGGGGATTCCCTGGGAAAATAGAATTGATGATAATGCTAAAACCCAGACCCCAATGTATGTAGTACTAGGAGAAATTCAAATCCCGGACCAGCCCTCAATATATGTAGCAAGTTCAATTTGCTGGGGAGGTATGATGTTATACCTAAAAGGAAAGAAATCTGTGTCTGTGTTAACCGTGTGAGGTCAAGCACATGTAGGCCCCTGACTCTAAAAGAGGATGATGATGTATTGGCAGGGAACCTAACGCTACCTCCCTAGATCTCACACGGTCACTATTTTGGCTCTAGTGTCTGGTGTATGATGTACCTAATGTCTAGGGGAGAAATGAAAATGATGGTACATAAACACAAAAACACTTTAACTTACTATAAGGAATTGAATAAAACAGTGGTTAAGGTTTTTCTTTAAAATAGAATATTTTCTTTTAACAATTTAATCTGCCTGTCCCGCCATCTCTTTTGGACAGGTCTTTGAAAATGAGGAAAAGATAGTTTACATAAAAGGATTAACTAAAATGTGTGGACACTTTGTCCAATAAGTATAATATCACTCTATCTCTCCTGTTGGTGTATTCACAGATTACAACTTTATTATCTAATAGTGTTTGTCACTTGTTAGGAGGGGCTGTAGTTTCAGCACGCCCCATAACATCCTGGGTATGATTGAAAATATCAAAGTTTATTGTAACTGAAGTGTCAGATATACCCAGATGCTAACACATCACCTGGGATTCTTTGTAGAAGGATAATTCAGTATGTCGTTGCAGAAAATATAGATATCTCAGCACACACAAGCTCCTCCAGCTATCTGCTGACATCATAAACGTTTTACCGGAGACTTGTTGGCGTTACACTCACTCATCAGGTTTCCTGTCACCGGCTGGTAACAGGAAATAAAACCTCTGCAATAAAAAGACACCCTGGCCTTTTTATATCTGATCACACTTTATTATTATTATTTACATATGGTGGTATGGGGTCAGCCTCGCGTGCATACAGGTGCACTTGCCCCTAATTTTATGACTCACACCTTGCTGTGACCACACCTCAGGTCTCTATGGCAGATACGCCACTGTACTTTTACATAGTTTTCCCCAATACAATAACGTGGAGTAACCACCTTTCCTTTTGTATGATTTGCTCTCTTTTTTTTAAATTATAAACGCTCCAGGCATGCTGAACAGTGTTCATGGAACACGGAGGCTTACTAACATATTCTAATACAATAATATTAAAACAAAATCATGACAATATACCACAGTTAGATACAGTTCAATGTGAGGACTCAACAATGTCTGCTCCCGGCATGTCCTTCACTTTTCCCAATAGCAGTATCTAACTTTGGCAGTTGTAATAAACATATTAATACATAAAGCATTCTTACCACAATTTCAAGAAATAGTAACAAATAACGCTGACTTGCAAAGAATGGCCTCAGTTTTCCTCTGCACTGCCCAGACTGCGAATTAATTCTTTATTTTATAAATTAGCACAGCTGATCTCAGCGTATTTGATAGAAAACGTTTTTGTCAACTGGCGATGAGCATTGAAAGCTTTTTGCTAATATCTATTAGTACTGGCCAATGGAAAACTTGCGACTACCAGAATTCAAATGTAGTTTTTGAAAAAAAAAAAAATTCCAAACAACCTCTGTGTCTGGTAGTCGATTGGTCCGTCTGCGTTAGTTATGCCCAATAGAAAAAGATGTTTCGTTTTTAGTTACATTTTTCCTATCTCTCCCCTTTCACTCCTATCCCAACTAATAGAATTTGAATTACTACCATGCCTCTTTTTAAGCTAGCGTCCCCACTAACGTTATGAAAAAAACAAGCAGGAACCTCAGTCTTAGTGTTACTAGACATTTAGTATTTTCTCAATAACTTGGCTAATACTTGGACTACCATATTTTTTAAAACACATTTTTGCTCAGGGGACTCTAAGCTATACTACCATATGATTTTTATGGTCAGTTTCGGTATGGTTTAGATTTTCAATTTTGTCACTGTCAATCGTCAAAATATAAATTTTACACAAGTCGGCCATCTTCCCCCTCTCTAGCATTTTTATTCAAATAACTAACTTGTGTGAGTGACGTCAGAAATACATTACTCGGCGAGAATTTAAACTGTCTGTGTGTGTATATATCATCGGGCCAATCTCACAGCGTGTCAAGCGAAGCGGGGTTTTGCGCGGCGGGTGTTAGAATTTGCTTTAATTATTACTGTTGTCTCATGTTACACTACCAAAAAATGTAAGGATTACTACTATTAGAGGCGTTAAAGTTAAAGTATTTCCTTTAATTCAGACAGTTACTTGGCGGCACATTTCTGGAAGATCGTTAATTATAAGTCTTGCCGCAGTCTCTATCAGATCGGGCAAAATGTTAAAAATGTTTAAAGTACGTCACAAGGACAGCGAGTAGGTTTATACGGCGGGATCGTTTCTAAGCATTACCATGGCACAAAATTCAGCACGATGCTGGCGTGTGAGATGCCTATAGTCAGACACATACGGGCGGGGTTATTTATTATCATAGGACTAAAATCTTACTGAAATGAGCGATTATCTCGCAGATTTTACTAGTCAGGTCTCTAACATTTCACTCCCACCTCTCAATGCTGTTCCTAGTATAGACAAGGCTCTAACACTTCACTCCCAAAACACACCAATACACTGTTGAGTCACACATACAAAAAACCTAACCCACGCCGCCAGCTGCACCGCAACATACGTCGTCACCCACGCCAGCACAAAAAAAACATAAACAACACACAACCAGTCCAATACCACAACACACAAAAATCCCCCCTAACCTACAACCGGCAGCTACAACCCAACATGCATCGTCACCCGCGCCAGCACAAAAAGACTCCACTCGCTTCAAAAACCTCCTTAGTAACGTACTAAGCCAACATATTCGATTTTTTTATTTTCCGTCATTATCGATTTTTATATATATATATATTGTATGTATATATGTATAAACAAACACACTACGAGTCCAATACATCACACAAAAATCCCCCTCTAACCTACACCCGCCAGCTACAGACCAACATGCATCGTCACCCGCGCCAGCACAAAAAGACTCCATTCGCTTCAAAAACCTCCTTAGTAACCTACTAAGCCAACATCATCGATTTTTTTATTTTCCGTCATTATCGATTTTTTATATTTTTTATATATATTGTATGTATATATGTATAAACAAACACACCAACACACTACCAGTCCAATACAACATCACATAAAAATCCCCCTCTAACCTACACCCGCCAGTTACAGACCAACATGCATCGTCACCCGCGCCAGCACAAAAAGACTCCACTCGCTTCAAAAACCCCCTTAGTAACCTACTAAGCAAACATCATCGATTTTTTTAAATTTTCCGCCATTACTGATTTATATATATATATATATATATATAATATAATATATATATATATATATATATATATATATATATATATATATATATATTATATATATATATATATATATATATATATATATATATATTATATATATATATATATATATATATATATATATATACTGCTCCTATGATGTTTGTTACTGCAAAACAGTATTGAAGAATAAAATATAATTATTAACTAAATTCTTTGTTACCTATGTATATATGTCTATGTGTGTGTGTATATATATATATATATATATATATATATATATATATATATATATATATATATATATATATATATATATATATATATATATATATATATATATATATATATATATATATATATATATATATAGTCTAACTGTTGTAATATATGTCTAAATGTATGTCTAAATATATGTATAACTGTTGTAAAATAAATATTATAAACACATAACAACAACCTACACAACAACACACCCGCCAACTGATCGTCAGAGGAAGTCACCCCGGCTAAAATATATTGCTATATAAAAAGTCACGCTCCTCCTGCCGACGCTCCTCCTGCAGAATCGATCCGGAGTATTTCCTTATATAAAAGCCACGCTCCTCCTGCAGAATAAGCCTCGTTTTGCGCCTACTCTACGCTGTTGTAAGCCTCTGCTCAACAATCAACTGAAGAAGAAGCCGTGTTTCTCTGAAAAATATATCTTTAAACCGCTGCAAGTTAATAATTTTAAACTATCGTAAACAACCGCGCCCATAAACAGAAAGGGAAAGTAGTGCACCCGGGGCGTAATAATAGAATAACTGTTACCTGGACGCAATCATAAAAACAGCGGGGTTGTTTTTGTGTGCGGAATAAAATTTCACATCCTTGCTTCCTTAAACTTTATATACGGAGCCCAGGAACATAAAGAATGCATACTGTGGCCGCTATTAACTTCGTCCTGATAAATCACGTTCAAATTACTCCGAGCACATTGCTGATTCCAGCGAGTTTTGTGGCGCTTTTGTTCATGGCCACTCCAAACCAGATTACCTACCTGAACATCTGGAATTTATAAACCCGCTTGCAAGAGCATTTTTCAATCGAAGGATGCCTATGGTATAAATTAAACCACAATTATTGTTTAAAAAGTAACAAATTTAACTCAATTTAATAGACGACTTTCTTCTTCTTTGACTTTCAGCTGCCTTTGGAGCATGGGCT
Organism: Oreohelix idahoensis; assembly: GCA_024509875.1. Taxonomy (NCBI): domain Eukaryota; kingdom Metazoa; phylum Mollusca; class Gastropoda; order Stylommatophora; family Oreohelicidae; genus Oreohelix; species Oreohelix idahoensis. The sequence continues at coordinate 80,757 of JAMPIV010006371.1, forward strand.
TTCATGTAGTTCATGCTAAGTCCTTCTGTCTTGTGGCATCTGGTCAGGTTCTTTATGTGTCGTCTTTATTCTCATGGTTCACTCTAAGTCGTTCCCCTACCTGTTTGTTGAGTTCCACTTTATTTATTATACTCTACGGATTCCGGAATAGGAATTGTCTCGTGATGCTATTAGCTGGTTTAATCCAATGTGTCCAATAAAAGTGTTTATCTTTTCCTCACCTCGTTCCACCAGCATTTGTCTAGTTCTCTCCGCCTTGGTTATCCTGTCATACCATTTTAATCCTTAAAATCCTTAAAAGGGTTACTTCATTTATAAAAGTTTATTACTTCTTAGTTATCGTGTTTATTGTTCTCTAAGCTTCTCGGCCACACAGTTTTCAACAATGAACATTCTAGATGAATTTTAGGACCCAAAGACGCAACAATAGAGAATGCAGTCAGCGACCCATAGCTTGACTGCTTGCGTCAGGGTCAGCGAACCAGAGCTGACCAAGACCCTACTCCACTTCCAAGTGGTGGTCCTGGAAACAGGCTGTATCACTGCAGTCTGGCTGAGTGAGTAGGGATCGAAGAGGGAAGGCTAATCCGGTCCTCGATTTTTTTTTCAAACCCATCCATTGGACCTAGTATATAAAACTTCACTCTCCTACGGCCGTATCTGCTATTGGAATACCTTTACCTTTTTACGTTCAAATAATAACATTGTATTACAAATAAAATTCTTTACGCTAACATATCAGCATGCGAAAATGTAAAAACTGTCTGTGAAAATAATGTATTTCTTCAAATGCAAAAGGGACCCAAGACGCATCAAAAGTGATGAATGCAGTAAGCGACCCATAGCTAGACTGTCTGCGTCAGGGTCAGCGAACCAGAGCTGACCAAGACCCTACTCCACCTCCACATGGTGGTCCTGGAAACAGGCTGCATAACTGCAGTCTGGCCGAGGAGTAGGGATCGAAAAAGGGAAGGCAAACCCGGTCCCAAAAAATGCCATGCGGAAGTCGGATGTGTCGGCCGAAAGGCGCAAATACCGCAGCTTCGCTGTAAACGGACACAACGAACAAGGAAGAAGAAAATGCAAAAATCTGTCTTAAATACCAGAATAAAAATGTTGGTGAAAATTACATTCACATTTATAAGGTTATGTACACGGACCCCCTGCAATCTATTAACGGAACCCAAGGGGTTCGTGGACCACATGTTAAGAAACCCCGATCTTAACATTAGGCACTGGCATTTAATGTGTAAGACTACGCTTACATTTCTGGCGTTAAATTTAACTCAGCCAGTAGAATTCGCGTCTATTCATTCAAGGCCTTTCGCGCAATCATAAGTGGCATTTACAAAAGTGTGTTCCGGCCACATGCAGCACATAAAAAAAGCCTGCAAAACGCTTTAGGGAAACAAGGTATCAATTTTCGTAAACACAGATTGTTAGAAAATACGCGGTATTCTCATTTTTTAAATTTTGGTGGTGAACTCGGCTCCCCGCCGCTTCCTGTCATTAAAATTGCTATATCGTTTTTCATAACGTGTTATAAGCTCTTTCGGTTGATTATACGCGAAATGAATTGAAGCTTTGGCACAACTGCCCTGTCTCTCTTTCTCTCTCTTTCTCACTGATGATTCTAAGCAATGCAGTAAACATGTTAATGTTTATTTAGATTAAATTATTAAGATGTGAAATAGGTAGAAGACTCGCTTTTTTTTTTTTCAAATCTTTTAGTATCAGCGTAAATGTATTTATGCTTGCCGTTCATTTAAAAAAAATCGTTGCCCTGTTCATCATCATTACTTGTTCTTTTCCCTCTATTTGAAGCATGGAGCTTCTGCTGCCGCTGGTCCCTTGGCAAGAAACCTGTGTCAAACATTGACAAGCTCTAAAGGCAGTGGTTTCTGTAGCAACTGGTTACTACGTGATGAGGTTGCCAGCCTCGTGTACAAGCTCATATTAGTCGCCTTGTACGACCTGCCTGTGTGAGCAGTAACCCTATTATTTCTTTGTCTAGTGGGAAGCTACAGTTTTCGTCCTTGAACCTAGTGTGTTGCATTTGCTGATGTCAGCTTGTGTGACTTTAAGTGTCTACCAATCTGCCTCTTGGTTCTCTTCGTGCCCTGAAACCAGGTAATCTACTGTTGAAGACGCGTAGTGGTAAATGATCACGCTTCATTCTCAAGAGATGACCGGGAGCCGCGCTAGCGTAGTGGTTACAACACCGCTCTGGCGACCGGGTGATTCAGGATCAAACCCGGGCGACGGCATTTGAGGATTTTTCGTCGACCGGGAATTGGACTGGATTAACTCGAGACCTGGCGAGGACATTTGAAGGAGTGTCGTCGACCAGGGATTGGCGGCTCCTGAGCCGACCCAGCTGCAATTGGGTACCTCCGAAATCGGAGAGTATTTGCCTGAATGGCGAGGGACACCTGTCTCTGTACAAGAAAAAAGGGATACTCACGTAAAATCAATGTCAGGTTAGACATTAGTAATAACCTGAGATTTCGCCTCGAGTATTAGCGGGCGTACGAAAAAAAAAAAAAAAAAAAAAAAAAAAAAGATGACCAAATCACTTTATTTTATGTCTCTCTATGTAGATAAGGTTAAATTAAGATTATATGAGAGTTGTGTACTTGCTGTGCTTCTCTATGGTGCGTAATGCTGGAAAGTAACAGAGAAGGAAACGTCGAAATTGTCTTCTTTCCACACAATCTGCCCGACGAAAATTCTCCGAACCTTTTGGCTGAATACCATCAGCAACCAAGAACTGCTTTACTCGGAGTAACCAAGAGGACATGCACACCATCAAAGCTGGCATACGCTGGTGCTGAGTTGGCCACGTGCTCTGAAAGGACCCTGATGCCATCACAAGAACAGCTATGCTAAGCGAAAGAGAGACCGACCAAAAACAACTTGGCGGAGAACTGTGGAGGCCAAGATGACAAGAATGAACCAGAGCTGAGGCACTGCACAAAGAATGGCTGCCGACCGAGCATAGTGGAAGCAATTTGTTACTGCCTTAAAAGACAAAATCAGGCGTGATGGTCGCTGACTGCTTTGACGGTCGGCGGCTAAGGATCAAAGAAGAGGTTATGTTTTTTCAGTGTTTTTATTAATTATATATTCCAAGTATCTCTGAGTGTATATGTGTTGACGGGTTTCCTTGATCGTTGGAAGGTGAAATGAAATAGAAAAGAAGAAACTTAATACAAGTGAAATGGTGCTATTCTCAGGATGTGCAGAAATCGCGGAGTATAATTCTTTGCCGCCATGTCTTGACGGGTTACTTGCTAGTTTCCTTATTTTTATGCGATGTCTTTTTATTTTAACACCTACAGTGAATACATAGCTGTAAATGGGTGCCTGACTGCTCGCGAGTAAGGGAAGGTAAAGGCAGATAAGAAGGAAGCTTGTCACTCCTACCTCTAGAAGGTGGACCTAGTATCGTGAAGGCTCACATTTCACTCCCATATCTGCTTTGGGACTACCGTTACCTTTTGAGCGTCCGTTTTGCAGAGCGGTTAGAGCACTGGCCTCTGTCGGCAAAGGTGTCAGATTCAAAACACGGCGGCGTCACGCTCCAGTCTACCCAGTTGTAAATGGGTACCTGACTCTGCTCGTGAGTTAGGGAAGGAAAAGTCAGTGAGGAACGGAACTGGTCACCCCCATCTCTCAATGCCGGACGTAGTATATTGAAGTCTCTAACATGTTCCCCCTGCGGCAGTATCTGCTATGGGATAACCTTTAACCTTTTTTTAACACAGAAACGGTCAAGCAAAACAGGTTATCGCATTTTATTTTGTCTGCTGCTGTCTTTATCACTTAGCATTGTTGGTAGTACTCGTCAGCGTGTGCAAGTCACGATTCACTAGCAACCTTACTCCCCAAATTCGCAGCGAAATGCATTTTTCCCCCTTGCCGCTATATTCTTCTGGGCCCGTTGTTTACTTCATGAATGTTTTTTCTCATTCGTTTAATCCACTGGTTATGCAGTAGTCGGGTCGTAAAGTATGCAGTAGATGGAAACTCAATAATTAGTCCCTAAACCCACGTGCCAAGTCCATCATGTAAAACTGAGGTCACAGAAACAAGTGTAACCGCGTATACCGTGAGTCTTCAGATGCAGACTATTTTAACATATAAAATAAATTTTTATAGAAACAAGATAAAAAAATCTTCATGCAGATGTTTAATTAGGCCAGTTTAGCTTCGAAACGCCACGCATATATTTAGGCTAAGCTTCGCGTGTATAAGTGCGTTGGTCACGTGATTTCCCACCAATGGTTAGGCTCAGTCTTTCTTTCCCCGGAATGAACGAGAGACGAAGCCATTTTTTTGAGCAGTCATGAATTTAGAGCGGTCGAGAGAAGACATAATTCTTCTTGCTCAGTGATATTCTATTAGAGGAGATTGACTTCATACAATTAATGCAACTGTGTAATTTCGAAATGTAGAATGTTAATATTTTGTGAATTCACGAGAAACGTAAGTAGTGCCAAAAATTGCATACAATAACTGTTAGAGCCCACAGTCATAACTGAAACAGAGCTACGCTCGAAAGCTGGGTTAAGAATTGTAAACCCAGGCATATATCAGAACCTTTTACCAAGGATGAAGGTCCTTAAGCTGAGAGAACGTCAAACTAAGGAATACTAATGAATAAGAGGAAGTTTGGCTCTTCATTGAAATGAAGAGATAAGAAAAACGTCGTGAAATCTAGACTACATTAACAAATAAACGAAGGAACGCTAGAAGGATAGAGGAGCCACGCCATGTCTTTGCAAGTTGGAAAGATCACGAGATGCAATAAGGAATATTGCATCATTAAAATAATGCATTGACTTTTTATGCTTGTTTATTAAATGTCAACATGCTATTATGCAATTTGGTGTGGTTACCATTTGACTTAACCCAGTTCTTGTTGAAAATTGAATAAACATTTGTTTCATTGAACACAAATGCTGTTGACGAATCATATGTTTGCAGTCGGCTATCATACAAATTATTAAGGGATCATACCAAAGCTAATCGCTGCAGGTGCAACACAAATAATAACCATCTGCTCTAAAAATAAAACATCATAGAGGATTATCCCCGAACCTGGTTAAGTCCTGTAAGACTGTAGAGAGAAATCATCACCTCTAGCAGGCTAGCTAGTCATCAAAATCTAATACTCTCGATTTGAACAGCAACCCCCACTACCCTACCCGGCCACACATCTCAATTTGGTGCCGTATGACCAGTCCTCTAGAAAAGAGCAGAAGGATGATGGACCAATTAATGGGAAATTAGCCGCCGTGAACACCTCTCCTACAGCGACAACGGCTACACCACTTCTAGAAGACACATAGCAGCAACTACAACAACAACTATTTAAACATGGAGAAGTGTTCGACAACCATACAGAACAGAAAGAAGAGAATAGCAATGAGAGACTTCGCTTCAGAATTAAAACATTGTAGAAGCTACGCAGTCGATTTCCCTTGCATAAGAATAGTAGACGGATTGGTTGCAAAAGTTTATAAGATTGAAATAAAAGAGATTGTTGAAATCAAGCTACAACCATTGAAAGTCAAAGAAGGGAGACCAAAATTGAACTTGAAACAACGAACTGCGCCTGCAGTCACTAGAAAAGAGCCTCAGACAGAGAATGTCGCAGTACAAACGGATGACAGGTTTAAGAAAAGTCTAATTCCAGTCAGGATAAAATCAAGACAAGTTACAGAGGACTTACTTGATTTGTGCAATGTTGAAATGGTCGATAATACAGAAAAGATGACACGGTCTGAAGAGAAGAAGATAAGCTAGAATGCACGGAGAGGTACGAAATGATAGCAAAGTACAGAAAAGAAGTGGAAGAAAGATTTAGAGAGAGAGATAGAAGATGGCAGCAAGCAAATCAGATAGAGAAACAACACCAAACAAAAGCTCACGTAAAACAAATCAAAATTGATAATCACCGACCCATTCCGCCTCTGACGACAAATACAAGACCAGTCAGAAAGGCCACCCTAAATTACAATCCATCCAGTACAGATTCGTCTGACATATCAGAGTCAGAGACGACAGACTCTGATGAGACCACTGCAGGCTACTTGTCAGACGAACTTGATCATACAACAGACGAAGAGGACAGAAAATATTACTGGCCGAAAACTGATAAGACAAAGCACAGCAAGACAAAGAAAATTGGCGGAATAGGTCAACCTACAACAGAGGAGCTGACGGCAGAGATAGACGTTATCCTGAGAGATGGTGACTTTGCCGTCCTCTCAATAAGGCTGGTGTATGAATTGCTGGAGAACAAGTTTGCTGTTAATTTATCTACACGCCGAGAAGAATTTCGAGAATTGATAGAAATTGCACTTACACGGTATGAACACAAGATGATCACTACCCCACACGAGAATCAGTTTCCAGCAGCACCCACTAACACTTTGGTTCCAGTTGAAGAAATTTGTAAACAAACCACCAACACCCCATATGAGAAAAATTTCACAGATGTATCCATCAGGCCTATTAGAAAGCCAAAATATCGCTATAGACCCACAAGTTACATCTCCCTTAACAACACAGACTCTGACATGGACACTCAAGAAATACCAGAACAACTTTTTCACACCGACGAAATATCCAATATTCGCCCTGTTCAAACGTACGGTGAGATGATAACCAACAAGTATGAAAGAGACTCTGGTATAGATTCGCCTGGTCCTCGTTGCAAAACGGATACATCATTTGCTGGTACTTCATCCCCGGAGATTCAAGCAGCTGGCAAACGTACCTGTTTTTCTTCATCAGATGACTCAATCCCTAGCAACAAAATTCCGCGTATACAGCACAACTATATCAGACGAAAGGTTCTGAAGAAACGCTATCATGTTCCAAAACCAAGCCGAGAAGCAATAGCCTCATCTCAACTAGTCAAAAACAACAGTGTGCAAATTACTGCGCCCACTGTAAAAAACGGTGTTAACGTACCACAGACCCAAGTGAGAAGAAAAATCAAGGCGAAACATATACCTGCCTCAAAACTAACAGACGTTCCAGCCATACAAACCCCTACCACAGTGAAACCATCACCGCAATCAAAAGATGTTACGCCATCACCGCATTCGCCAATGTCCTCAGAGCCCCAACAATCAGCAAATGCAGTGTCACCCACAGTTACTCAGTATGATTCACGCCTAAGCAGTCGGGAAATTGCAATGCTCGAGGCGATGGAAAAATTCAAAGACCTCGCAAAGCTATTCTGAAAACATGCCCCTCAAGTCTTCAATGTACATGCCATCCCATGTACGGTCAACGCATATGTGAAAAAACCTTTTTAACAATGTACTAACTTTCACATGTATTTTCGTTTCAGACTATGTTCAGATTGACAGTTATAGATGACTTTATGCCAGAAAGTTTTTTTCCAGCCATACCACTACTGATGCCAGAGGAAAATCAAGACCAGCCCACGGAGGATTTTCATTAGATATATTATAGTGTTGTGAAATAAAAATGAAAAAAAACAATTGATAACACACGGTGTTACGAGTTTACAGACACCCTTATTAGTCAGACAGTTTTTGATATTTAGAATGTTACACAACCTTACCTATAACACATGTGTCACACTATTCTGTTGTAACATGGATCTACACTTTTGTAACTGATCATATTCCACGCTTCATTCACCAGACTTCTTGTCCTTGCAGATCCAGAGTCCTGTATTTTCGCATCTTAGTGCATTTTCATGCAGACACTTTACACCAGTAGTTTTTTTTCTTACCCCATACTAATATTTCTTTGATCTAAATTATGCTAAACTCCTTTATTTATCACCTTGATCAATCATACTGTTCATACTATGACATCTCTTAACAGCATATAATTCATACCCAAAACTAGTATTGCATGTTATGCTATTTTTCTCCACAGGATTATTTATTTTCCAATGTACATTATTATTTTAGACCCAGATGTATATTAGTACTGTCAAGATTTTAAAACATTCTCCTAAAGAGATTCCATATCCCAACCTTGACTCTCTATAATAAGATTTTCTTCACTCCACTGTTACACATCTTTAACTTACTATTTTTCCTTTCCACTATATTGAGACGACATTCTAGACTTGTGATTTTTTCAATCCCAATCATATTCATTCCTCGGAATTACAATCATGTTGTAATCAGGAGATCCTTGATGTACCCTTCCTCGCCACTTATTGACAACAGATACTGCTACAACATTCATTCTATTCTAACCTAAACTATTACTTACAGCCCTATTGGTTAGGATTTACTATTAGGAATATTGATAGTATATCTAGTGTTTAGTGAATTGATTTTTATCATTCTTTAGTACTTGTGATACAAAAAGAAAAGAAATCACAAGAAAACAGAAAAGAAATGGAAAAGAGAAATGGAAGAAAAAAATGAAAAAGAAAAAAAATGAAAAAGAGACAAAAGACATAAAAGAAAAAAATGAAAAGGAAAATGAGAAGAGAAAACATTCTAATGGTCTTATAGGATTGCTATATGTTTATATGCCACCCTCACACATTTTGATGATGATAAGCCAATAATGTAAAACATTGACTGCCCTGAGGTTAGCAGCCGAAATGAAGGAAAAAGAGAAAATAAATCACCATTTCAGAATGAGAAATTAGTTTTTACTCCTACTGCCCATTACCAGTCATACCCCACCAGCATGATCTCTGATACTCCAACAATATTTTGTTGATACTGACTATCACAAGTACCCCAATGACATTTGCGCATGCTGAATTTCTGCAAATGAAGAATCCCTTGAGAGCATTAGTATATGCTAACCCCAGATTGAACAAATTGCACCTATTTGTTGATGATGCCTTTGCCCATGTTAAAGAAATAGCATTTGCACATGCTGACCTAGCAAATGAAATACCCCTTTACAGCATTTGTATATGCTGAACCCACATTGAATACCCCATTACCGGATGATAACCACTAATGACACATGAGATGAAGAAGCAACTGGTTATGTATGATGAAGATGCCATTTTATATTAAGGTGAAACTTTATGTTGTCACAGCTGAGATTTTATTGTAATGTCTATGCACAAAATCCCCCACATTAACATTGGAGGAGCAATAATCTTAGTCTTTCGTGGATACGAGATAAGACAAGGAGAAAATAGAATATTTTATGAATACCATGGACATGGAACAAATCAGAGCAGATGATTGTTGCACACATGAGGACCATATTTGAAGTCATTATTGAAGGATTATCAATAGACAAGAGACAAATAGATTATGATAATCCCATGGAACCACAGGTACTAAGGACACAAAATGGAGATTAAATAATGAAAAAAAAAAAATAATGACTGAATAATTACTACGCCCAGAGGTAAAGGAAATAGAGATACATCCGCATTTTCGGAGAAGATATCTCTTTGATTTTTGCTCATTGCCTTTGTAATATGAACATGGTTGTATAACAAATGACTATTCCTTATCACGAATTACAGAATGTTGTAAGATAGTTGGAATAAATTGACGATTTAATATACTCATAATATACCCAGAATTACAAGAGAGAAAAAAAATAAATAAATGATTGATGAAATTGGACGTACTGAGATTTGCTCACCCCGAGGATATTGGATAAAAAAAATAATGTTATCCCAAGGACAGACATGTCACAGATATATCATGGAGATATTATGACATAAGAAAAGAATACCTAGATTGGAAATGCAGCAACTTTGTCAACGACACCATGAAATAGACCCCCGCCCCACACTTAAGATATAACTGACGGACGGGATTTTTGTATTATAAGTACCATAAGTCACCCATCTGGCTGTAGTCAGCGGATGTTACAGGCACCACATAACTCTGACTAACCTTCGACCTGCGAAGGCAGAGTTGGTGTTGAAATCCTGAAAATATGTACAAAAGTATTTTACCTCATATTGCGATAAAATTATGAAAGTTTTGTTGATGTTTACAAATGATTAGTCGATGTGTTGTTGATAAATATATTGTTAGATGTCATACATTGAAAGTCAATACTGATGAATTCCCAGTATAAACAAGAAGACTAGGAAAGGTCCACACCTATAAAACATGGGAGCACCACATATATATGGAGAAAATGAGATTTATGAGAAAAAAAAAAAAAGGAAATACTAAACGGTATACAAGGATAAACAAGTGATAACAGATACATATTGTCAAGGATACCAGGTTATTTCAAAAATAAATGAACAAGTACAAGTAATGAGATTTTAATCATTTTATTTGGTACATTGTAATTGCTTATCAGAATAAATTGTTACATTGAGGTTTGAAAATGATTATGTACAGGTCTGAAATTGTTTCCCATATGCAATAATAAATAACAGAAGAAAGCATGATGGATCACCACGGATAAATTAACTGACTTATACAATTGGATCGTCATTGGCAAAGATGATGTGGATATTTTGAAAAAAAAAAAACGGGAATACTTTCTACTGCAATATACATGGACTGCTTACTCAATAAATAAGTTAGGACCAAAACTTATTAGAACACCAGGAGTGAAAATAACATAAAATTTTGAACCACTCGGAAGACACAGAGATAGAATTAGGTTTTCCCCCACAATGTCCAATACAGTGTGTCAACTATATTGTTGGAATAACATGCATGTGGATTATGATAATGAAATAGGATATTATTGTTCATGTTCCCAATGTTGCCACTCCCCATATTTTTGAGTGATGACTTAATGAAAATTTTTGTTAGTCAGGGTTGCCAATTTAAAAATGTGATGAAGAATGTTGAAAAATGCTGGATAGTTAAAAAATTTTTTGAAGTTGATGTCCATCCCTAAGTTTTTATAGAGAAGTTGATCTCACATAGATATAGGAACCCAGTTTAGGAATTAGTTTAAATTTTTCCTAATAATTTTTAGACTTAGAAAATTTTTTTGAACTTTAAATTTTTCTTAACATTTTTTTGAACTTAAGAAATTTTTGGGATAAATTTTTTAAGATTTGATAGTACTCAAATGTCTCCCTACGGGATACATTTGCAGGGCCCCGGGATCTGTATGTAACCGCGTATACCGTGAGTCTTCAGATGCAGACTATTTTAACATATAAAATAAATTTTTATAGAAACAAGATAAAAAAATCTTCATGCAGATGTTTAATTAGGCCAGTTTAGCTTCGAAACGCCACGCATATATTTAGGCTAAGCTTCGCGTGTATAAGTGCGTTGGTCACGTGATTTCCCACCAATGGTTAGGCTCAGTCTTTCTTTCCCCGGAATGAACGAGAGACGAAGCCATTTTTTTTAGCAGTCATGAATTTAGAGCGGTCGAGAGAAGACATAATTCTTCTTGCTCAGTGATATTCTATTAGAGGAGATTGACTTCATACAATTAATGCAACTGTGTAATTTCGAAATGTAGAATGTTAATATTTTGTGAATTCACGAGAAACATAAGTAGTGCCAAAAATTGCATACAATAACTGTTAGAGCCCACAGTCATAACTGAAACAGAGCTACGCTCGAAAGCTGGGTTAAGAATTGTAAACCCAGGCATATATCAGAACCTTTTACCAAGGATGAAGGTCCTTAAGCTGAGAGAACGTCAAACTAAGGAATACTAATGAATAAGAGGAAGTTTGGCTCTTCATTGAAATGAAGAGATAAGAAAAACGTCGTGAAATCTAGACTACATTAACAAATAAACGAAGGAACGCTAGAAGGATAGAGGAGCCACGCCATGTCTTTGCAAGTTGGAAAGATCACGAGATGCAATAAGGAATATTGCATCATTAAAATAATGCATTGACTTTTTATGCTTGTTTATTAAACGTCAACATGCTATTATGCAATTTGGTGTGGTTACCATTTGACTTAACCCAGTTCTTGTTGAAAATTGAATAAACATTTGTTTCATTGAACACAAATGCTGTTGACGAATCATATGTTTGCAGTCGGCTATCATACAAATTATTAAGGGATCATACCAAAGCTAATCGCTGCAGGTGCAACACAAATAATAACCATCTGCTCTAAAAATAAAACATCATAGAGGATTATCCCCGAACCTGGTTAAGTCCTGTAAGACTGTAGAGAGAAATCATCACCTCTAGCAGGCTAGCTAGTCATCAAAATCTAATACTCTCGATTTGAACAGCAACCCCCACTACCCTACCCGGCCACACAAGCCTGCATACTTCTTCTTCTTCTTCTTCATTCGTCCTGAAAAGGATGTTTGTTTCGTTGTGTCGCCGTTTACAGCAAAGCTGCGACATTTGCGCCTTTCGGCCCGACACATCCGGTTTCAGCATGGCATTTTTGGGACCGGGTTAGCCTTCCCTCTTCAATCCCTACTCTCTCAGCCAGACTGCAGTGATGCAGCCTGTTTCCAGGACCACCACTTGGAGGTGGAGTAGGGTCTTGGTCAGTTCTGGTTCGCTGACCCTGACGCAAGCAGTCAAGCTAAGGGTCGCTGACTGAATTTATCACTGTTGCTGCGTCTTCGGTCCCAAAGCCTGCATACGATTGGTAAAGGCTTCCTAGAGACATGATGCAAATGCTGATTCCATCTCCCGTAAGCAACACACGTGTTAGTGCCGGCTGTCTAAGAACAAATACAGTTATGGTCCAATGCTCTGTAAGGAGCGCCAAGGAGACAGAAGAAAAAACACATATGATATGACTTTCGCATCAAAAGGCAAAGGTAGTCCCATAGCAGATCCTGTCGTAGGGGAGTGAAGTGTTAGAGACTTTACCGTACTAGGTCCAGCATCGAGAGATGGGGTGAACACTTCCCTTCCTCGCTGCCTTTTCCTTCCCTAACTCAAAGTTAGGTACCCATTTACAACTGGGTAGACTGCAGCGTGTTGGTACCGTGATTCCAACTCGGCACCTAGGCCGCGAGAGACCAGCGCTCTAACCACTCTGTCATTCGGACAATCTTCGTATATAAAATCATTGTTATCATGTCCCTGGCGGCAGTGTCCCGTATTTGCCATAAACTATAACCAGAACACGGGATACGTTTTATAAACATTCGTATTTATATATCTGAACCGTGAAGTTCCCAGGGTTTCTCTGAGGAGACAATGAAAAAATAGCAATACTGCTCTCTCAAGCATGTCGTAAGAAGCAACTAATATGAGCTTGTGCACGGGTCTGGCAACCTCATCATACAAAACAAAACAGCCAAAGAAACCACAGCTGCAAGATCATATGATGCCAGTGCAAGTTTCATGTAAGGGGACTTCTTCTTCTTCTTCGTTCAGCCTCAGATGTCAACTTGAATAAGTTCAAAGAAAGCAGTGGTCAGCCTGAGGCTGTTGATATCTCCGTAGATTTTCTCTCCAGGAATGGTACTGGTGATGGCCATATGCGTTTTCTCTGTTCCTCCTATGTTGGGCACCTTTGAAGCAGATGTTCGGCAGTCATTTTATCGGTGCAACAGTTACACTCATCAGTACAAGTAGTTCCTATCTTTAATTTGTTGAATAGATGTTATCTCAATCTGTTATGACCCGTGCGAATTCTGAAGATTACCACTTGTTCACTTCTGCTGAGCTGGTCATATGGATCATTTTTTTGATGGCCTGGATGCTCTGCTTCCCACTTGTGCCTGTATCTGCGCTTGATAAAACTCTTGGCCTCATAAGTTATGCTTGTGCCAAGTTAAGGAAGCTTTCCCCCTTCCTTTGCCAAACTGTCAGCCTCTTCATTTCCAGGAATGTTGCAGTGAGAAGGGATCAACTGTATCACGACTCTTTTGTATTGCTGACATAGTCTGTGAAGTGTTAATCTCAGGTCATCCAATTCAGCATTACGTTGACTTTTCAGCGTTGTAATTACTGACATCGCATGTGAGAAGATAACTACTGGTCTCTCTGGGCTTTCTTCTGTCATTAGGATTTCTGCTGCAGTTTTTAGGGCCTCTGCCAGCTACATTGAAGGCCCCTTGCTCCATAAGGAGCACAAAGGAAAATAATGATATACAGTTTACAGCAACTGATGAGCAGAAATGTCAGTCCATGTTGGTAGGTAAACACATTTTTTGCATGTACTCATTTTCTTAAGCAAGTACGAATCAAAACCTGCACACACATGCACACACAGACACAATGAGAGAAAGAACCACAAAAGAATTTTCCATTTAGATGTCAAGTTAGTCGTACTGAATGACCTATAGAAAGGTAATCCGGTAGCAGATACTGCCGTAGAGGATGTGACGGTATTGCCTCCCCTGCTTTGCAGTAGTGGTCCAACAGTGACCAAACTCAAGAGTATCTAATTCTTCACAAGAAATTCAGGTAAGCGAAAACAATGCTGGCTGTCGCTAAGCACGTTAATTCTGTGACCTGCCGACCACTTTTGTGAAGAATTTAAGCACATTTATCAGCTCAAGCCCCCATCCCTGATTTACTCTGTGGAATTCTCTTATTCAAGTATAGCTCTGTTTAGAATGTGTGTAGTCATTGACTGAGACAAACAAGCAGTAACTTTAAAATGATCAAATCGAAGTTAAATTTGTTACATCACAAATAACAAAATGTAATAATCACTTTAGTTTTAACAGTTTGAAAATAATTTGAATAGTTATGGATAAAGAAAAGTTATCATCCTCGTATTTGGGGATTGCAAAAAGGGTTAACAAGTTCAGATGGCAGCATATGTTTGTACTTAGCTGCCAATGACGGTTCTGTCTTTTCACACTGATCACTCGTCTCTGGTCAAGGTTGTCGGGTGTAGCTCGTTTTCAAGAAACTTCAAGGAAAGTCTACACAGTCCGGCCTTTGTCTTAAAGCGTAGGCCACTGATCCCGTCTTGTTCCAGAAATAGTACGTCTGCTGGTACCACAAATAAGCCAATCATGGCTACAGACTTGTCGCACAGATGAATAAAAGAGTCGAATCGTTCTTTTACAACACGTGCCTGGGATTTCTTTTAATTTTAACATAGATTGCCCCTTCTGACTCCGTGTTTCTTCAATTTCCTAGTCCCGGTTGTTCCTTATTAAAATTTGAAAGAGATTTCCTGTGCTTTATAAGTCTTATCTGGTTCTCCAATAAAAGGTCCGGATAACAATTAGGAATTATGAATCTAGTTCTTCCTCTGACGAAGGTCTGATGTCTTGGCGAGCGTGCAAATCACAGAGAAATAAAACTGAAATTGTCAGCCTATATTCCCTCCAGTGATGTTATGAATCTAATCAGAAAGATCCAATCATTTCAAATCATGCAGGATAGGCTGTGATATTTCAAAATAGTCCCACGTGAAATAAGGTGTGTGTCTGCAAAGGTCACGTATTACCATATATGGACATCTGTTGCCTTGTATACACTCTCACACACACATTTGTAGACTCATATTGTCTAAAATTTAATAAATCCATGAATAATTTTTAACCAAGAACTGGAAGCAATTACATCACATTTGTCTGCCCACATGTGACACAACAGACAGTAATCTCGTTATCTGTCGTATGAGTGCGCAAACCCCGGGTCTTATCGGTGAATTAAGCCGATAGCGTAGACCGATGTGAGTTTTAGTCGGCCGCGACTGTAACCACAAATCTGGGTAGCACTCCTTGCAAATGTGACATTTATCACCTATAGGGCGATTTGATAAAATCAGATATCTGCTACTTAGCAGAAAAAAAAAGAAAGAAAAGTGCGATAATTGACAGCACTTAATAGAAATCAGTACCACAAATGTACCGATAATGCCGGAGAGAACCAAAGATCGATAGAGGTCGCCCCGTTTCGTCACAGAGGATTGGAGGGTTACATATTTTACTATATTAAGTCTGAGCTTAATGAGGTGTGCTCACGGGTTCCTTTCATCTCTGTTTTTTTTTTTCATAACTCTAGAGTAGAGTCGCGTACCAATTCACTGCTGGGTAGACTGAAGCGTGCACGATGCTACCAGGTTCCGAAACCGGCAACTTTGCCACGGGATGCAATCGCTCTATTTACTCTGCCACTCCACACTCAAATGGCCTGTACTTGGAAGAAAATAAGACCGTTAGCAAAAATACCACATAGAAAACGAATTTTAAGGGGGGGGGGGGGAGGAGGAGGCATTCGCGCAGAATGGAATGGTTAAAAAATTGTTTGACATGATGAAACAATAAAGACCTGATGAATGATCCAGAGAATTAACAGTGCAACAAGAGATGAGAGGGGAAAAGTGTTGGCTGTCAATAGAACACACCACACAGGAAGTCATCTGTTAGCATCACATGTTAGCTCAGGTTCTAAAATTCTCTGGGTAGAAGGAAAAGAGTGATACTACTGCCATCTGTATTCAGGTCAAACATTATCCTTAGGGTATTTCTTCTTTACTGTTTAAAGGGTGACTTCACTGTTCAAGGCTTGAGTAGCATTGTGTCGGGCCTTCTAAATATTGTGTAGCAATGTGGCTGGCCTTCTAAATATTGCGTAGCATTTGTCACGTAGGTTTTATATTCATTTAATTTCCTACATCTTTTTCCTATTCTTTCTCTCGAACTCTCTCTTTATTATCTCTGTATTTCTTTTTTTTTCCTGTATATTTTTTCATCCATTCGTTTTGCGAATATTATTTTCATATAATTCGCAAACTTTACCTGTTTTCCTTTCTCTTAAACTGAGAATCGCGCTAGGACGATATTACGTAGATGTCAGGGCTGCAGGGCGTCATAAGGCGTGATAAGTCGGTTCGCTGAACATAGGACGTAGCAAATCGTCTACATTCTCACCGAGCGCGCGAGTTTCTTCTCGGCATTAGTCCCGGTGAGGTGTGATACTTTACATCTGCACCGGTCAGTATCCAGACATTTGTCTGGAAAATCCCAAACTGACACGGCGCTCACTTGGGCCACGGTCAGCTGTAGTGTGAAAACTGCCCTGCATTGGAGTCAGGCTGTCTGGGATTTGAAACTGACACGCGTACATCGTGGTCAGTAGGTGACAGTTACGACACGCGTTAAGCGGACGTAAATGTTGGGAGTAGGGGAGATAATTTCGCTTGGCGAAGTAAGTTTGGGCCCTTTGTCTGATTTTAAGATATTGGCCAAGTTTGAAACTTTAATTTCATTCTCGCTCATAGACTCCACAGTAGATAGGTCGCTCGAAAACAGAATAGCTGTTAGCGAAGATCTCAGTTTGTTTCGGCAATTTGTCGAACTTCTAGACTTCCAGAAATATTTTCAGCATTTTTATTCTTAAGTTGTGCGACTACCTGTAATTCTGTGGTTGAGGTAATTTATATGATAGATATATAGATTTTGTGAGTGTTAAAGTGTTAAATCGCTTAATTCATTTTAATCTATTTCTTTAGCGCAGAAGAGAAATAAAGTGGTAGGATATTATATTTTCTAGGGAAGCATTCAGTGGAAAGCAGAATAAAATTAAAATCTCTAGCTTATAACGGCAAGAGTAGCTATTTATGAATTTAATTTAACTGCTAATACTCAGTCGAGTGTATTTTTCTAAACTAACGTATAAACTCTAGAATCCAGCCTCGTGGATGGTGACGGAATACGCACGTGTTCTTAATTCATGAGGATTGCTGATTTTTAAATATAACTTACGTCACGGGAAGTTTAAATGATAAGCAAAGCTCTCTGCTTGCAAGTTTAAATGTAAGTTATAACCAGTACAGATTCTGTTTATTATATTATATGTGTTATTTTTCCTCCACACAGTGAAAGTTTTGGGGTGACCCTAACTTTACCAGCACCTAGTAGTAAATTCCATGCTTGTGAAGAAATAGACAGTCCTTATTTTGAACCACGGGGGTTTCTTAAGTACCACTGGTCTAAACAGTGCATATGCAACCCGAGTTAGCCAGAAATACTATATCCCAATAACGGGTTTTCAAAGACTGTAATGATAAATACTGGACCTTGGAGCCAGATCTTAATTTCTTCTAGAAAAACTCTACGTAATCTTGCTGCCTGGTGGCGCGAAATACTTCTAGTATTAACTAACATTTCCCGACTAGATATATATATTTTTTGTGGACAAATCTGTGGTGTGACTAAAGTGAATCCTATACTGAAGGAAGGCACCGACCTGACATTCATCATTTCTAGAAACCTACGCTATTGACACTGTGCTCTGCTAACTCCCGCGCCTGGAATAATTGTTAGGTGACTTAATCAGACATTTGAACAAATTTGCACACCCAAGTAGTCGTTCCCGGAGACTCCGAGTTAAATACGTAAAATCAGTGTGTTCCAAGAGGCAGCGAGCAAAGTCGTGAGTACCTGTATGAGAAAGACACGGGTCCCTGCCAATGTGTTGCCCGGGTGGGGGTCGGTCTCTGAGAGACTGTCATGAAATATTCTAATCCACATATATAAATTATTAGGTAAATATGAAGCCTAACAAATAAAATTAATAAAGAGAAGAGCAATGGTAAAATGACAGTGCTGTCACAAAGAATGTACTCGAAATCCCCCTTGTTTTCTGCTTCGTCTGCAAATTGTAACGCTTTCACGTTGATATAAAAGCTTACTGTATTATTACCCGCCTTCTTCAATGAAACGTGTGCTGCATTTCTAAGAAAAACATTGAGACGTACTGCGTAATGACCTAAATTAATCCTAACATTAATTATATTACGTTACCAAAACGAACGAACAGATGGACAAAAGGATAGCGAGGGGGAGGGCTGAAAATCAGGAACGCATGCAACACGCGACGCGCGATATACAAATGCTGGCATCACGCGTGTAAGTCTACAAGCACTAACTTTTTCAGACGGACAGTGATAAAATACACTACCCTTTCCCAGAGTTAGGTTTTAAAATCATAAAAAACGCTTATTGGGGAAACCTGACATTCTACTGTTTTATGTCCGAAATCCTGACATTAGTCTGACAGTACAGCAGGACAGGTGGCGGTTCTCACATAAAAAATAAAACAACTATACGACTATCCTAGAAATTGCATATTTTGAACGCAGCCACGTAGCTCCTTTAAATTAGTATTTTTTGGGTTCCTTAGGGCTTGCTGACAAATAATATGTAAAACGTTACGCAAATAGTCCAGGAATTAATAAATTATACCCAAAATAAAATATTGGGGGTGCCTGACAGCATAAAATCATTTCTGCTCATAAGATTTTTTTTTTTAACGTGTTTGAAAAAAATTTACGTTACAGAAATAGCCTACCATGTAAACTCCAAATTGATTGGAGCGCAACAAATGAAAGCCTAACCACGATTGGTCGGGCTATAAATACTATCTTGGTTGTTAGGGGAGACGGGAAAAGATAACATTTTTTCAAACACTTGTCGAAACGTGGCTCATTGGTCAGACTCGCTGATATACACACTTGGGAGCGTTAGTTCGAAACCACTTGTAAAAATAGCTTGATAAAGCATCAGTGCGTTGAAGCCAGCTCATATTTGTGTAAAATAAAAGCCTGGAACATAGGCAGATGGAAGTTTGTGCCAGAATTCATTGCTAATCAACGTATCTGTGTTATTCGTATGAATTGTGGGACAGTGGTCTTGATGGTACTGAGCAGCATCTGGTCAGAGATTTGCTGAATCCAGTGTCGGACAGCATACTCCTTGGTCTTTTTAGCTATCAGTGAGGTGTCTCCTGAGCCCAGAGGAGAATTCGAGCAGAGGAGTCCTCTCCTGCCGCCATCACTCAAGATAAGCAGAGTTGGCCAGCTGAGCTCAACATTATGCCCCCTCATCTTGAAATAACTTTATAAAAATACTGTTCAGAGGGGAATTTACTTGTCTTAAAATCAGGAACTTTGAACATCTCAAATACTGGTCCCTAAAGACAAACTATTGAAGTCATGATGACAAATACCAACAGAGCTTGAACAAAACAAAACCAGTATTACCTCATTTCACTACTACACAACTGACACACATAGAACATTTGTACTAATATATGTCACTTATCATCTCACGTGTGTGGAAATTATATTACCTTTCACTAACTCTCACTGAGTCTATCACCTATTCAAACCTATTCAGAAGGGACCAAACCTAGTCTTAATTCTCCTATCGAAAATCTACGACAGCATTGTGTCTGGCTTTCTTATTATTGTGTAGCCTTGTGCCTGGCCTTCTAAATATTGTGTAGCATTGTGTGGCATTGTGTCTGGTCTTCTAAATATTCTGTACCATTGTGTCTGGCCTTCTATATATTGTGTAGCAGTGTGTCTGGCCTTCTAAATATTGTGTAGCAGTGTGTCTGGCCTTCTATATATTGTGTAGCAGTGTGTCTGGCCTTCTATATATTGTGTAGCATTGTGTCTGACTTTCTAAATATTGTGTGACATTGCATCTGGCCTTCTAAATATTGTGTAGCATTGTGTCTGCCCTTCTATTTATTTTGTGTGGCATTGTGTCTGGTCTTCTAAATATTCTGTACCATTGTGTCTGGCCTTCTAAATATTGTGTGACATTGCATCTGGCCTTCTAAATATTGTGTAGCATTGTGTCTGGCTTTCTATATATTGTGTAGCATTGTGTCTGACTTTCTAAATATTGTGTGACATTGTATCTGGCCTTCTAAATATTGTGTAGAACTGTGTCTGGCCTTCTAAATATTGTGTATCGTGATGCGACCCAGGAAGACCATAGAAATATGAGATCTAAAGCCGTAAATTTGAGAATGCTAAAGAAGAAACGTCAAGAATTTGAATAGATTGTCAAAAAACAGCCGTATCTATAGAAAACTAGTAGAAGAACTGTGCTCTAGAGTTATCTGAAAGTCAAAGAAGAAATACAATTTAAAATGCTATTTTCAAAATTAGGCATCGTCTTCAAACTTACACCTGAGCGTTGTGTGGTTAGCCTTTTTCTTTCTTTTTTTTTCTTTTTTCCCCACGTTCTCTCATTCGTTCTTTCTTTCTTTATTTCTTTGTTTATTCCTTCCCTACTTTTTATCTCTTTTTCTTACTTTCTTTCTGCTGTAGGATAAAGAAATGTTAGAGACCACCAAACTAGGTCCAGCTTCCTCGGTGCCATTGCTTTCCTTAACTCAAGAGTAGGGTCAGGTACTTATTTACAGTTGGGTAGACGCCGCCGTGTTTCGAACCCGGTACCACGCTGCCAATTGGACGCTAATTTATATATATATAATAGTGGAAACTGCTTACACGGTGCAGTCAAAGAGGCATGAACACCTTCACTGCGGGCAGACGCTGAAAAAGAAGGGACCCTGACACCATCACCAGAACTTCTATGCTATGGACCCCAGAAGGACGGTGAAAGAGAGGCAGACCAAAGACAACCTGGCGGAGAACAGTGAAGGCTGAGATGCAAAGCATGAACCAGAGTTGGGGCACGGCACGAAGGATGGTCACCGACCGAGCAAAATGGAGACAGGTTTTTGCTGCCCTACAAGACGGCATTAGTCGTGATGGCCACTGACTGCTTTGTCAGTCCGGGGGCTAAGGATCCGAGAAGAAGAATAGTGGAAACCAGCTGCATACAACAACTTTAAAAATTAAAGTAGTTTGTAATTTAAAGCTTAAAGAATTTTCACCTTACGAGAAGTTTTGGAGGAACGAATTAAGTTCATATACCAGTATATGTAAATAAGGCTGATTGCGTTTTTAGGGTCCCGTTAATGTAATTTCTAACCTTGAACGACACGCTAAATTTAATAGCCTTTCCTGAACAGATGAAATCTACGTAGGCTTAAGTTTCTATTATATTTTGAACTGTCCAAGTGCGATAGTTTCGTATTTCCCATTTCCAGGTTGAAATAATCCAGATTTAAAGAACTGCTTCTATAGTTCACAATAGAAGAGACTTCGGATCGTCCTATCGTGCTACGGTCTGGTACGAATAGACACGTGAATGTCTATAGAAATTGGCGTGAACAGCCAGATAGAGAAGTAAATCATATTCTAATACATTCCCAGCAAGGGATTCTTTCTCTTTTCTTCAAACTCTTTTCTTCTTTTATTTTTTAAATTTTGAAGCGTAAGTCAGTGAAACTTTGGTTTATCTGGATTTGAGCTGTGGAATCCTGCACACTTCGTTCCAGGTCATTCCCGTTAATACCTGAGATAACACCCCCCCCCCCCCCCAGCAACCGCCCTTTTCACTTTCACTCTGTGGTATAAGGGAGACAGGCTAATTAGAAAAACTGGTCCGCTGCAAGAATTGGATGAACCGGGAGTGGAGACCCTCTGAAGAGTGCAGAAGTGGAAGAACATGGGGGTTGTGAGAGATACATTTAAGTAGTCTATAAATTCTTTACTGCGTGGATCTGGCAATCTCATGATGTAAAACAAATAGCTACAGAAACAACTGCTGTAATAGCATGTGAATGATTTGTGCAGGTTTCCTGCAAAGTGGTGGCTCCACGTTCCATAGGGAGGGAAAAGGAAAATGATGATGATGAATGATGATACATTCTTTACAAAGTAAGGTTCTTGACTGTGCCAAACCGAACTTACGAGAGAAGCCTTTTACGAGACGCATGCCCGACTGTCAGAGACTCTGGCCTTTTTTCTTTAAGAACACGTGCATACGACAGTTATTCTACATTTACGCATAACTTTGAGCGCGTATCCAGTCACAACAAGAACATGCTAACACTAACCGACAAAAAATAAATAAATAGGAGGTATGCAGATGATCTCCAGGAATGATGGTAGGGTTGGGTCCTGAAGATCTAACTGCTACCTCTCAAGATCCCACAGTGACTAATGTTTAAATGTTTGGGTTTTGTGTGGCTAATTATCTAGGGGTAATTTTTAATTATAATATGTAATAAATTTCAAAACAGACGTAAACTTTAATAAATTTATCAAGCAAGACTGAATGAAATTATTTACAATTTATTTGTCCTGCACCGTAATATTTTCTCCGGGCAGGAATACTCAAAAGCAAAGAAATAATATTTACAAATCAAAATAAATAAACTGGAAAATCTCTTCCATAAGGAATACTGTTCAAAGGACTGAACTAATTTCCCTTTCTGTTTATCTTGATGTTATATTCACTGTCCCTGAACTTTTGGATTCACTACATTATATATGGTCCTTGACTTCATCATTTAAGGGTATTAGTAGTTGTAAAGTTTTAACCGTGGTGAGTATCTGGAGTAGCTGTGCAGTGGAATGTAAATTCCACTTAACTTTCGACGTAGAATTTCCTTCACAACTCCTGGACCACCCAACCGGTAGCTCCAGGCTTGGAAGCAGGGTGTAGCTCTTGTTTTAGGTAGAACTCTAGTCACCCAAAGACTTCCCCAACAATGGCTGGTGATTGCTTCATAATATTGAGACAGAACCATCAGGCAATAATACACACAAGCTGAACATGCCTTCAAACGAATCTAGATCTGCTTTCAGGTCAGAATGCTAGATTCATGCAGCTCGGTGTAAGTTTCAAATTTAGTGGCGGAATTACGTAAGACCCCGTTCTATATACAGTTGACATTCAAAAATCCGGCCATCGATAATCCGGTTCCTTCAGATTTCCGGCTATGATTTCGGAGCGCATTTTTAAATTTACCGCGTTGGCGCGCCACTGTTTTCTGGTGCAGTTTATGTTTTGATGCAGCTGTTGGGTCTTGCTTGCACGTGTTAACAGTCATTCCTGCTCATTCCTTCTCATTTTATCATTTATTTGCTGCTGTTTAGCCCCATTATGGATTCAGCAAATAAAAGAAGTGGCGTAAAACGTAAACATCGTGCATTGTCGATCGCAGATAAAGTGTACAGGTAGTCATTTTCTGTTAAATATATACAGAATATATAACCATACAAAATCCGGCATTTTAAAAAATCCGGCACTCCTCAGGTCCGGAGGTTGCCGGATTTTTGAATGTCTACTGTATAGAGCTGTGTCCGGCCAATCGGAGCACAGTCTAGGTTTATTTTAAAGAATCTTACTTTAAACGCCTTTCAGCCTGCTCGTATAATTTGACTACGTTTAAATATTTGATATCTCACTTATTATTTGATCGATTTTAATTATCTAAAGTGGTAATTAAACTGCTAATTTATCTCTAAATTTCTATATCTTTATTGTTTAGTTATTACATGGCATTTTAATCTTTGCAATTTTTAAGTAATTAAATTGGGAACCATCCTGATGTAGAGATATCACTAAAACCAATTTTTCTCTTATAATGAATTACTTTATTGAGGCCGTCTTCGTACCTAAGCATTAAGTAATATAACAGATGTTATAATAGTTAGTTATTTCCTTATCTATATCGCTATTCTTTAAGAAATAAAATAACTCCTTCACAAAATTTACACAGAATAGGTCCTTTCTGTTCAACACAACAAGGTTCATTTCCCTAGCAATAGAGGTTCGAACTAGAGCTCTTTATTTCTCACGAGTGCCTACTGTTGTAGTCAGGTAGTCGTAACTGATCAGGCATCATTCTCATGCAGGATGTAATTTATACTATTTTCTGATGTTATCATTTCTCATTCTGTCTCTTCTGGTAAGGGCTCTTCTAAAGCATTTCATCTTGAAAAATGTGATCTGCTTCTCCTGTACTTTGGTCACAGACAGTGTTTGACACTGATAGCATAGAGTTGGTAAAGATATACTACAGTATTTACCAATTGTCGTTTAGTTTCCATACTGATATTAGGAAGATTGAATAGTGGTGACATTTGGGAAGTCACGCACTGGGATTTTGAAACCTTTGTCTTTTGGGTTTTTTTTTAAATGTTGTTGATTATGGTATTAATATTAGGATGTTTGAGTATTGGTGATAGTTGGTAAATCACTGCACTGTCTTTTTGACAACTTGTTTTATATACAGGCATACCTCGCGTTTTAGTGCACTGGCTTCCTAGCTCAGTGGTCTATGGTTCGATCCCCAGATGAAGTGGGATTTTTTTAGGCCGCAAACGGCTCCTGGGTCGACCCAGGCACAACTGGGTACCAGGGCAACTTCTGGGAAGGTTAAGGCGGCTGGCGTGATGCTGACCACATCACCCCTAGTGTGCCGATGGTCAAGAAAATATGGGCCTAACACCATATTCCCAATATGCCTCAATGGGCGTGTAACGAAATCCTTTATACCTCGCTTTATTGCGCTTCGCAGGTATTGCGCTTTTTTTCAAATTATTCATGTTTATTTATTAGAACGTGCCTTCTTCTTCCGATAGATTTTGGCTCTCCACCAGCAAAAAGATTACGATTCGCTGAAGGCTCAGATGATGAAGATTAGCATTTTTTTTAAGCAATAAAGTATTTTAAATTTTACAGTACATTATTTTTTTTCTTTTTTTTTTTTACCTAGCGCTATTGCGCACTTAATAGACATAGTGTAAACATGATTTAAGATTTTTATATGCATCGGGAAGCCAAAAAAATGGGTGTGACCCGCTTTATTGCGGTGGTCTGGAACCGAACCCGCAATATCTCCGAGGTATGCCTGAATTGTTAATTTTGCTGCTCAGGTTCACCATAGCAGTTCATTAGTCGTTTACAATCTTACAACATTATTATTATTATTATTGTGGTTCAGAACCGGTGTCACTACAGCTCGGGCAAACCCATAAGTGCTCAGTCTCCCTCAGCAAACGTCGAATGGTATGAATGCTGATTGTTCCTGTAGTTGCTGTTTGACTATTGAGAACGTCTAAGTCACCTCCAGGCTAGACAAATGTTGACGGACAAAGCTGACCAATAATAATGACTGATATTTAAATTAAAAAAATTAATAAATAAAATCAAGCCATATAACATATAACACGAATGACATTTTATGAGTGCCGGACGCAGTTACAGCTGAGTTTACATGATAGTCAAACTGAAGTATGCCTTTATTTCTTGGTTAGTTTTAATTTTTTTATTTATTATTTCAGTAAACGAAATTTTAAGACAGTCAAGCAAAAGAATGTTATGTATTTCTTAGCTTATTTCTTATAGCCATTAAAGGTCATTACTATAGTCATATGGGCCAACACCATCACCAATTAAGAGCTGCTAACTCGGAGCCACCAAGAAGACATACGCACCATCATAGCGGGTCGGCGCTGGAATTGTGTTGGCCATAATCTTCAGAAAGGACCCTGAAAACATCGACAGATCTGCAATGCTATGGACTCCAGAAGGAAAGAGACAACGGGACCGACCAAAAGCAGCCTGACGGAGAACTGTGGAGGCAGAGATACAAAGCATGAACTAGAGCTGGGGTACCACACGAAGGGTGGCTGCCGACCGAGCAAGATGGATACAGTTTGTTGTTGCCCTGCACCGCGTCAACAGGCGTGATGGGCAGTGAATACTTGGTCAGCTAGTGGACAAGGACCAAAGAAGAAGAAGAAGACTATAATTATATAGTCAAGATGGACTGGACACATTGAGGAAACATGTTCACAGCATTACTAGGCAGCCCTTGTTCTGGAATCCTCACAGTCACAGAAGTAGAAGCAAACCGAACAACACATGGAGAAGAGAGGTGGAGATAAAAAATAAAAATGATGAGGAAGAAATGGAAAGACATTGAGCTGATGGCACGCGAGAGGAAGACATTAATATGCGTGTGTTGAAGATCTATGTTCGTTGGCAGCTGAAGTGCACTGATTTATTGATTAATGGTTGTTGGGAGTCATTTCGCGGTGCTGAAAACGTCAATTGATTTTTTCATGTTGTTTGTGTACCACCTAGCACTCCAATTGAACGCATGTTGCGCATGACGTCATTAAGTACGATTGATGACGTGAGCAAGTTGTCAAGCGTGACGAATACGTGGTTACAACCGTTCTTTTGTGTCAGCCTTCGATGCGACTGGATACGTTTTATGGCCAGTGTGATTATGGTGTTTTGCGTGTGCCATTCGAGGAATCCATAAAGATTATAGCGTCTGCATGATATTTTATGTGAGATCATGGAAATATCCATACGAGTCTGAGGACAGTGTATTTTGCTGTGGAATAATTATCACTCAAATGAAGACTCACTTTGAATGTCCGTCGTTTGTATAGGATGAGATGAAGCTAATGCTGAGTATCTGAGTATGGATACCAAAGTTTTATCATTCACGCCTGATCTATTCACGTGTTTCATTTGCTGTTTAACATGTGATGTCAAATAAAGTGTATGGGACTACCATCTCAGTTTCTCTCGATCATGATTAATAGACTGAGTGTGTCTGTGTCATCTCTCAAACAAACGAACAAAATACGAATAACCCGACAATGGTCATTTCAAAAAATCAAAACGTTTAGGATAATGAAATTGAGGGATGCCCTTTACTTCCTATCTATTTTTCGTTCAGTCATTTCGGTAACCTTTGTCCCGGGTAACCTTTGTCATGAGACAAAGAAAGAACATGTATGTCGTACAAGCCAACTAATATGGGGTTGTGCATGGGGCTAGCAACCCCATCATGTAAAACAAATTGCTACATAAATCACATAGAGAGCGAAACAGAAAATGATGCTGATGAAAACGGTCCTTTATTTCTCAGCTTTTTTTAAAGGATAATTACTTCATAAAGTGAATTTTAAAAACATTCAAGCTGACGTGTGCCTGTTTGTTCGACGCTCACTTTTAGCTACTTTAATTTTCCACCTTCAGCTACAATAGCTATGGTAATGTGATTCTATTTTTATTCACTAATCCACTACTTGTTATGTGAAACAGGTAGGGCTTTTTAATACCTAAGTCTGAATACGGAACACCGTTGCACGTAAGGTACGCTTCATTTATCACATAATCAGGTAATATGCCAGGAAGCCGATGATTAATTCTGGATAAATTTTGCTAGGATTTTGCGGTTTACTTAGCCAAGTTTTACATTCTGTCGTCACATTTGTTTTTCTTTTCGTCGACAAATTTTTTCTGACATAGTTGCCTCCTTTAGTTCCTGGGACCTCTACACCTCACGGTAGAAAAGGAACGACTAAGTAAGTAAGTTCCTGGGAATAGGGGAGGGGTCTATTATGAGACAAAGACATAACAGGACTACAGCTCCCTCAGGTACGTTATACAAGACGACTAATATGAGGTTGCGCATGGTGCTGGCAATCTCATCGTGTATAACGAGTGGCTATAGAAACAACTGCTGCAAACGCATCTGAATGCTTTGTGTAGACTTCCTGGTAGGGATGCTAACTGCAGTGGCGACACCGTGTTACAGCGGAAGCGGAAAGGAAAATGTTGATAATTATGGTTATCCAGTAGTTTTCCTAACACAGCGCAGTTCCAGGATTTGCCATGTCCTCAAAAGGGACCCTGACACCATCACCAGAACTGCTATGCTATGGACCCCAGAAGGACGGCGCGAAAGAGAGACAGACCAAAGACAACCTGGCGGAGAACAGTGCAGGCTGAGATGCAAAGCATGAACCACGGCTAGAGCACGGCACGAAGGATGGCCACCGACCGAGCAAAATGGGGACAGTTTATTGCTGCCTTACAAGACGCCACTAGGCGTGATGGCCACCGACTGCTTTGTCAGTCAGGGGCTAAGGATCCTAGAAGAAGTTTTCATAAATCTTGATTGTTGATGTTGATTTATATTTGCATGTACTTTTATGTGATACTGTAATACTGCTCATTACATATCTTACAATATTTTACTTAGATACGTATTTTAAAACTAAACATTAAATATTATAGAATATAAATAGACCTCATTGTCTTTTATATTTGGACATGCGCCCTAATATAACCAACGGACCCTGTGTCTATGTTGAACATAGGCAACATTTTTTTTTTTATATTTTAAACTACCTCTTATATTTCGAACATTATTTTTACTTAGATACATATTATAAACTACTCTTTACATTCCATTTAGTATTTTTCTTAGCTACGTATTATAACCTAATTGCTAAATTCAGTTCAGTAAGTTACGGCTTTTCTTACATTTCATGTATATTTTACTCAAATGTGTATAACAAACTACTCATTAAATTCCGTATAGTATTTTACTTAGATAAGTATTATAAATTACTCTTTATACTCAGCATAGCACGTTACATGTATTCTTCAATTTGATGTAGTATTTTACTTAGATAGGGCTACGAATCACTCATGCACTTTTGTATGTTAACCTCAAACTACTTCAGATCTGCTGACTACATCCCATCTTAGTTTAGTATAGTATAGTTTTCTTTTTAATTGGACGCGTATTATCAATTCTCTTTATAGTACTTACCTCTAGTATTTTACTTAAACGCGTATTATAAGCTACTCCTTACATTCCGTATAGTTTTCTTTTTAATTGGACGCGTATTATCAATTCTCTTTATATTACTTACCTCAAGTATTTTACTTAAACGCGTATTATAAGCTACTCCTTACATTCCGTATAGTTTTCTTTTTAATTGGACGCGTATTATCAATTCTCTTTATATTACTTACCTCAAGTATTTTACTTAAACGCGTATTATAAGCTACTCCTTACATTCCGTATAGTTTTCTTTTTAATTGGACGCGTATTATCTTTATATTACTTACCTCTAGTATTTTACTTTCGTAAGAACGTATTGTGCCCCGAGTAGTTCCCTGGGGTCTCTGAAGAACATAGAATATGACTACTGCACCATCAGACATGGAGCCGCGGTAGCGTAGTAGCTCGGTGGTCCATGGTTCAATCCCCAGTTGAGGTGGGATTTGTTTAGACTTCAAACGGCTCGGGTCGACCCAGCCTCATGAATTGGGTACCAGAGCAACTCTGGGAAGGTTAAGGCGGCCGGCGTGATGTTGACCACATCACCCCTAGTGTGCCCATGGTAAAGAAACTATGGGCTTAACACCATATTCCCAATATGCCTCAATGGGCGGGTTAAGGGATCCTCCTACCATCAGATATGTCGTACAAGGCGACTAATGAGGTTGTCTTTAGGGGCTGGCAACCTCATCATGTAAAACAAATTGCCACAGAAACCAAGTAAGTGCATGTGACTACTTGATGCAGACTTCCTGTAAGGGGACCAGCTGCAGTGGTGGCTCATGCTCCACACGGAGCGCTATGGAAAATGACGACGATGATGATGAGTTTGGTGAGGATGATTGTAACATTATGGCTCGTTTGCTTTTTCCTAATTCCCTCTCATCGCCTTTATTATCTAATATTTCGGCATATTTAACGCACATAATTTTGTGCCTATCCTCTACTCACAATTGTTACCCTTTTTTTAAGCTGTCATTGTTCACGTTTCACGTTTCGATTCATGACAGGGCCAGACAATCGCCCATCCCGGAGAGATTAGTTGAATCACTAAACGTGATAATACAACATTGACTCCAGGTAAATGCGAGCATAAAGTGTTCGTTCAAGATTGCATAATCACTTCTGATCCGACAGTGGAAGGACTTGCAATATGGGTTTAATTGTATAGATTACGATTTCTCTAAGGCAGTCGGATTGCGACAAGTCATGTGATATAAGAGATCGGAAGAGTCTGATAAACTAAGTAATCAGACTTCCGAATGACTTGGGATTGGTGATTATAGATAAACGCAATCTTGGAAGACATTTTGAAGAGTGAGCGGGAAATATGATTTACGTAAACTTTGACAACACTCTACGGAAATTACAATTCCATATACTGAAAGTAGCTATTTAAATTCTCAAATGTATGAGTCAAGCAGGAAATTCCATTAACCCGACTCTATCATAACATGGTTTTTTTTTTTTTTTTGCGTACGCCCGCTATTACTCGAGGCGAAATCTCAGTTTAGTATGTCTAACCTGAGTCTGATTTTTACGTGAGTATCCCTTTTTTTTTTTTTTGTACAGAGACAGGTGTCCCTCGCCATTCAGGCAGATACTCGCCGATTTCGGAGGTACCCAATAGAGCTGGGTCGGCTCAGGAGCCGCCAGTCCCTGGTCGACGACACTTATCATAACATGTACTTTGAATGCCACTGGTTTGGCAATTCGAGTTGCCATATACAATCGCTTTGATTGGGAGTTGCCTATTAGCAGACCACAAGGGTGCGTGGGTGAGGTCTGAGATATAATGTAGGACTTGTTAGACATACGGCACTGCATTCCCGAAATTGTCAAATAGACAGCTCGGACTGAAGCCAGGAGAGAATAAAAGTTAAGGTTCTGACTTTATATAGTATCGGACTTAGTGGAACACTTCTGAACACTACAGCAAGGAAACCCTAAGTTATTCATACATAAACCGGACTTATACAGGACTTACTCACAAAGTCGCAGAGGGATTGTTAATAGAACTAAATACCCCGACGTGTGTTCTAGGCATCTATATCAAGTTGCCAAGACTATTTACCTGAGCAAGAAGTCTAAGATTTCTATATTATTGAGTATGCAGTACGAGGCGATCCGACTATTTGTGGTATGTCCCGGAGAGAACATTTGCTGTGCTACCATTTTGTGGTTCAAACACTGGATCGACATTTGTAAACCTGCATTCCACGGGTGGTGAAAATTCTTGCCTTGACCAAGAGCGGTTACTTCCTGACTGATCTGGAAACGTGCCCTCGCCACAGAGGCGAATCTACGGAAAAGCAGCATCGGCACTTCGGCAATTTGGCAAATCCCAATTTTAACAGGCCAAACACGACCAAACTTTATTTGCCTATATTCATCAAGCCTAAATAATTTCTGTGAAGAAACCTATTTGTTAAAATCACCAACGAACATTTATTTACAAGTGTTAAAGTAATAGATCATTAAATTTGTATATGTTGATTTTGACAAATTCGTAGTTGAATTAATTATTATAGAGCGAAGGTACACGTACGACTCACAACCTCTAGTGTGTAAATATATATATATATATATATATATATATATATATATATATATATATATATATATATATATATATATATATATATATATATATATATCGAGCTACTAAGAGGAATTTCGCTGAATTAAATCAGCTGGGGGCTTGAGCGAGCTAAATCATATATATACATCTTAACAAAAGGTGGCGGGTCAGATAAAAAGTTAACGTGCTCAGACTCATTCTGCATTTTGCTTGACTTCTGAAATATCTTGTGAATACTCCTTCGAGGTAGAAGCATCATTATCCTTCTATCTACAACTCTGCCACGAGTAATCTTTTGCGAAGGTAGATACCTTTGAAGAACCACATTAGATAATCTGGGTTTTGGCCACTGTTGGACTATTTCTGCAGAGCACGGGGAGGCAACCCGTGACAATGATGATGATGACAATGAAGACAAGGACGATGATGATGATAATGGACTACTCTGCAGTAGTGGTCCAACAATGACCAAACGCAAAAGTATAAAATGAGGGTCTTCAAATGTATCAACCTTCGCTCAAGATTACACTTGGCAGAGATATAAATAGAAGAATGATGCTTCTACTTCAGGGAGCCTCACAGGATTTTAAAGAAAAGCAAGTATAAATACTGAGATCATCTTATGAACTTATTATTCGTTCGCCCCATCTGAAAGTAAAGGTATTGACTCGTACTTTCTGATGCCCCCTTCTCTTCCCCCCCTCCGCCCCCCCCCCCCCCCCCCGCCTCCCCCCCCCCCCCCCCCCCCCCCTCCCCCTCCCCCCCCCCCCCCCCCCCCCACCTCCCGCTGAAGATAATTCAGCAACTATTAATTTAATAACTGTATATGGTTATGTATTTAAAACAATATGAGTCATACGGGTGCAGACATAACAATAGTGATTAATACAAGTATAGCTTTATAGTTACAGATAAACAGGTTTAATAATTACTTATGAGTTAACAAAGGAAAATAAATAAAGTTGTTTATAAAAATTAAGCGATAATATTTGTCATCATCAGATGATATAAAATTTTGGTGGATATTAGGAAAAAAATTGGAAATGTCCATTGGCTGCGCTGTTATGGTACTTGGCTGCCGGTGTAGGGGTCGGTAGGCGTCTGCTTCAGCCGCTGTTGGTTCCCACGTGTGCCTTTGGCTGGTCCTTCTCTTCAATAGTCAAATCTGGTGGCAGTAGCACGTCCCCTGCAACAAGCTCAAAGTTACTACTTGGGATGTCAAGCGTTTTCAAGGCCCGTCTTATGTAGTTGTCTAAGGTCGACTGCTGGCAACTTTACCACAAACTAAGAGGAAAACAAATGCCTCTCTAGAGTATTGGGTCTCCTGATCTGAGAATTAGACGACCTCCGCTTCCATCCACCCTTTCATCGTCTTCAGAATTGTTACCCTTCCTGACACAGTGAGTCGGATGAAAATGCTGTTGGATAGAGGAAGACGTCAATGAAATATATAAATAAATGTGCATTTGAAATTTACAAAAGTGTTAGTATAATAAATATATACACCATGATATTAAAATCAACTCCCTGCTCCCTCTGGAGCCTGGGGCCACCTCTACTATTGGTTCATTGTGAGGAAACCCACACGAAGCAGTCACCAGCTCTTGCAGTGGGGGTTGATAAGGCAAATTATTTTATATGGTGATGTTGCCAGCCGCATGTGCAACTGTAAATCCACAAGCCATTTGTATATGTAAAAATGCAAATATAAAATGATAAAATGTACATTTTACAACTTACCCCGATATTGGGCGAATTAATACACAGGCTTGGTGCACAAAATGGCCGTAATTTACTGCAACTAGTTTCACATGCAATATTACCTCAGATAGACGAAGTTACAGCGTGCTAAATCCTTCTACTATTTATACTTGTGGAGGGTTGTAAGGCTTGGGCTTTCAGTTTTATTATGGGAATTTTAGGCTCTAATTTTAGCAGCTACTCCTAATCCTGTGGCCAGTCCTATAGGGTGTCCTGGTTACGAACTCTTATTTTGGATGTATATGATCTCTCCTTGACAAAATTGGAAATCAGTGAAGTAGTCTTAAAGTGTTGCATGTTATAAGCGAAATTTTGAACACACACACATGTTGCTTCGTTGGTGAAAGATCCAACCAGGCGCAGTCTATTTTAGCATCTGAAATGCCCAACCGATTTTAAATAAGTCTGATTTTGGCAGGGGTTTTCCCCACCCTCATGTTGAACATTACTGCGTGACACATAAGACATTCAAACTAATATGACCATCCTTCATGAACATATACGGTTTTGGCACTTCCGTTGTTACTTATCTTACTCAGTCGTTCCCCTTCTACCGTGAGGTGTAGAGGTTTGGAAGAGAGAGCGAGAGACTATCCTATCGGCTGTCTTCATCCTGGCCTGGTCCCATTCTAGTCCTCGGTCCTTCAAAGATTGTCTAATGTTGTCCTCCGAGCGGAATCTGGGTCGTCCTGGGGGTCTGGACCCCTGGCTCTTTGTTTCCCATGCTTGTTGTGGTAGCCGATCTTCTCCCATTCTGCAGACATGGTCAATCCATCTTAGTTGGGACTGTTCTACTTGGGTCTGCAGGGGGTGGGATTTTTGGCCTTGACGTATCGTTTGGTTGCGGACCATGTCTCTTCTTGTTATTTCAACCACCTTCCTCAGCTACCTCATTTCTGAGGTTTGGATCTGGCTTTTGTGGGTTGTAGTCATTACCCATGACTCGCATCCATATGTCAAGACTGGGACATAGGTGGAGCGGTATACAGCCATCTTCGTTATCTTACCAGCCTCTCTCTTGCTGATGAATCCTCGATTTATGGCTTGAAAAAGTCTCCCAGCTGCTGCTTTTCGAGTGGCCAACTCTTCTTTGATGCCTCCCTTTCGGTCTATAATAGCTCCGAGGTATTTAAAGTGGTCGACCTGCTCCAGGACCTGTTCTCCCAGCTTAATCTGATGTCTTCTTTCTTCTCGTGATATCACCATGGATTTTGTTTTAGAGCTGCTTATGACCAACCCTCTCTTTTCCAGCTCTTCCTTTTAGACTTGCAGGTTGGATTGGAGATGTGCCTCTGATTTAGCAATCAGGGCAACATCATCAGCAAATGCCAGCTCTGATATACAGAACTGTCTCATCTTCCAATACCCCACTGAATACTTGCTTGTTCTCTCCTTACATGCCTTGATGACATCGTCCAATAGGAGTATGAAAAGATAAGGTGACAGGATATCACCTTGTCTTACACCAGTGGTGGTCCTGAACTCTTCTGACTTATGGTTTGCTGTCCTCACATAATTTCTGCAAGACTTGTAGAAGCTCTGTATAGCATGAATCAGAGGTGCTGGAATATTCTTCCTTGCCAAACAGTCCCAAAGTTTGCTCCAGGGGACCCTGTCAAACGCCTTTTCCAGATCTATGAAACAAAGATGCATCTCACTCTTATACTCAAGGGCCTTTTCACTCAGCTGTCTGAGTGTGAAGATTAGGTCTTGAGTACTTCGGTTTGCTCGGAATCCGCACTGGACCTCATCCAATTGTGGCTCAGCTAGGCGTCGGAGTCTCTGCTCTAGGATTCTAGAGTAGATTTTACCAGGGACACTGAGAAGGGATATGCCTCTATGGTTTCCACACTGTCGATTGTCACCCTTTTTGAAAATTGGTGTTATGATGGCAATCTCCCAATCCTTTGGTATGGTCTTGTTGCACCACGCTGCCTGTAAAACCCTTAAGAGTAATAGGTCGCCTGATGCTCCCATGACTTAACCATTTCTGGTGTTATACCATCATGCCCTGCTGCTTTGCCCATCTTGATTTTCTCCAGTGCTGCCTTCAGTTCTTCCATCTTTATGTCATCTTCACCATCATTGGTTTTCTCTTCTGTGCTAGTGTTTATCATTTCTGATTCTTCACCATGCTCACCATCCAGGAGTTCTGAGAAATATTCTTTCCATCTTTCCATTACTTCCTTCGGGGCAGTAAGCAATTTGCCTTGCTTGTCCTTTATAAATTTGAAAGGGCATTGTTTTTCCTTCCTCGTGTTCTTTAGGGTCTTATAGAACAATTTCTGGTTTTCTTGCGAATCTTTGTCTAGCTTTTCTCCAAATTCTTCCCAGGACTTCTGTTTTGGTGCTAGCACCTTGTTCTTTGCTTCTGTTCTGAGTGTCACATATTCTCTATATTTCTCCATTTGTGTTTTAGCTCCTAAGTATTGTTTCCATGCCATTTTCTTCTCTCTTATTTTCTCTTTGACTTCCTCTGTCCACCAAGGTGTCCTCTTTCTCTTGTTCACAAGTCGGACTTCACCACATGCTTCTGCAGCAGCTGTCTTTATGATGTCCTTGAATTTAAGCCAGAGGGTTTCCAAGTCATCAGGTTGTTCTTCTGTGTTGCTCACCGCTGCAGCAATAAGCCCATGATATCTGGTCTTAATTTCTGGCTCTCTCAGCTTGTAGGTCTTAATGCTCATTTCTCCTGTTCGTTTACTTAGTTTCTTGCGTGATGTTGGGCAGTTCCTAGGCTGAGCAACTCTTTCAGTTGTTCTTTTGATTGTAAGCAGGTAGTGATCACTTCCAATCTCTTGCCCCCTCCAGAATTTAGCATCCCGGACATATTTGAATGAGCTCCTCCTAACAATGGCATAGTCGATCTCTGACTTCTCATTCTTTGTTGGTTCACATCTAGTGTATGCATGTATGCGCTTATGGGGGGACTTTGTGTTTGTAATGATCAGATTCTGCTCACTGCAGAATCTAAGGAGTCGCTTTCCATTGTCATTGAGAGTGTCTTCTCCATATCTTCCGATAACTCCACCCCATCTAGAATGGTCATTTCCAACTCTGGCATTGAAATCTCCGAGCATGATAATTTCATCTAGGCAGTCATCCACTGTCCTTTGAAGCAGCTCGAAGAATTCTTCCTTGACCTCTGCTCTTTCATCCTCATTTGGCCCACACACTATGACCAGGTTGACAATGGATTCTCCTTATTTTAGTTTTACAACCATACTGCGCTCCGAGACAAAGTTCCATCCCTCGATACTATCTTTTGGTTTTTGACCACAATGCGACCCACGCCCCCTTTAGCTCTTTCAGATGTGGGTACACCACTGTAGAGCTGCGTGTTGGCATCGAGATCCATGACTCTTTGTCCTTTTTTCTTTGTTTCCGTTATAGCCAGTGTTATGATTAAAGTTCATAACATGTTTGTCGATATCAAAATGGTTCGACAGGTATTCATATTTGTTTACTATCGGTAGTCCGTGGTAACAGGAAGTACGTCACTACCTCGGGGTTTAGTTAGCAGAAGATACGGTTGGTAACTCCAAAAGTGTACGATCGTCTGCTGGGGTCTTCTGTGTGTGGTTTTTTAGGCAGGTGGACGTATGTCTTTGAGCTCCTGAAAAGTGTATGATTTTATGACAGATTCCTATGATGTTCGACCACTAGCTCATCCATACACCTCCGTGAGATAAGGCTAGTTGGTGTGTGTAAGGAATTATATTTCTGTGAGTAATTAAAATGGTGAAAACCTGTTGAGGACAGTGTTCTAGCTACAGACGATATGAGCTATACTGGTTGACGATTTATGTAATGCCACACGTCTTAATAGCTTTCTATATGATGCTTATGGAGCTTCGTTTGTGAGAATAAACTGTGTATTCATTTGTCCAACGTCACTAATAGTTAGTGGTGAAGGGGTGTGTGCGTGGTCTACTTACAGACCCCTATGTGGACTTGGCCTAAGTAATTCAAACATATTACTCATCATCTTACATTCATATAACAGACACACAACACCTAAAATGGGAGCCTCAATCTGGAATCCTGAATCTTATATCAATTGGATGAAAATGGCTATAGGCTGAAGTTGAAATCATTATTACCAGATTCAACTAAAGATTTTACTGAATCTGTCTCATCTATTAAACTTTATTTTTCTAGATGGGTTGATTTGTCAAAAATTGAAAAAAAACTTTTGAGGGGTTGGCTGATTTGATTCTTAGAGACAAGGTGTTCTCTTCAATCAGTGGCGACATTTTATCATTCCTACAAGAGAGGAAACCTGAAACATTATCTGCTATGGAAAATTTAGGTCGTCAATATCAAATTGCACATCCGGGTAGGAACCTTAGCAAAAATAACCTTAAGGATTCCTTGCCAGTGGCATCTGCTAGGACGGTGATGTATAATTCACCTAGACAGAGATCCAATAGTATGGATAGAAACTATCAACTTAATAGAGATCCTAACAATGGCAATTACAAAGGAAGATATAATTTTAACAAAAAATCACAACAGCCTCAAAGAAATTATAACTCTTATGATGATGGATATTTTCCTCCACAATCATCCTTCAGGCCTAATGAATATCAGAACAGAGGTGGATATAATTCCAGATCAGGCAGAGGACAAAGGTCATTTTACAATAATAATGACAATTCTTTTAATAACAGAGGTTATCAACAGAACAATAACTCAAGGAAATCTAGAAATCCTGAAAGGTCAAATGCTGTTTTGCATCTTAATGACAATAAACCAGTTCAGAATACTAATGGTGTCTCTCATGCTAATGCATGTGGTGTAGACTTATCTAACAGTACTAATTGTTCTGAATGTAACTCTTTATTTCAGCCAGAGGGAGTTCCTAGGCTTCAGTGTGGACATCCCTTACCAGTAATGTCCTCATATAATGGGACAGGGTCAGTGGTTTTTGATAAGGGTTTTGTGAACAACCAACTTGTTTCACTACTCAGGGACACTGGATCCGCCACTGTGGGTGTTCGACGTTCTTTGGTGGATCCTGCTGATTATACAGGCGAAGAGGTTCAATGCATTACATTTGGGGGTACAGTGAAATACTATCCCACTGCAGAAGTATTTTAGATACCCCGTATTTTACAGGCAGGACTATAGTATGTCTGTTGTCAAAACCAGTGGCTGGGATAATTTTAGGGAATATCCCTGGACTTCGTGATTGTACTGATGATGATATTGTGAGGTGGGAGAAAAACGACATGTATATACTGCCAGGGTTGATACTACCAGAGCACAAGCTCTTGGGCATGTACATGCTCGGTTACATGTTCGGACTCAGAGTGACACAGTTTTGGGTAAGGATGATGGTGATGAAAGAAAATTTCTTCCTCCCATCATTGAGGAGTCCCTTGATGATTTCCAAAGTTGTGAGGAATCATCGGATGTCTATTTTGACTCGATTGAGTCACTGTTTGCTGATGAAACAGGGACAACCACATCCATTGTGAATGATGTTGTTCATTTTAGGGGTCATTCTTATGTAGAATGCACACATCTTGAGACTATTCTGTGACTATTTCAATGCTCTTTGCTATGCTGAGCATCTGACTTTGCTAGATTCTCTACTTATTAGACTATCTACTGCTACCTTTATTTGCATGATGCGGAAACTTTTCTCTGACCGTGAGGATTTAATCACTTATATTGATATTTGTCTGTTTCATCAATCTTGGGAAGAACATGTTCTTGGAATTCATTTGTTGTTGAATACCTTGCGTCTTCATAATCTTACTTCTAGACCTTCTAAAACAAGAATAGGATTCACTGAAATTTCTTTTCTTGGTCATAAGGTAGGAGGTGGTTTTCATAAACCTGAAGATTCAACTATCTCGAAAATCTTGAAATTCCTAGAATTAAGAAACAGGTTCGCAGTCTGTTAGGCTTAGTAAGTTTCTATAGAAAATTCTTGCCTGATTTTTCTGATATTACCTCAGTTCTGTCTTCGTTGTTAAAGAAGAACTTGCCAAACAAAATTATTTGGTCACATGTTTGTGATGTTGCTTTAAATGCATTGAATATCTGTTTCTCTAAATCACCAATTTTGAGATTACCTGACGCTCGATTTCCTTTTACCCTCAGAGTTGACGCCTCGGGAACAGGAATCGGTGGGACACTTAAGCCCTACGACTACGACATAAGAGCTATCAAAGGAAGCCAGAATGTTATGGCTGACGTCCTTTCCAGATGTATCAAGGACCCTATATCACCAATCAACTCCATCAATACAAATGACTCACAATGTTCAAACCAACCTATGAAATGACGTCATGATATGTTGAGCCGTGAAATATTACAATGATGATGACGTGTTGTTTGACACTACTACATTTGAACAATAAGTCCAAGAATGGAGAATACTATAACATTCTGTAGTCTACTAATGCTGAAGACAAATCTACATGTTCGCATTTTGAAAGAAAGATTTTACAGTTACTTATGTGACATTGCTCATACGATTAATCGGTTCACACGGCACATGATGTTGATTAATTCTGCAATGCTCAAGATGGTGTGGTATCTCGATGAACTCAGCGCATTACGTTCATATATTGTGCCTTAATGACAGTGCTCATATTTGATCTACAAACTTACGAACACATACTATGTGAAATGAGGAAAATGTATTCATTTCAAGATATTTCGTACGGACATGTATTGTCATTTTCAATTAGAATACCGACGTCTACAAATGAAGGGACATAACTCTATGATGACTTGTATAATCAAGGGAAATAACAAATAAATTTCCTATTTGACAATTTTTCGATTTGCAATTGCTTTGGATATTAACATTTGGATTCGTATTAACATACTATCGCATGGAAGTCAATCATGGATCGTGAGATATATTATATGTGGACATACTTCAAGGAACTTTGTATAGTATTTTATTAATGAGTAGAATACCATTACACTACACATTTAAAACTACAGTGTTTAAAATTGAGTGTTAATTAATGTGAATGCGCCAGACTTGGTTTGATCTTTGATGCAAATCATTTTCACACCCACACTGGACTTTGCAACAATAATTGGGTTAATATGCCATACTATTATCTATTTGTACAACACATAAGCATAGTCTTATCTATTGCTCACACAAAGGTGTTAGATACAAGATTACATTGGTTCTCTTGAACATTACTATGTTATATTGATGACATGTACTTTACAGGTACACATACTTTTAATCTGTTAACACATAATGTTGCGGTCATTCACTATATAGTTGATTGTCTGCCTCATGTCATCTATTGTCTCTATTACATAATTGATTTAACTTTAATGCTTTGCATTATGACTATTAATTAATACGAGATTAATTGACTACTGATACTGGACTTGGCAGATAGGTGTTTGGACGGTGTGAGGAATGAAAGTGCATGGAGTGCTACCATGATTTTTTGTAATATGTTGGGTGTGTTTTAGTGATAGCCACCTAAGATTGTTGTTAAAATGATTTATGTCCTTTGTAGTCGATGGCTTTAGTATTATTTGCTAATGTCAACACATTGAGTGTTTAATTGCTTACTCTGTGACACAAACCTGGGTGCTATTCTAGTTAATACTAACGGTGAAATTTGATGATACCATCTTTCACTCTAGTGATGTTTTACTCACACCACGGAAATAAAGCAAACTTCGTTTCAATTATTTTACGGGGGGGGGGGGGTTGGGAGAGTAATGTTATAATTAAAGTTCATAACATGTTTGTCGATATCAAAATGGTTCGACAGGTATTCATATTTGTTTACTATCGGTAGTCCGTGGTAACAGGAAGTACGTCACTACCTCGGGGTTCAGTTAGCAGAAGATACGGTTGGTAACTCCAAAAGTGTACGATCGTCTGCTGGGGTCTTCTGTGTGTGGTTTTTGAGGCAGGTGGACGTATGTCTTTGAGCTCCTGAAAAGTGTATGATTTTATGACAGATTCCTATGATGTTCGACCACTAGCTCATCCATACACCTCCGTGAGATGAGGCTAGTTGATGTGTGTAAGGAATTATATTTCTGTGATGAACGTGAGTAATTAAAATGGTGAAAACCTGTTGCGGACAGTGTTCTAACTACAGACGATACTGAGCTATACTGGTTGACGATTTATGTAATGCCACACGTCTTAATAGCTTTCTAGATGATGCTTATGGAGCTTCGTTTGTGAGAATAAACTGTGTATTCATTTGTCCAACCTGGCCTTTGTGGTGTCACTAATAGTTGGTGGTGAAGGGGTGTGTGCGTGGTCTACTTACAGACCCCTATGTGGACTTGGCCTGAGTAATTCAAACCTATTGCTCATCATCTTACAATCATATAACAGACACGCAACAGCCAGGATTTCTAGTTTTGCTTTCCTCATCTCTTCCACCAGCTCCTCTTCTTTCCCATTTATACTTCTTGTGTTCCAAGTTCCATAAGTCGTAGTCCGTAGTCTGTTCCAGTTCGTCGCCTTTAGAATCAGTCCGGTTTTCTCTCTTGTAGTTCTCGTAATCAAAAGTTTAAAGCAAACAGGTGATTGACCTGTTGTGCCTTTGCAAGGTGGAGGGGCTGCCTCCTTACGGCCTCCATGTAGGCCGCCCTCCTCCTTTTTCAGCCGGGCATGGGACCGGCTTAGGCGGAGTTGTTGTTACTTATTATGTTTAACAACTCACTACCTCACAGTTTTATCACTGATAATCTCTTTCAAGATGTTACTTTCTCGTATTTGATTACCACCACAAAGTCACCCTGGCGGAAATGGTATATAATTTCATGTGCTTTAATCTTTAACAAGATGGTTAGCTTCTGACATCCCAGTGAAATCACCCGTGTGTTTGGGAACGTCATGTTTGTGATTAAGACCTTATCTCAAAATACCATCTAATATCCATATTGCAAATCCCGAACAACATGGTTTTCGTGGCAATTTCTTCCATCCATGTTCACGAATCAAACGGTTGTTATATATCTTCCCGACGAAAAGTCTGGGTTAACAATAAGAATGACGCTGAACGTAGACTCACAATCAGTCTGGTTAGCGATAATTATTTTAAAAAACATGTCCAGCGGCCAGGTAAAAAGGTCAAGCGGTCAGGTATCGTACAGAGTGACACCATATGATAAGACAACCTTGGTCGATGAGAGCGAAAAAGTTGCGATAAGGAACGGTCGAGAAAAAGGAAGGGCACAAGAAAATGTAGCAATCGAATATATGACTTGTCACATGAACGTATAGTAATTAATTTCCACCATTTTCCTCGTTTGCTCGAGTGATGTTGTAACTAGAACGAGAATGGGGAGAAACATGAGCGCGCACGCCAGCCGGCATAGCATTTGAATAGGAATACAGTTCTGAAAAATACTGAAATACGCAACGTAATTTAATATCATCGTCCGATAGGCTTTATTGGTTTCAGCACTTTCTTTCCGCGGCATAGTTCCGAATTCCGAAGTTCCAAGTTCGAAACTTGGTAGTGACATGCTCCAGTCTACCCAGCTATACATGGGTACCTGACTCCGCTCTTGAGTTGGGGCATGCAAAGGTAGGGAGGAAGGAAACTGATCACCCACCTCATAAATCCTGACCTACTGTAATGACGTTTCTAACACTGCTCTCCCCTACGTCAGTTTTTGCTTTGGCCCTACCTTTTACCTTTCCTTTTAATTTAACTTCCCCATGAAAGCATGCAATAATACTGTACTGAATTCCCTCCTGATATAGAGATTTTACATGCAAAAAGACAGAGTCATTAAAACGGTATTCAAAACGGAGATAGACTTTTTTGTTAAGAGAAATGAGCACTCCTTCAGATCTGTGCGCCCTCCAACCGTTCAGGAGTCACGTCTCTTCTAGCAACAAAATGAAAAATATTCCCGCATTGTTTATTTGGGATTCGGTAACCGGCGCACAAACATCATCTGACATATGCTTATTTATCGTTCGTCGTGGTCGTGGCATTTATTAAAATTTATGCCTGCGAGGGGGTATGCCAAATACAATTTAAAAAGATAAAGAAGACATAAATGCAATTTAATCTCCTGTCATAAATGTGGATTTTCATTGGCAGAAGCTCCGTGCTGGCTGGGAACATAATATATGAAAACAGTGATTTTTTTGATGGGTTAGGTTATAAAGCTGAAAGTGGCTTTCAGAGCAGGTATAATCG
This sequence comes from Oreohelix idahoensis, assembly GCA_024509875.1. NCBI lineage: Eukaryota > Metazoa > Mollusca > Gastropoda > Stylommatophora > Oreohelicidae > Oreohelix > Oreohelix idahoensis. Next base: position 124,420 of record JAMPIV010006371.1, read on the forward strand.
AAATTAAGAACAGCCTGGTCTGAGCATGCTTGAAGTAAAGCGGTCTTTACCAATCTTAACAATAAAACACAGATTATAATCATTCAAAGTAGGCAACGAAGGAGTAGGACTGATATGTCGGACAAAGTGACTAATATGATATTATGCAATGGGGCTAGCAACTTCATCATATAAGACAGACTGCCACAGAAACGACGGCTGTAAGAGCGAGTGAATGCTTGGTGCAGACTTCCTGCAAGGGGGCCAGCTTCTGTAGTTGTTCCATGCTCCCTAAGAAGCACAAAGGACAAAGATGACCATTTACAGTCATCATTCTGTCAAACGCTATTATTAATTTATTTAAAATACTCGTATTTTAAATCGTGCATACCTCATGTTATACACTGACATTGCTGGAACATTATGTACACGTATCCTATATAATACACAGCGTCTGACTGACAGAAGGTTTAGCGCGATGGTCTCTCGCGGCAAAGGTGCTGGTTTCGATTCACGGTATCGACACGCTTCAGCCTACCCAGCTGTAAAGGGGTACCTGACTCTGCACTTGAGTTAGAGAAGGAAAAAGCAGTGAGGAAGGAAACTGGTCATCCACCTCTCGATACTGAACCTAATATAGTGAAGTCTCTAACACTTCGCAATCCTACGGCAGTACTTGCTATGGCATTACCTTTTTTTTTTTTACCCTATATAAAACACATGCTAGAGCGCCATAGGAAAGATGAATCGCAATTATCTGTATTTTTGTTGTTTATTAAGCCCAGGAGTCTTGATTGTCGAACTGATCTGTTCTCATCTGAAATAGTTCTTCAAAAACCGAATCTTTGGACGAGCACTCTTTGATTGTTGTTTTACCTCTTTTTGCACACCACAATGTGTTCATTATATTGAAACGTTACGGTGCTCAACAAGAGGGTTGCTAGCGTAGAATGACGTACAATAAAAAGTATTAGTATTACGCAACTGCGCGTGCAGAGTAACGGGAGTTGACTTTTGGAGGTGTCGCCAGCCGGCAGGCTGCGCTAGATGTGTGTTCTTTGATGCTGTTGTGTGTGTGTGTGTGTGTGTACCTTGTTGTCAGTGTTGTGTATTCCATTCACAGCACAATAAATAAGGCGTTGTATAAAGAACGACCATTTATTAACTCCAATAGAACACACATGTTGACATACAAGATGAATATGTACACGATGACAAACATGATCAGGAACGTCTGTTCCTAGCTGAACTGTCACCCAGCACCAACGGTGTAAGAACATCTGGCTGTTAACGGGTCATGTCGACAACATCCGGTTCGTGCGGTCATCGCACATTACCGCACACAGCCGATATAGCAGGAACGAAGCTGGCGTTCCGTTCTAAACTTTAACAGTTCCTCCCCAGCAATTAAGAGCTAAGATCGAATCTGACAACTGGTTTTCGTTGTCTTTGAGATCTTCGTGGAAGTACTGCAGCATCCACCACACTTCTGTCTTCTATAACAGGCTCTGGGGCGTCAAGCTGTAGATCAGGTGCTGCCTTGGTAACTTGATACATGATGGCTTTGTTGAGTAAAAAGTCATCATAGCTATCGTCGGAGGGTGGTCTGATCTTCATGAGACTTCCCGACCTTAACTGATTCTGATGCTTCCGTACATTTATGTTGTTACTTAAATGAACTGTATACATCATACGACCGATAGTTCTTATAATGTGACCATGCACCCAAGGACCCCCTTTTGAGGAATAGTTCCTTACCCACAAAGGGTCTCCAATTCTGAATCTTGATCCTTTAACTCCAGCTGTTTCACTTCTTCGATCTTGCTGAGGCATTAGCAATGACAATTGCGTTCTTGGCTGACGGCCATGTAACAACTCGGCAGGGGACTTGCCAATCAAAGAATTTGGTGTTGTCCTGTAAGCGAACAGTAGTTCATCCAGAGCTCGATGTCGTGTCTTCCCTCCGCAGCAAATCTTTGCCATTGAGGTTTTGAAGGTGCGGACAAAGCGTTCTGCCTTTCCATTTGAAGCTGGATGAAATGGAGCCGTCATGAGATGCTCAATTCCATGTAGTGAACAGAACTGTTGAAACTTGACCGAAGTAAACTGTGTTCCATTATCTGAAACAATTGTGCCAGGAAAACCTTCGTGAAGGAAGATCTTAGCTAGAGCTTTTATTGTTGCCTCAGTTGTCAAGGAATTCATCGCAACAATATATGGATATTTAGAATATGCATCGACAACTACCAGCCATTGTTCATCCATAAAAGGACCTGCGAAATCGATGTGGATTCTCTCCCACGGACGTTCAGCTATTGACCATGACTAATAATGTTGATGAGGATTACTCTGGTTTGCTCTGCATGCAATACAGTTTACTGATAACGATTGTATGTCCTTGTTAATGGTGGGCCACCAACAATGCCGTCGAGCCAGTTGTTTCATTCGGATTATGCCGAAGTGTCCTTGATGCAGTAAATGAAGGACTTTTTCACGAAGAGAATCTGTCTGCAATCACTCGGTTAGACTCAGCCTGCCATAACAGAATGCCTTTGTGAATTGATAAATTAAGGCGCCTATCAAAATAAGGTTTGGTGTCGCTTTTATTTCGTGACAGTGATTCTGGCCACCCACTGAGCACAACATGTTTGACTTTATGAAGAATCTTCTCTTTAGCAGTTTCAGATTCTGCCAAAGCAGAGTCCAGCGGAATATCAGCTATGGCATCATCATTTTCCATGCTGACATTATAGCATGATGCTTCAGACTTGTCAAATGCAGGATCTGGTCCCATAGATAATCTTGACAGTGCGTCCGCATTAGCATGTTTCGTTGTTGGTCTATGTTTGATGACAAAGTTGTATGACATCAATAGAATGGCCCATTGCTGCAATCGCTGCATGGATAACACAGGCAATTTGTGATCAGGCGAGAATATAGACAAAAGAGGCTTGTGGTCTGTCTGCAATTCAAAAGGTTTTGTCAGGCCATAGAGATACTGATGAAATTTCCGTACTCCAAAAATTATTGACAAGCCTTCCTTTTCAATTTGGCTATAGTTTTTTTCTGCTTCGCTCATGGTCTTGGAAGCAAAAGCTATTGGTCTCTCAGAACCCTCTTGGTAACGATGTGATAATACTGCTCCTATTCCATATGAAGATGCGTCTGTAGCAAGTATAATAGGTAGGTTTGGATCAAAATGTACCAATCTAGTTGCAGTTATGATAGCTTTCTTAAGAGCTTGAAAAGCTCTTTCCTGATCTGTGGACCAGAAAAATGGCGTGTCCTTCTTTCTTAACTTGTTTAGTGAAGCAGAAAGTTATGAATAATTATCAATGTACTTATGATAATAATTTATTTTCCCCAAGAAGGACTGGAGTTGTGTTAAGTTTTCTGGGCGGGGTACCTGTTTGATAGCTTCGATGCCAGAGTCTGATGGTCGTATTCCTTCATCAGAAATAATGTTACCTAGGTACTCAACCTCAGATTTGAAAAATTCGCATTTGGACCAATTACACTGAAGTCCATGCTGTTCTAACCGCGTGAAAAGTTCTTCAAGTGTTTGCAAATGTTCATCATCTGACCTTCCTGTTATGATGATATCGTCCAGATAGTTAGCACAACCACTGAGATCTGTGGTTATCTGTTCTATAAAACGCTGAAAAATAGCAGGAGCGCTCGAGATGCCAAATGCAAGTCTTTGGTACTGGTACAGTCCATGCTGCGTATTGATAACAGCTAGATTCTTAGATTCTTCATCCAGTTCAATTTGAAGGTAAGCATCAGACAGATCTAATTTGGAAAACTTTTTTCCATTTTGAAGTTTATGAAATAACTCTTCTGATCTTGGTAAAGGATACTGTTCAACTTGAAGATGGGAATTGATAGTAACTTTAAAGTCTCCACAGATTCGAACAGTGCCGTTAGACTTTGGAACTACCACTATCGGTGCAACCCAATTGCTTGTCTGAATTGGTTTAATGATACCAAGCTCCTCCAATCTTTGTATTTCTTTCTTTACTGCATCCTTCTGAGAAAAAGGAACTGGTCTAGGCTTGTGGAACCTTGGGATTGCCCCTTGACGTAGCTGTAAATGTGCCTTAAAAGTCTTGCATGTGCCTAGTCCATCTGAGAATACCTTAGGAAATCTAGAACAAAGATGGTTCACCTTAGATAATGCTTCTGATGCATGGACAGGTTCCACCATATTGACAATTTCAGGTGGCAGACTATTGTCCTCTGTGATTTTAAAACCAAATGCTTTGAACCACGGGGCGCCAAACAGATTCATGCCTTCTTGTGTATCAGCCACTAATAATCGAAGTGTTCGAACTTTATCTCCTAATCTCACTTCTACGTTTGTTCAACCCTTCAGTGGTATGTTCACAGCGCCATAACCCTTGACTTGTGAGTTAACGGGCTGTAATTTCGGCATACCTATCTGCTCATAACCCTTCAAGCCTACCATGCCACAAGTGCATCCTGTGTCAAGCAGAAATTTCACTGGGTGGTTATTCACCAGAACATTGATGTAAAATTTATTCTTCTGTTCTTCAATGCTGACAGTGTTTACGTCTTCAGACTGACCCTTCCTTGACCTACTAGTAAACTTGTCTAGACTAGCACTTCGACGTGAGTTGTTTACATGTGTAGTGCCTGTAGTTTTCACTGAAGCACAGACGGATGAAATGTGTCCAATTTTTCCACAAAGATTGCATCGAGACTGTCTGTACTTGCAATCTGATCGTTCGTGTTTGCTATGACATGAAGGACAAGACTTCAATTTGTTCAATCTCAAGCTCTGTGACTTGCTTCTGTCTGTAGCTTTTCTATCCAATGACGTGGCACGCTTTTGTTTATAAAAAGGTGTCATAACATTAATGTCTGAAGATACAGGTTTCTCATCTCCTCTTAAAGTTTCACTTGCAGCCAAAGTTGTTTCATATAATGCTGCTATCTGAGCTATCTTCTCAAGGGATGGATTTTCTTCTGACAATGCAGATCTTCTTATAAATTCATGCGGCGTGAATTGAAGAACCATGTCTCTAATATGTACTTCTACTAGTGACTGTCCACAACCGTTCTTTGGGCATAAAAATCTACAGTCAGTCGATAGACCACGTAGTTCAGCAATCCACTGTGCATATGACTGATCTGGTTTCTTCCTGGATTGCCAAAATTTATGACGAGCAATGATCAGATGTGTTGAATGTCGGAAGTGTATTGTCAGCTTAGATGTCAGTTCTGTGAATGTAAATTTGGATAGATCTTCTGTTCCACATATCTTCTGTGTTAGCTGATATAAAGATGAGCCAATCCAAGAAAGGAAATAGTGCCTTTTTATCAGGTCATCTGTTTGCTGATGAGCATCAAAATGATGATTTAGTCGCTTAAGATAAATGTCCCATTTATCCTGTTCTAGCTTAAATTCAGGGAATGCAGGAATGTGTTCTTTGATTGGTGTAGAATGTGGTGCCAATGCTCCATCTGAGCTGCTGTTAGTGGTTTGCCTCTGCAACAGGAGATCCAATATTTTTCTTTCGTCTTCACTTTGCTGTTTCATTTGTTCCATGAACATTTTAAGCAACAGGGTCATTTCTGATGCTTGCTCTGCCATACTGTGAAATTGCTTAATATGGAGAACCAGTATTAACTTTGAAACAGTGAAGCTTGAATTGGCGGGGAAAATGTGAACATAAGGATAAAATACTGCAACCTGGAAAATGTCCGTGCTACAACGTTCTTGTTACTAGAAGCTTGTGTGTATGACCACTTACGTCATCCTCGTCGCCAGTGTTGTGTGTGTGTGTGTACCTTGTTGTCAGTGTTGTGCATTCCATTCACAGCACAATAAATAAGGCGTTGTATAAAGAACGACCATTTATTAACTGTGTCTAAACTTTAACAGATGCCGATATGTGTTTATGCATATTGATGTAAGAAGATTTCTATAAAATAGATATGGATATGGAGAAAGTGTATATTTAAGGTTGCGGACCAAAACTCGACGGACTTTACGAAGAGGTGTTGATTGCACCATTACTGATGTAGTTTAACGGACATGGAATTGATGGCCCAGTTTAGTTGGCCCGATGGACTGTGCATGTCATGAATTATTATATCGATATGGAGCCACTTGTTGTAAGAAGATGTGAATAGACAATGTGTATTGTCAACTCTTCAAAATCCTCCTGAAAATAGGCTGCCCTTCTAAAACGCTGGAAATGATAAAGTCATTCCATGACGACATGAAGGGAACAGTCCAATATGCTGGAAGCACGTCACAGCCCTTTGACATACGAAGTGGCGTTAAACAAGGCTGTGTTCTGGCTCCGACATTCTTCGGAATCTTCTTTGCCTTATTCTTGAAACATGCATTCAGAGATGCAACTGAAGGAATATGCCTTCACACTAGGTCAGATAGCCGTCTGTTTAATCTTTCAAAGCTGAAAGCAAAAACAAAAATCAGAAGGGTCACTATAAGAGACTTGTTGTTCGCTGATGATCTGCAGTCGTCACTCAAAGCCAACAGGAGCTTCAGAGCTTGATGAATCGCTTCAGTAAAGCATGAAAGGACTTTGGCCTCACAATAAGTCTAAAGAAAACGAATGTGCTGAGTCAGGATGTGGGTGCTGCACCAGTTATCACTATCGATAACTATGAATTGGCAGTGGTGCACCACTTCACATACCATCAATGACAAACTCTCACTGGACACAGAAATCGACAGCCGCATTGGCAAAGCTGCAGCTACCTTTGCCCGCCTCACATCGCGTGTTTGGGGAAACTCCAAACTCACAACGAAGACCAAAGCTGCGGTATATAACGCCTGCGTCACCAGCACACTCCTTTATGGCAGCGAGACCTGGACGACCTATGCTAAGCAAGAAAGAAGGCTCAATACCTTCCATTTACGGTGTCTACGCCACATCCTCGGCATCTCGTGGAAAGATAAAGTGACAGAAATCTATGACAAAGCAATACTTAAATCATGAGCAACTCGTCATATGCGGCCTGAAGATAATATCCACTGGACACTACACTAATCCAGAATTACACATAATATCCAACAGACCCAAATATGGCAATCTCTGTCTAGAATTCCGAACCAAGAACCGCACAGCACTTGCTGGCGAAAGGGAAATATATCACCGTCCACTTCGGACGCTCACTAGAAACTCACTGTCCTTTCGCACCTAGACTTCTACCGGCTTCCGTCTTGTCACATCACCTCGACGATAAAGTTATCTCAGTGTTGCCAAAAACACAATTGTCGCATAGAGATTTATGATCTATAAATTTTCTATATTTCTTTTCTTTTCTACCCGTGTCCTCTACTTTATTATCGCTCTTTTATCCTTTTCCTGTTTTTCGCATTCGTTCGTTTGCGACTAAATATTACTTTCCCATTCAAACTTTCGCCTGTTTCTTTTCTCATTTAGAAACGCATTTTAATGCGTAATATGTCAGACCCTGGATTGTGAACGAAATAGTGTGAGAAACCGCCTCGTCAGACATAGAGAGCAGACATTTGTCTACATTTTCAAGCTGACACGAGTTTTTCTTCGGAGTTTCTCGGCGTGAGGTGTGAACGGCGCCTTCATGCATAGCTCAGAAATGAGACATGTCGGCGTGAGGTGTGAAGACGCGTTTTGACAGTTATGCCCAGCGTCTAAGTGAATGTGAAGTATTAAGACGGGAAGGGGAGACGATTTTCGAAATAACGTGGGATCCTTTGTCGGGTTTTCAGATATCTTACCCGGAGTTTAAACTTGACTTCATTCAGTTCTCTAGATTCGCAGTAGATAGGTCACTCGCGTAAAAGAATAAGCTGTATAGCGAAGTTTCTCAGTTTGTTTCGACAATTTGCCGAGCTTTTAGACTTCAAATATATATCAGCGTATAATTCTAAGTTTGTGCGATCGCCTGTAGTTCTGTGTGGAGGTAATATACATATATCTAGTAGTGTTGAGTGTTTTAGTGATAAATCGCTTATTTCATTTTACTAGTTAGATTTCTGTGCAGAAGTAATTAAATTGTAAGTCTGTTATATTCTCTAGGTAACGTGTTTCAGTGGAAAGCAAAATAAATTATAATTTCTAGCTTAAACTCATGCAGCTATAAATAAATTGTATTAAATTGTTAGTAATCAGTCGAGAATATTTTAAACTAACTTATAACTGCACTAATTCATCATTGAGTATTGACGAAATACGTACGTATTTCTAATTCATGATGATTGGTTTTTTTATGAAGATAACTTATTTCACGGGAGATTTAAACGATAAGACAAGCTCTACGCTTGCAGTTTATAATGTAAGTTAAAACCGAGGAATAGTATGTATAAGTATTTTATATGTTGTTTTCTCTTTATTCAGTGAAACTGGGGTAGCCCAACTCTACCAGCGTTTAAGTACTGAGAAATATCTGTGAAGAACAAAAACATGTTTTTCTTAAAGACTTGGGTGTATAAAGTAAAACCTGTCTGGCATTGCGTTGGCATCCAGAACGACAGAGTACCCATTTCATGAACTTTAAGATTAAATGAAGTAACGGGCCTATCGAGCCAGATTTAATTCTTCCTGAGAAAAGCCTCAAGTACATTTCAGCCCGTGTGGCAAGTAAAATATTACAATCAATAACCTTTCCGACATTGTTGACAAAGTGTGGTGTGACCAAGAATTTTACCTTTGATCGAAGTTACAAACCTGACATTTTTTCCTAAGTAGTGGAAACCTCGTGATTCTGACACTGTGAGCCCGCTTAAAACTAATTCTTACCTCGTGATTCAAGTGACACTAACCTTAGTCTGAAAAATATTCGCATGAAGAGGACGCTCCCCGGAACTTTGGATGAACCCAAAATCTGCAGAGCTGGGATCCGCTTCATTAAAAGAAAGACAGATTAAAGTGTGTGGGTGTCCTAAAGTTTGCGCCAGACGGCGAACAACAGCACGATTGTAGGTAAGAATGTATGTCAGGGCCCTGATGAATGAACAGAGAGAAAGCAGGAACAAGTGACTCTTTTATGGTATACCAGATTTCACCCACTTTGTATTTCTTTATGCAAGTTTTTTTGTTGCTAACAATATTTTCCTTAGGATAGATTAGAGCATCAAAGTCTGTTCATACCTTTAAAGGGAAATCATTAGACTACAGTAGATGTATCCGTGACTCTTTGGGGCTATCACTTTTCTTCTAACAGGACTGTGGGCTATACATCGAGGGAAAGGATCATACCAATGGGTCTATCATTCTTGTAGCAATTCATTGACTTTATGACTATGTGTATATGTTTGATGTACTTTTGTGTGGTGATGGAATTTTATTATGATAATTAAAATTCTCATAAACTTATTCCAGTGTGTCGGTCAGTTCGTTCCCAATTATCTATATTTCCAGTGTCACAGTTTCACGTCTGTGTGTCTATTGTAGTCACTTATGTGGGTGTGTATGTGAGGTATATATATTAATATATATTATACTAGACGGTCTGACCAAATCCTAACCTGTTGTAGATGATAGGCTGACCGAGAGAAATCATCTCGAGGGTCAGAGACCGACTCTAATATATTTCCTCCATCTCACTCGTGAAATCTATTTCTATTTTATCATCTCCCACTGAGCTATCACTTTTTTCTTTTGCTATTCAGAAGGGACCAAACCAAGTCTTAATCCACCTATCACAAATCTACGACAACAATGTAGCCAGTCTGATATTTCGGCAAAATAGCGCCGTGACTATATATATGTGTGTGTGTGTGTGTGTGCGTGCGTGCGTGCGTGCGTGCGTGTGTGTGTGTGTGTGTGTGTGTGTGTTAGTTCACATGTTAGTAATATAAAACGTAAAATGACAACTTACGCCAATCCTGGCTCACAGACGTTTTTGCTCAGATGGATAAAAGAGACTTTAATCGGCCTCGGCCTCTTACACGCGTCTGGGGTGTCATTTCTATAATAAGATAATTCCCTCTCTGACTCCGTGTGTTTCAGTTTCCTCAGATATTCCGGTTTTCCTTATTTAAAATGTTAGAGATTTCCTGGGCTGAATTGTAAGTCCTGTTGAATACTCCAATAAAAGGAGTCCGGTCTGATAAATGGAAATTCTGAATTCTAACTACTGCCAAGTCTGGTGTCTTTGGCAAGCTTGAATCTCACAGTGAACTAGACTGACTGAAGCGTTAGGTTATATTCACCGTCCTACCACGCTCTGTTTGTTATGGAGCTCAAATGATCAGCCAATCTGATTTGAATATTTTGCATGACTCATCTAGTGCAAAATTTCAAACATTACGTTTTTGAAAATGGGTTGTAAACATCCGATTGCCCTGTGTACCAACTCACCCACGCATCGGTAACCTCACACGACAATGTTGTGGTAAAGTGGGATGTTATAAATATTTATAGGGGACTTAGTGTACTGACTGAGATCAGCTGTGAAGGTATCTATATCTAATAAGAGTAGTGTATTATAGATAACCTTACTTGCTGCCACATATGTATACCTCAGTCAGAATTATTCTGGAATAGTGTGATGACTACGTTATATGTCTAGGGTATGTGTATGATGAAGTGTAAGTCATAACAACAACAGACAGATAAACAATTTAATTTATTCCACCACACTTGACAACACTGTGACACTCACATACATATAACACTCTAAGAAGATATCTTAAAGGAGTCACTGATAACTTTTCAAATAACAATATGTATTCAGTGCTGTCATGAATGTATATGTGTCCTGATTCAAATACAAAGGGAACCAGGAATCACAATCAATTTTAATTACAAGTTATTTGTACAGAATTTATTAATATGATTATTGTAGTGACATATATTATTAATGGTATCCTATGTGTGTCAGTTGTGTAGTGGTAATATGAGGATATACTGGTTTTGTTTTGTTCAAGCTCTGTTGGTATTTGTCATCATGACTTCAATAGTTTGTTTCTATTGGAACTAGTATTGGAGATGTTCTCAGTTCCTGGTATTAAAACAATTAAATTCCCCTCTTAATTTTAGTTTACAATGTCATTTTAAGATGGGGGTACATAATGTTGAGCTCCATGGCCACACTCTCTTATCTTGCGTGATGACTGCAGTAAAAGACTCCTCTGCTCGATTACTTTAATGAGTTCTGGAGCCACCCCACTGGTTGCTATATGGACCAAGGAGTATGCTGTCCACCTCTGGCTTCAGCAAAGCTCTGACCAGGTGCTGCTCAATAACTTTAAGACCACGGTCCCTGAAACAAGAAGGTTGTACCTTCTACGTCAGAACTAATTTATACTCCATTTCTACACTGAGCACAATACATCACAAACATTGAGTTCAGAGCGTTAGGCCAACTGTCAGCTTCATCTGAAATACTTTATACCAGTATTTCCCTCCCTAATGGTTACTACGCCTCTGCAATTCCAGCATTATTTCTTTCTAGTTAATAATCTAGGTGTCAGTGTACTGTTTGGCCATTCCATGCAGTTTTACTTTCCTCCGACACCTTCTGTTCAGGCTGGAGCACTATAGGCTTTACATCATGTTCGCTACTGAACCACACATATATACAGACATAAATTATCAATTTACATTCAATTTTCATTAAAAGATATTGAATCTTTCAAGCTTACCACAATTCATGGAAATAATAAACAGTTTCGTTGACTGGCAATGAATATAGCACAACTCCGATCTGCCGATGTCCCAGGCTTTATTTTATAAAAAATATACACTGGTGCTCAACGCACTGCTTCGTAGTAGGTTTATTACAAGATGTGGCAATGAACAGACGCTCTGAATTGAGTATATTCGCAGCTCTACCCAATCAAACCATGTCTACACATCTTTTCAAAAAAGTACCCCTTTTTACGATTTCCCCTGACAACACAAGATTGTATTTATAGTCCAACCAATCGTGTTTAGTCTTTCATTTGTTGCGCTCCAATCAAATAGGAGTTAACATGGTAGGCTATTTCCGTAACGTAATGTTTTTTTCAAACACGTTATAAAAAAATTTTATGAGCAGAAATGATTTCATGCTGTCAGACACCCCCACTATTTTATTTTGGCCATAACTTGGTAATTCCTAGACTATTTGCGTAACGTTTTACATATTCTTTGTCAGCAAACCCTAAGGAACCCAAATATCTCAATCTAAGGGAGCTAGGTGGCTGCGTTCAAAATGTGCATTTTCTACCACCTCCTGTTCACTTCAATCCCCATGTGGTGTCTGGGTACTGTCATGTTTTCAAACGTAAACCGGTATAATGTCATAATTCCCAATAAGCGTTTTTCAGGATTTTAAAACCTAACTCTGGTATGGGTAGTGAATTTTATCACTGTCGATTTGAAATAAAGTTAGTGCATGTGGCCTTACACGCGTGATGGCAGCAATTGTGTATCGCGCGACGCGTGTTTAGTGTTGCAGGTGTCCCTGCTTTCTGCCTCTCCCTTCTCTCTATCCTTTAGTCCATCTGTCTTTTAGTTACGCCGTGTATAAAATGGAATGAATGAAATATTAAATTTAGGTCATTGATCAGCTTGCGTATCTCAAGGTTTTTCCAAGAAATACAGTACACGTTTCATTGAAGAAAGCGGGTAATAATACAGTAGGCTTTTACTATCAACGTGAAAGCGTTACAATTTTCAGACGAAGTAGAAAACAAGTTATTTTGCTAAATTTTTTTTCCAGATAATTGTTAATACTAAATGCCTAAAATTATAGGGAGCCCCAAAAAGTAAGAAAAGACCATCGAGAGCTAACCTAGAAAGATTTACCACGTCCAGTTCTCAGTTGCCTGAGACTAGCCTGTGCTAGAAACGATAAAGGTTTGTGATCCGTTTGCAACTTAAATGCCTTCCCATATAGATAAATATTGAATTTCTTTATTGCCCATATTACTGCAAGACATTCTTTTTCGCCAGTTGAGTAGTTGATTTCAGCTTTATTCAACTTTCTGCTAGCATATGCCACTGGGCTTAATTCCCCATCCAATGCATCTGATTTCTGTAGTAGAGTTGCACCTAACCCAATATTACTTGCGTCTGTCCTTACTATGAATTCTTGACTTTAAGTCAGGTTTAATTTCAAAATAGGCTTTTTTACTTGTGAGCTTTTCCTTCAATTCTTGGTAAGTCATTTCACATTGTGGTGTCCATGTAATGCGATCTGGATGTCCTTTACGTGTCAATTCAGTTAACGGTGCACATATGGAAATTAAAGTTTTTTTGATATACTTCTGGTAAGTAAAAAAACCACATAAATGAGACAAAGGGAATTCTCAAAGATCTCCTCACGTCCCCCTTTCTGGTTTTTGTGTGGTCTCCCCTCGGGGCCTTTTCTTTTAGTTTTTTTTCTTTTATTCTTACCTCTAAATTCTTTGGGTCCAGGGGTCCAGGGGTCATGTTATTTTTCCCTGATAAAAACTGTGTGTCCCAAAAAAAATTTCCAATTTCTTTTTTACAATCCAAACGCAAATACATTTGTTAGGGTTGGTCGGGGCCGCCCCCTGTTTTTTAATTGTTAATTTGCCTTCCCCTAAAAGTACCCGATCAAACAGCCCATTTCAGAGAAAGTCCAATTGTGTTTTTTCCCTTCCAAAAAAATTGTTTTTTTTCTGGGTTGCTTTTGGTAATAAGGGGGGAAATCATCCATAAAAAAATTTTTTTTTTTTTATACATGGATTTAAAATTTCAAGGAGGAATAAAATTTAATTTTTTACCCTTTCAAATCATTCCTAGAGAAGACACTAAGGACAATTAGGAGGCGCATCGTCTTCAATTCCTTCAAATCCCAAAAATGGCAAATCAATTAAACTCAATAGTGTCCCTTTTCTGAGGTAATCAACTAAAAAGGGTGAAAAATTGGTCTAAAAAAGGCTTTTAGGGTTGGTTAAAACAGTGGTCCCCTCAATAGGAATCAGATTTCTTTTGGGCATTCAGAATCATACCAGGCTAATTTACTGTTATCCCCCCTGAAATAGTAAAAAAATCCTTTTCCAATTTACATAGAAAATATCTAGAAGATTTACAATAGCATTCTTAAGTTTATACTGGCAAACATGCCGATTTGTAAATCCATAATCCGACCTTCCCCAAAAATTATGGATTCACTCCCGTACAGTTCCTTACGTAAATCTGATAGTATCCTTTACTCCCAAACGTTCCCAGTTTGAGCACCTAGGGGGTAGGGGCTTCCTTAGTCTGCACAGGTCAAGTCACAGAGTCTAAATGTATCACCGGAAAACTGGATCCTTCCCACCACCTTGGGATCCCTTCTCCCAATAGCATTCAGTTAAGTTCAGTACAAATACCTGTAATTCAATACTATAGAAGTCTCAATGTTCTTCTTCCCTTTCAATATCTTCCTTAGTAACCCTTCCCGGAAAAAAACAAACACCCCGGGACAGTCTATATGATGTGATTTTTCCAACTGGTATCGAATAATTCTCTCCTTCACAACAGATTTTTTATCTCTCATAAATCCTCTTCTCTTCCTTCAGAAGGGATTTTAATTGCCCGGCTTTCTTTTCCCTTTCTCTCTTAGCAACGGAATCGAATAGACACTGGGTTGCACCTCTTCTCTTTTCAGAGGTGTGTGGTGTCTTTCAGTTTTACATGATGGTACTGATTCTGTACCTGTTTTAGCTTATAGTGTCTCCCACAGGGGGGTGTTAATTGGGGGAAGTAATTTCAAAAATGCCATTGAAAAGCCTAAGTTGTTTCTTTTACAATTCATGGGGGGCGAATGGGGGGGGGAAGAATGGTTAACGGGTCAACAAACTAAAGTGTGGGGGTCTCTTCTTTGACAGTACTCACTTCTTCCACATCGTACTTATTCAGGGATATTCACATGGATAGAATCCTTGATGAATTTTTTTATTTCACCCTTTCCCTTATCTATTTTTTATTAATTTTGTTCTAGGGGGGGAAACACCTTTTCTCCTTCTAAAAATGGTTCGTCTGCAAAATTGGGGACGCTTGCACGTTCCAATTAAAAGTAAAAGGCCCTTAACTTTCTGACTTCCGGAGGAGAACATACAAAGAGTTTAACCTTTCTTTTCTCCACAAGGGGGGGCAAACAGCAACTCGATTGTTCTTTTTCGCAAACTACACAACATAAAATGTTGCTTATAAATAGGCAGCATTTGTTCTAAGAAAACCATGGGGCTAAATGTTTCAAAGTTGGATCTAAATGAATTTTAGTAAAGGTTTTTCCAGGGCAGTTATTTTTAAACACGAATAGTGGGGATTGTTAAGGTATTCACATATTTAGGTTCTGGGACACATTAACCGCATGGTATGTTTTCCCGAATAATCAACAACCCAAAATTTCATCAGGTTTCCAAGTACATCTATATAAATTAATTACCACAAAAAAGGTAAACTCGAAGTGGGAAATAAATATGGCCTTCAAGTCCCCATTTTGTTTGCACGGGGGGGGGGGGGACCCTCGACCGGTTTGCTGAAATACAAACAACGTGTGGTACCACAGGCGCTTTAGCCAAAAGGACAGTAACGAGTATAATCAGTTTTAATGGGGGGTTTCCCAGTACTGGTTACCGTTGTGCCAACTTTCATCAGGGATCCCGCCCGTCATTACTCAACGTTGTATCGGCGTTTCCTAAGTCAGGCAATTTTCACATGGCGTTGTATACCCACCACTTTCATGAGGGTGTGGGTAATACCTACGAAAAGGGGACCCACTACCCACAATTGTCACAAACAAAATAACGCCAACCTTGAGCTACCGTCCCACCCTTAACACTCTGCCAACCCACTGTAAAAAACCCCTCTCCTTTCCCCCTCTTTCACATACTTTCCCGAAACCTGAAGGCCTGGGATTCATCCCTGTATGTCATTCCACAGATTCTTAACTTGGGGGACAACCCACATTGGCCTTTAAAGTTTGAAAAAATCTGCAACTATAAAATTTGAGGCCCTCCAGTTGGGACTTAGTTATGTATTTTAGAAACATAAATAGCGTGGGTCACAAGCCCAGGGGTAACCCTTGTGCTTCATGATCGGTCGGGACAAAAGGAACCTAAGTGGTTGTCCACAACGAGGTTTTCAGGGGAAAGGAATGTTAGGCTCTGTACTTCTAGCGGGGTTTTACTTTCACTGATCGCTAAAGGCCTTCCTGGGCAAAAGAATATAAGCCAAAAAACTACTTTCTCAAAAGCCTGGAGTTCGACGCATAATGGAAAATTTTCCCCAGATAGCTAAAAGGCAGTTATATTGCCAGTCCAGAAAATGTTTTTAGTGGCAAGAACTTCGTTTGGCACACAAATTAAAAGGGATTTACAAACACTAATTGTATCGGTTATGAATATCAAAGAATAGTTTTAAAACAGTGAGAACAGGGGATTTTGTTTGTTTTCAAACCTTAAAGAAAACATTGGCTATTCGCTGGGTCTAGGGTATAAACCACGTTAGTGGAAAGAAAATACCAGCTTTTATGAAAAAAAGCAAGAAACGTCCAAAACCTGTTTAAAGCCTTTGGGGGGCCCCCTCGACCCCAAACTTTTCGGTTAATTTATCAATATTAATGACAAAGACGTGGCCATAAGGCCTAACCAAGCTGTCGACCCGTGTGGGACTTTTGGGATCCGAATGTTGAGCACATGGGCCTTCCTATACTTTAAGGTTTTTGTGTTTTTGAATAATTCAAACTCTCCCACATTGCCTGGAGGGTCTATTTTTGAATTGAGGATTTGGGCCATCCTTTTAGTTCACGGGGAAAAAAAGCCCCCCGCCACCCTGCTTGAGTTTGTTTTTTTGTTTGCCTCAAGGGCTTGGTCCTTCCTCATTTTTTTAATTGGGTGATTATTTAATTGGGATTTATTTGGTCTTTCCTTTTTTAGGGAACTGTGGATCTGAGTTCTTTGCCCCCCACTGGTTGGGCCAAAGATAATTCACAGAGGAGGGAAAAATGAAAAACATCGCTTTTTTTCCTCCTCTAAACCGTTTGGATGTAGAGCGTAGCGGGAACATGGACTTGGCACCACCTAACTCTACTATTCATGGCCCAGGGATCCACAACAGTCATAACACAAACAAAAGGAGGGATCCATAAAACCAATTTAACTACTCCCCTAGAATATCGATGTGTCTTCCCAGTTCCCCTTTATGGGTTTCACCCCCCCCCACCCCCCAACTCGCGGAACGGACGAAGACGTGCTTAGATCCCAACCCCAGCGTCAGGGCGTTGGGTGGAGGGGTCCCCTACCCTTCAACTTTTTTTCTTTATTTAAAACAACATTTTCCTTCACCCCCACAACCCCCACCCCACCCCTCCCATCCACCCCCCCCACCCCAATATTCCCCCCCAACCCCCCCAAATCGCCCCTACCCCCACTTTTTACACCCCCCCCCACCCCCCACCCCCTCCCACCCCCCCCCGACCACCACTCCCCCCCCCACCCCCCTATCCACCCCCGGAGTCAAGTTCCCCAACCCTCCCCCCCCCCCCCCCCCTCCCCACCCCACACCCCCCCCCTCTCCCCCCATTCAATACCTCCCCCCCCTCCCCAATCCCCCAGACAACTCCCACCACCCCCCCCCCCACAGCACCCCAATCCCATCCCCACCCCCCTACCCCTCCCCTCCCCCACCCCCCCCCCCTTTACCCCCCCCCCCCCCACCCCCCCCCCTTCCACAACACCCTGCCCCCCCCAAACTTATCCCCCCCCCCCCCCCCCCCCCCCCCTTCCACCCCCCCCCCTCCCCCCCCCCCCCTCCTCCCCCCCCCCCCCACGCCCCCCCCTGCCCTCCACCCCACCCCGTTTGATCCACCCACTCCCTCCCCCCCCCCCCCCAGATTTCCCCCTTAACCGTGTTTCCCTAAACCCCCCCCCCAACCACCCCCACCCCCCCACCTCCCCCTTCTTCACCCCCCCCCCCACCACACCAACCCCCCCCTTAACGCTGCAAACCCCCCATCCCCCCTCCCCACAGCCAATCCCAACCCCCCCTGCCCCCGTGCCTCCGATTTTTTTTTCACCCCCCTAACCCAACCCCTCCCACCCACCTCCTAATCATATCATTTACCCCCCCCACCTAACCCCCCCTACATACGGATCCCCCCCCTCCACCCCCCCCCCCTCCCCCCCCCCACCCCCCCCCCCCCACACCCCCCCTCACCCCCCCCCCCACCCCCCTACCCCCCCCACCCCACCCCCCCCCCCACACCCCCCCCCCCATCCCCACCCTCCCCCCCCCCCCCCCCCCCCCCCCTACCCGCCCACCCCCCCCACCCCCCCCCCCCCCCCCCACCCCCTCCCCCCCCCCCCACCCCCACCACCCCCCCCACCACTCCCCCCACCCCCCCCCCCCCCCCCCCCCCCCCCCAACCCCCCCCCCCCCCCCCCCCCCCCCCCCCCCCCCCCCCAACCCCCCCCCCCCCCCCCCCCCCCCCCACCCCCCCCCCACCCCCCCCCCCCCCCCCCCCCCCACCCCCCCCCCCCCCCCCCCCCCCCCCCCCCCCCCCCCCCCCCCCCCCCCCCCCCCCCCCCCCCCCCCCCCCCCCCCCCCCCCCCCCCCCCCCCCCCCCCCCCCCCCCCCCCCCCCCCCCCCCCCCCCCCCCCCCCCCCCCCCCCCCCCCCCCCCCCCCCCCCCCCCCCCCCCCCCCCCCCCCCCCCCCCCCCCCCCCCCCCCCCCCCCCCCCCCCCCCCCCCCCCCCCCCCCCCCCCCCCCCCCCCCCCCCCCCCCCCCCCCCCCCCCCCCCCCCCCCCCCCCCCCCCCCCCCCCCCCCCCCCCCCCCCCCCCCCCCCCCCCCCCCCCCCCCCCCCACCCCCCCCCCCCCCCCCCCCCCCCCCCCCCCCCCCCCCCCCCCCCCCCCCCCCCCCCCCCCCCCCCCCCCCCCCCCCCCCCCCCCCCCCCCCCCCCCCCCCCCCCCCCCACCCCCCCCCCCCCCCCCCCCCCCCCCCCCCCCCCCCCCCCCCCCCCCCCCCCCCCCCCCCCCCCCCCCCCCCCCCCCCCCCCCCCCCCCCCCCCCCCCCCCCCCCCCCCCCCCCCCCCCCCCCCCCCCCCCCCCCCCCACCCCCCCCCCCCCCCCCCCCCCCCCCCCCCCCCCCCCCCCCCCCCCCCCCCCCCCCCCCCCCCCCCCCCCCCCCCCCCCCCCCCCCCCCCCCCCCCCCCCCCCCCCCCCCCCCCCCCCCCCCCCCCCCCCCCCCCCCCCCCCCCCCCCCCCCCCCCCCCCCCCCCCCCCCCCCCCCCCCCCCCCCCCCCCCCCCCCCCCCCCCCCCCCCCCCCCCCCCCCCCCCCCCCCCCCCCCCCCCCCCCCCCCCCCCCCCCCCCCCCCCCCCCCCCCCCCCCCCCCCCCCCCCCCCCCCCCCCCCCCCCCCCCCCCCCCCCCCCCCCCCCCCCCCCCCCCCCCCCCCCCCCCCCCCCCCCCCCCCCCCCCCCCCCCCCCCCCCCCCCCCCCCCCCCCCCCCCCCCCCCCCCCCCCCCCCCCCCCCCCCCCCCCCCCCCCCCCCCCCCCCCCCCCCCCCCCCCCCCCCCCCCCCCCCCCCACCCCCCCCCCCCCCCCCCCCCCCCCCCCCCCCCCCCCCCCCCCCCCCCCCCCCCCCCCCCCCCCCCCCCCCCCCCCCCCCCCCCCCCCCCCCCCCCCCCCCCCCCCCCCCCCCCCCCCCCCCCCCCCCCCCCCCCCCCCCCCCCCCCCCCCCCCCCCCCCCCCCCCCCCCCCCCCCCCCCCCCCCCCCCCCCCCCCCCCCCCCCCCCCCCCCCCCCCCCCCCCCCCCCCCCCCCCCCCCCCCCCCCCCCCCCCCCCCCCCCCCCCCCCCCCCCCCCCCCCCCCCCCCCCCCCCCCCCCCCCCCCCCCCCCCCCCCCCCCCCCCCCCCCCCCCCCCCCCCCCCCCCCCCCCCCCCCCCCCCCCCCCCCCCCCCCCCCCCCCCCCCCCCCCCCCCCCCCCCCCCCCCCCCCCCCCCCCCCCCCCCCCCCCCCCCCCCCCCCCCCCCCCCCCCCCCCCCCCCCCCCCCCCCCCCCCCCCCCCCCCCCCCCCCCCCCCCCCCCCCCCCCCCCCCCCCCCCCCCCCCCCCCCCCCCCCCCCCCCCCCCCCCCCCCCCCCCCCCCCCCCCCCCCCCCCCCCCCCCCCCCCCCCCCCCCCCCCCCCCCCCCCCCCCCCCCCCCCCCCCCCCCCCCCCCCCCCCCCCCCCCCCCCCCCCCCCCCCCCCCCCCCCCCCCCCCCCCCCCCCCCCCCCCCCCCCCCCCCCCCCCCCCCCCCCCCCCCCCCCCCCCCCCCCCCCCCCCCCCCCCCCCCCCCCCCCCCCCCCCCCCCCCCCCCCCCCCCCCCCCCCCCCCCCCCCCCCCCCCCCCCCCCCCCCCCCCCCCCCCCCCCCCCCCCCCCCCCCCCCCCCCCCCCCCCCCCCCCCCCCCCCCCCCCCCCCCCCCCCCCCCCCCCCCCCCCCCCCCCCCCCCCCCCCCCCCCCCCCCCCCCCCCCCCCCCCCCCCCCCCCCCCCCCCCCACCCCCCCCCCCCCAACCCCCCCCCCCCCCCCCCCCCCCCCCCCCCCCCCCCCCCCCCCCCCCCCCCCCCCCCCCCCCCCCCCCCCCCCCCCCCCCCCCCCCCCCCCCCCCCCCCCCCCCCCCCCCCCCCCCCCCCCCCC